>JAHNEJ010002705.1:0-61293 GCA_022559845.1 Amorphophallus konjac
TTACATGACTAGACTCACGAACACATGACGGACATAATGGCATAAGTCGACGACGATCTGAGCCTCAAAAAAAAGTGGAGGGGCAAGGGATGCCCCCATCATCTTACCTATTTTGATTTATCACCAACAAGGCTAGAACGGTTTGTCCTTGGCCGCTCTACCTTTGGACGGTCTTCTGGGAGCCATTCATCTATGAGAGTCCAACGGCAATGATTTCGGTCAGTTCAGTGGATAATTTAGATTATTTTCTATTTATTTTGAATTTCCACCGACGAGGTTGGACGGCCAGGAGATGACCGCACATCCAGTTGGGCGGTCTATCGTAAGACCGTTCATCCGTTCGAATGCTGAATTTCAACAGATTTATCCTTTTTATCTGTGGTTTTATCCCTAACTTCTTCCATCATTTTCTCCGCGGATAATAAACCATTTTTAGTGCCGTTTCGACTGGATGAGAGATAATCTATTTATCTATGATTTTCCTTTGATTATCTCGACCTGAAAATGCCTCTAACCCCTAATTTTGAGCCAGGACTTTAGGTGCTCTATAAATAGACCCTAAGGGCCGGGTTTGAAGGGGGGGAGATTTTGGTCGACGGCGAAGCCCTGCCGCATTCTTGAGCGACCTAGCACCAAAGAGGGAGGCTTTCTACGTCCATACAAGCCTCCGGTTCAGGGAGTAGTCTAGTTTTGAGTCTTTTGTGTTTGATTGGTTTCGTCCTGTTTGTCATTGCATGCATTATTTTCCTCCTTTTCTCCCCATGTTCTTCTTCATCTTCATTGCCATGCATACACCCACCCACGTTTTTGACACCCTAGGGGTTTAAAATCCCCCAGGTATCCCCCTTTCCACTTATTAATGATCACTCCTTATTATTTTGACATCTACTACACTGTCCAATTCTAATCTAGGTTTTATCTTTGTGTTTTCACGTTGTTTTGCAGGTCAGCAATTCCTAGCACGAGGCCCATCCCCTCTGGCCGGCTGGAGAGGGTGGAGGTTGGACCCCTTTGCGACTTCTGGGTTGGTGCTCTTGTGCGGTTCTCTACTAGCCGTTTAAGGAGACGTGCGGTGCTACGTGGACCGTCCTTCTTCTTCCTGCGGTCGTGCCGGAGCCGTGCAACTTCCAGGAGCGCTTCATCTCGCATCTTCTGCAGCGTCCTTGAACGGTCTATCGTAAGACCGTGTATGCTTTAGGCAGTTCTACCTGAACCGTTCATCTTCCCAGCACTGCAAGTCAGGCGAGTGTCTCTCCCTCTTTCCAAGGCACGGCGTGTTCATCACGTTCGGTGCTTTGGTGGCGATCACAGGTTTTTATTTCCTCCCTTTCCTTCTGTCCTCATTCGTTTATCATGTCGGATATGATAGAATAGACATTAGGAAGACATTGGAAGAAACGGACGGGAGGAGAAAATATATCTACACCTATTCCACCAGATTTTGGATCAGATCCAAACCAGTTTGCTCCTACGTGAGCATTGTGATTTATTTTCATTGTCAGCTTTCCGATGCTGAATCATTTGGTTTTCCGTTTTTATTTTTCATACTACTTGTAAGCTATGTATCAGCTGTTGGCAAGCTGTGCGGCCCAGCGGCAGAGGTGGATTCCTCGGGATAGCTAAGCTGTAATGCTCAGCGGTCGGCGAAGCTGTAATGCCCAGCAGTTGGCAAGCTGTGAGGCCCAACTGACGCAAGCTGTTATGCACAGCGGTTTGCAGGCAAGCTGTGAGGCCCAGCGGTTTCAAGCTGTGAGTCAGCAGTAATCCACACTCAGGATTGAGTGTGGGGTGGATGTAGGTCTGCAGGACCGAACCACCTAAAAAGCCTTTATGTAATGTGGTTTGCTTGCTGAATTATCAACCGATAGATGCATGCTAGGCTCGCGTTTATCTATGGTTCTGTCTGATAGGATTTTGTGTACACGCAACCTTGTTTGGGTCTCGTCAACAGTATAGATTTGCTTGAGAGTCTGTCTTTTGCAGTTCATCTGTTCGACTAACTGCTTCATTGGTCTAATTCTTCAGCAGAGCTTAATTGATTTCTATTCCGCATAAGTTTTAAGTCCTCAGGTTTAGTTTTAAAGTGTTCAAGTTTTTAGAAGGGGATTCATTCACCCCCCCTCTAAATCTTTGATTGCGTCTGTATCATCCTAACAGGGTTTACCCGATATCCAAAGTCTGGGTCGTCACAGTTGGTATCAGAGCCGAGTTCTGAGTTGTTCAGAGTTTTTCTGAGCTAGCTGAGCTTGTGTTTGTAAAGTACATGGGAATTCGAGATATCACAGTGCTCAGAGTCCATAAGGTCCAGTACAGTCGGCAACTGGCATAGGTTTTGCGATTGTTTATCGCTTTGCTCTCGCGTGTGGTCTTGTGCGTGCTGTGTTGGCACTATGCGAGATGGTTTTGCTCTTGTCAGATTCTGATGGAGCATTCTTATTTTGTCATGGTGTTTGTCTCGGTTATGCCCCGCTTGGCAGAGATCGCCGGCAAGCGTGAACCTGCGGTGCAATGTTCGAGGTTTTTTTGTGGCTTGTTCAGGTGGCTGGTGACTTTGTCGTTGGTGTGATGGTCGTGCACATTCTTGTGTTGTTTTGGTCGTCCCAACTTGAGTTTGGTCAGCCCTTGAGGTGTTTAGGTTGTGTTGTGGTGGTCGATTGGATGCCTTGTTTAAGAGAATGCTTGAGTGAACCTAGGATTTTCCTTCCTGGTGAGCTACTGTTAGTCGAGCTTGATTCTTCTCATCTTATTTTATGGTTTCTTTTCGAGGTAAGCTTTGGGAGTGCTTTCTCGCTGAAGCCTTTGTCCTCTGTCTGCTTATGTGTGGACAAAGTTAGTTCTAAACCTGATATGCTTTTGTTCAGCGGTGGCTTGGTTTGGACCCAGTTTGTGTGTTGGGGGCCGTTGTGCACCGTGTTCGATGTGCCGTGTTTGGCAGCTGTTGTGCTGTAATGGTTCAGTGATTCTTTCAGGAAGTGAGGATAAAATGGTATTAGTGTTCTTTGTGCTTTGTGTTGAAGCTGGTGCTCTTCATGATTTGCACTTTATCGACTTGTGATCAGCAGTTAGCAGGATCCGTACTTGAGGCGTGGTGTATTACAGTTTGTGAATTGTAATGGCGCCGAGTATGTGCTAAGATGTGGATGTCGAATTATTTCTGATGCATGTGTGCCTGTTTTGTTGAGTGCGCAGCAGAAGCGTGTGGGCTCATAACCCACTGGTCGAGGATCATTTGGTTAGAAGATTCTGACCGACTGAGAGGTTTGTTTTCTCAGTGAGATATCATCTTGGCTATGTGTGCCTTGATGTTGTTGGTTGTCATGCCGTTGTTTGAGGCTTTGTGGTTGTTGGCACTGGCAGGTTTGAGGATTGGGGAATATGTCGGTGTATAAGCTGGTAGAGTACCCTTTCTTCCATGTATTTTTCTGGGAGTTGTGCTCTCGGGACATGATCATGGTCCTCGAGATGTGTTCTCCGAGATTATTGTTATGGGTCCTTGTTGGTCAGCTGCGAGCTGCAAGTATATTTTAGTCGTGTGGTCAGCCATAATTTTGCCTTGATGTGACCCATCTTGTAGTTGTGTCCCGTGGTTCTGTGTTGAGAACGGAGCTGGGATTCTATAGGTGTTGTTCTTTGTGGTTGTGTTCAACTTGGGAGGAGTTCCCTGTGAGTCTGAATTTGGCATAGCGTGGACCGAGGTCTTGTCGGTTGATTTTGCTGTACTCTTCTATCGTGGTAGAGTTAGCATGTGACTCAAATCAGATGTAATGTCTGAGTGAGGACTGACTCGATTGTGCTTCGTGGTCCATTATTGTCACTGGCATTCTGCGTGCCAGTTTTGCTGTTGTTCTTGGCGCGTAAGCCAATGGTTGGAGCAGTCAGCTGAGAGGATTATGTTTCCTTGTCTAAGCTAATGCTTGTTATGTCTGCCGAGTGTGTCTGTTTATCGGTGGTTGTTTCGTGGCATCGGCCATGTCTCCTTTCCCTATGAGAAGAAAGCGATGATGGCCTGTTTGGGAGGTACCGGACTTGTGTTCCCTTGTGTGCCATGCTCGTCCAGTGGATCGATGTGCCTTGAGATCCAGATTGTGTGCCTACGATTGTGGTCTGCCAGTCTCCCTCTGAATTGTATTTTTCGAGAATTGTGTTATCGTGTTTTGTGTTTGAGGTTTGGTTGATGCTTGGAGAGCGTGGCCAGTGTTTGGGTTTGTTCTTCCCTTTTTCCCTTGTTGGCTCCTTGAATTTCGAGGATGAAATTTCTTAAAGGGGGGAGGACGGTATTATCTTGGATTCTTCGGATCGGAATCGGAGAGCTTTCGGAGCGCTTTCGTGGTCCTGAAACATGTTTTACGATGCACTCAGGTCTTTCCCTTATATAACTTTTGGAACCCTGTGGAGGGTTGACCGTTGAGTTTTGTGACTCCGAGACGTTACAAGTGCGTTGTGCTCGTTCCAAGGATCGCGGAGACTATTTTTTTGTATTTTTCTGAATTTACAGAATTTCGTGTAGAAAATCAGAGTTTAGGAAAATTGCTAATTTTCCTATTTTCTTTTACTTCTTAACCCTTCTCTCTGCTCTCTCCTTTTCATGTTTCTCTCATTTCTCTCCCTCTGTTCTCTCTCCTCTCTTCTCCTCTCCCCCGGGCATGCGACCGGTGCGAAGTTGGGTGACGTGGCGACGGCGTGGAGCTGACCTGAGGCGTGATGGCGCTACCATCGGAGCGTGGCGTTGGCGCGATCCCGTTCGTGGATTCAAAGCCACGTGGGTTGTCCGTGTGATAGTTTTCGGCGAGGTTTGGCCGTCTCGGCGCGTGTGATCTTCGGTGGAGGTAGGGGGAGAGATACCCTACTCTTTTCCTACATCTTCTCGTGATTTGGAGCTGAACGGTGTGAATTTGAGCGAGTTTTGCCATGTTTGGGTGAAATGCATGTTCAAGGGGTGTGAGCCGTGTTCGCCATTCCAGGCGATGGTTTGTAGTTTAAATGGATTCATTTGAACCCCTGGCATGTTGGAATTCGTTCCTCGCCAGTTTTACTGTATTTGGTTGAGAATCGGAGTCGGTATGAGCCCGACTGTCCATGTGAGTTGTTTTGGGTCGATTCATGGGAATCGCCCGTTTCTTGTTGTTTTGCGGAGGGTTTGGTCCCTTCCGGCTTGTGGAAGGTTGATATCGACATTAGGGTTGTTTCCCATCGTTTAGACGTGATTGGGGCGTGGAAAGACCGGGTTTTGGCTAGTCCTACAGTTTTCCCTCCGGAACAGTTTGGCGGTCCTACCAGAGACCGCTATTTGTAATAGGTGGTCCTCTGGAGACTGCTATTCGAAGGCTTATAGTCGGTTTTGCGTTACGGTCTCGTGACCGACCGCAAGGCCGGTTTAGCGGCCCTTGGGTGACCGCTATTTGACGTTTAAGTCGGTTGATCTATTTTAAGTCGGTTCGGGCTAGCGGCCTAGCTCCTGACCGCATAGTGGCTTTGGCAGCCATGGGGTGACCGCCATTCCCGATTAACGGTCCCAGGTAGACCGTTTGCTAGGTTTAGTCGATTTGACCGATTTTGGGGGTTGACTGGGTATAGTGGCCAGGTCATGACCGCTAGGTCCAGCTTGCAGCCCTGAGCAGACCGCCTGGTGCTAGTAGCGGCCTCAGGCAGATCGCAAGGCTCCTATTTCTATGGATTTTGGTGTCTGGGGTTTCTTAAGGGTAGCGGCCCTTTGGATGACTGCCAATTTCGTTTAGCGGCCAAGGGTATGACCGCCACCTACCCAGAGTTTTCTTTTGTGTTGGTTTGGTTTTTAGTTATTGTGGCTTCGACCCCTTGGTTAACCCATTGTTCCGTGGATGTCTTGGATGTCCTATGAGGGTGGTGACCGTGTTATAGGGTGTCTGAGTGCCATTATACCGAGCTGTGTTGTGTGTTATTTCGAGAGTCATTATGGTTTATGGTCAACCCGGTTGTGACCGAGTGGTTGGCACGTGACCTCGTGAATGTCTCGTCTATCCTGAGAGGATCGAGACCTGGTTTTGGGCACTTGGAGGTATTTTCCTACCTCAATTTGCGTTGCATGTGGTTTGAGGGATGTGGAAATCCCTTATGTTATGTGTTATGTGTTATGCGAAATAGTGAGTCCATTGTGCGACTCGGAGGCCGAGGACTCATTGTTGATGTGTTTCCCGTGATTTTTGGCATAGGGACTAGACTGATTAACAGCGTGTTGCTGTGATGTGCGACGATCTTGACCTAAGTCTTGTGACTCAAGGATCATTGTCAGCAGGTCTAGTTGACTATCCTGAGTCTGGTAGCAGCTGTATACTGCATTATGCTCCGTAGTACGTGCAACAGGTGTGTACTTACCCTGTATGTACTTCGGTGTTCGCTGTTTTGAGTCTCTATGTCTAGTGAGCCTCCACCAATCGTAGCCTGATGACACTTGCCCGTGTGTCAGCCCACCTGGGAGTGGTGGCGGGGCAGTTCTCGGTTGAGACGATTTGTAGGCTGGTTGCCGTGGCCCCTTTGTTTTACCGTGAGAGTCTTACGGGAGGGAAAAAATAGCTAGAGGCCTGGCTCAAGATATTGGGCTTGCATGTGCACACGTGGTCAGGGACGTTGGACAAGCGCCGACGGGTGTGACCCTGACTAGTCCCTCGTTACTGTAATTCCTTGGTTCATTGAGAATGTCTCAGTTACTGTTGTTCTAGGCGTGTGGGAGATATTTGTGGCGCAGTGTAAGATGTCAGTGGATGCATCTGGCCATTCTTCTAGTAAGGAGGTGCTTCTTTCCCATGACACGATGACTTGTGTTTACGTGACTTGTCCGAGTAGCCTGTACGTGCTTGGCTTCACTCGAGATTACGAGTTTTGTAGAATACACAACGGTGAGTTCATGTATGTCTTGTGCCTTTGACCGTGTAGGTCTTTTGCAAGGCCTTTGCTTGTTTTGGTAGGCTTTTCACGATAGGGTTTCGTGATTTGTCAATGGATCGATAACTCCCAACTTTGTGAGATTATGGTTCACCTTTCTGTTGCTGTTTGGAGTATTTTAGAGGGCCGATGTTCCTTCGGCTGTCGTGTTTTGGTGTTACGGCTTTCCTCTTTTGCTGTTGTTCCTGCTCCTGTTGTTACTGCTTTGCTTTAGTTTAGCACTATTGTTACTACGTTGTTTTGTGGTAGGGTTCTGCGGGATCCCTACTGAGCCAGTGATAGGAGGCTCACCCCTAAATTTTTAGGTCTAGCTATTCTTCCTCGCGCTGGGAGGCACCTACTGCGTGGTTCCTAGTTGTCAACGTTGCCAGTGTCAGGCTTCCCCCGACTTGAGAGTATGTTCTCTTCTCAGTTGGATTGTACTTATCTTTCTTTGGACTGGACTCTGTTTATTTTAATTGTGATAGAAAATGTAATTTTATTTCTTCTATTTTAGCAATCCTGATCATTGAAATTTAATTGCTTACTACTTTATCTGGAAGTTCAATATACTCTCACATACCGTTCCATCCCTTCGGAGCTTTTCCACTCTTGGGAGGCCTCGCAGGTTCCAAGTGGTATCGGGTTTACCCGGTATCCGGAGTCTAGGTCATCACAGTTGGTATCAGAGCTGAGTTTAGAGTTGTTCAGAGTTTTTCTGAGCTAGCTGAGCTTGTGTTTTTGAAGTACATAGGAATTCGAGATATCGCAGTGCTCAGAGTCCATAAGGTCCAGTACAGTCGGCAGCTGGCATAGGTTTTGCGATTTTTTATCGCTTTACTCTGGCGTGTGGTCTTGTGCGTGATGTGTTGGCACTGTGCAATGTGGTTTTGCTATTGTCAGATTCTGATGGAGCGTTCTTCTTTTGTCATGGTGTTTGTCTCGGTTGTGCTACGCTTGGCAGAGTTCGCCGGCAGGTGTGAACCTGTGGTGCAGTGTTCGAGGTTTTTTCATGGCTTGTTCAGGTGGCTGGTGACTCTGTCATTGGTGTGATGGCCGTGCACATTCTTATGTTATTTTGGTTGTCCCAACTTGAGTTTGGTCAGCCCCTGAGGTGTTAGGTTGTGTTGTGGTGGTCGATTGGATGCCTTGTTTGAGAGAATGCTCGGGCGAACCTAGGATTTTCCTTCCTGGTGTTCTACTGTAAGTCGAGCTTGATTCTTCTCATCTTGTTTTATGGCGTTTTTTTGAGGTAAGCTTTGGGAGTGCTATCTCGGTGAAGCCTTTGTCTTGTGTCTTCTTATGTGTGGACTAAGTTAGGTCTGAACCTGATCTGCTCTTGTTCGGCGGTGGCTTGGTTTGGACCCAGTTTTTGTGTTGGGGGCTGTTGTGCACCGTGTTCGACGTGACGTGTTTGGCGGCTGTTGTACTATGAAAGTTTAGTGATTCTTTCAGGACGTGAGGATAAGGTTAGATTAGCACTCTTGGGGCTTTGTGCTGAAGCTGGTGCTCTTCATGATTTGCACTTTCGGGACTTGTGATCGGCAGTTAGCAGGATCCGTACTCGAGGCGTGGTGTATTGTAGTTTGTGAATTATGATGGTGATGAGTGTGTGCTGAGACGCGGATGCCGAGTTATTTATGATGCCTGTGTGGCTCATAACCCACTGGTCAAGGATCATTTGGTTAGAAGATTCTGACCGGCCTAGAGGTTTGTTTCCTCGGTGAGACATCATCTTGGCTATGTGTGCCTTGATATTGTTGGTTGCCATGTCGTTGCTTGAGGCTTTGTGGTTGCTGGCACTGGCAGGTTTGAGGATTGGGGAATATGTCGGTGTATATGCTGGTTGAGTACCCTTTCTTCTCTATATTTTCTTGGGAGTTGTACTCTCGGGACGTGATCGTGGTCCTCGAGATGCGTTCTCTGAGATTGTTGTTGTGGGTCCTTGTTGGTAAGCTGCGAGCGGCTAGTATATTTTAGTCGTGTGTTTAGTCGTAATTTTGCTTTGATGTGACCCAGCTTGCAGTTGTGTCCCGTGGTTCTGTGTTGAGAACGGAGCCGAGATTCTGTAAGTGTTGTTGTTTATGGTTGTGTTCAGCTTGGGAGGAGTTCCCTGTGAGTCTGAATTTGGCATAGCGTGGATCGAGGTCTTATCGGTTGATTTTGTTGTACTTTTCTATCATGGTAGAGTTAGCATGTGACTCGAATCAGATGTAATGTCTGAGTGAGGACTGACTCGATTATGCTTCGTGGTCCATTATTATCATTGGCATTCTGCGTGCCAGTTTTGCTGTTGTTCTTGGTACGGAAGCCAATGGTTGGAGCAGTCAGCTGAGAGGACTGTGTTTCCTTGTCTAAGCTGATGCTTGTTATGTCTGCCGAGTGTGTTGTTTTATCGGTGGTTGTTTCGTGGCATGGGCCATGTCTCCTCTCCCTATGAGACGAAAGCGATGATGGTCTGTTTTGGAGGTACCAGACTTGTGTTCCCTTGTGTGCCATGCTCGTCCAGTGGATCGATGTGCCTTGAGATCCGGAGCGTGTGCCTGTGATTGTGGTCTGGTAGTGTCCCTCTGAATTATGTTTTTTCGAGAATTATGTTATCGTGTTTTATGTTTGAGGTTTGGCTGATGCTTGGAGAGCGTGGCTAGTGTTTGGGTTTATTCTTCCCTTTTTCCCTTGTTAGCTCCTTGAATTTTGAGGATGAAATTCCTTAAAGGGGGGAGGACTGTAATATCCAGGATTCTTTGGATCAGAATCGGAAAGCTTTTGGAGCGCCTTTGTGGGTCCTGAAACGTGTTTTACGATCCACTCAGGTTTTTCCCTTGTATAACTTGCGGAATCCTGTGGAGAGTTGACCTTTCAGTTTTGCGACTCCGGGACGTTACAAATGCGTTGTGCTCATTCCGAGGATCAAGGAGACTATTTTTTTGTATTTTTCTGAATTTACAAAATTTCGTGCAGAAAATCAGATTTCAGGAAAATTACTAATTTTCCTATTTTCTTTTTCTTCTTAACCCTTCTCTCTCCTCTTACCTCCTCACGTTTCTCTAATTTCTCTCACTATGTTCCCCCTCCTCTCTTCTCCTCTCCCCCGGGCGCGCGACCGGTGCGGAGCTGGGTGAGGTGGCGACGGCGTGGAGCTGACCTGAGGCGTGATGGCACGAGTATCGGAGCGTGGCGTTGGCGCGATCCCGTTCGTGGATTCAAAACTGACGAGGGTTGTCAGTGTGATGGTTTTCGGTGAGGGTTTGCCGTCTCGGCCCATGAGATCTTTGGTGGAGGTAGGGGATAGATACCCTACTCTTTTCCTGCATCTTATCGCGATTTGGAGCCAAACGGTGTGAGTTTGAGCGAGTTTTGCCATGTTTGCCATGTTCACCATTCCAGGTGATGGTTTGTAGTTTAAATGGATTCATTTGAACCCCTGGCATGTTGGAATTCGTTCCCCGCCAGTTTTACTACATTTGGTTGAGAATCGGAGCCGGTATGAGCCCGACTGTCCATGTGAGTCATTTTGGGTCGATTCATGGGAATCACCCGTTTCTTGTTGTTTTGCGGATGGTTTGATCCCTTCCGGCTTATGGAAGGTTGATATCGACATTACGGTTGTTTCCCCATCGTTTAGACGTGATTGGGGCGTGGAAAGATCAGGTTTTGGGTAGTCCTACGATTTTCCCGTCGGAATGGTTTGACGGTCCTACCAGTGACCGCTATTTGTAATAGGCGGTCCTCTGGAGACCGCTATTCGAAGGCTTATAGTCGGTTTGGCGTTGCGGTCTCGTGACTGACAGTAAGGCTGGTTTAGCTGCCCTTGGGCGACCGCTATTAGACATTTAAGTCGGTTGATCTGGTTTAAGTCGGTTCGGGCTAGCGGTCTAGTTCCTGACCGTATAGTGGCTTTGGCGGCCATGAGGTGATGGCCATTCTCGATTACCGATTTTGGGGGTTGATTGGGTATAGCGGCCAGGTCATGACCGCTAGGTCCAGCTTGCAGCCCTAAGGAGACCGCCTGGTGCTAGTAGCGGCCGCACGCAGACCGTAAGGCTCCTATTTCTATGGATTTTGGTGTGTGGGGTTTCTTGAGGGTAGCCGCCCTTTGGATGACCGCCAATTTGGTTTAGTGGCCAAGGGAAAGACCGCCACCTGCCCAGAGTTTTCTTTTGTGTTGGTTTGGTTTTCAGTTATTGTGGCTTCGACCCCTTGGTTAGCCCATTGTTCCGAGGATGTCTTCGACGTCCGATGAGGGTTGTGACCGTGTTATAGGGTGTCTGAGAGTGCCATTACACCGAGTTGTGTTTTGTGTTATTTCGAGAGTCATTATGGTTTTTGGTCAACCCGGTTGTGACCCAGTGGTTGGCACGTGACCTCGTGAGTGTCTCGTCTATCCTATGAGGATCGAGATCTGGTTTTGGGTGCTTGGAGATATTTTCCTACCTCAGTTTACGTGCCATGTGGTTTGAGGGATGTGGAAATCCCTCATGTTCCGTGTTTCATGTTATGCAAAATAGTGAGTCCATTGTGCGGCACGAAGGTCGAGGACTCATTGTTGATGTGTTTCCCGTGGTTTTTGGCTTAGGGACTAGGCTGATTAACAACGTGTTGCTGTGATGTACGACGATCTTGACCCGAGTCTTGTGACTGAAGGATCGTTGTCAGTAGGTCTAGTTGACTGTCCTGAGTCTGGTAGCAGTTGTATACTGCATTGTGCTCCGTAGTACGTGCAATAGGTGTGTGCTTACCATGTCTGTACTTCGGTGTTCACTATTTTGAGTCTCTGTGTCTAGTGAGCCTCCACTAGTCGTAGCCTGACGACACTTGCCTGTGTGTCGGCCCACCTGGCAGTGGTGGCGGGGCAGTTCCCAGTTGAGATGGTTTGTAGGCTGGTTGCCGTGGACCCCTTTGTTTTGCCGTGAGAGTCCTACGGGAGGAGAAAACCAGCTAGAGGCCTGGCTCAAGACATTAGGCTTGTGTGTGTACACGTGGTCAAGGGTGTTGGACTAGCGCCGACGGGCGTGACCCTGACTAGTCACTCGTTACTATAGTTCCTTGGTTCGTTGAGGGTGTCTCAGTTATCGCCATTCTAGGCGTGTGAAAGATACTTGTGGCGTAGTGTAAGACGTCAGTGGACAAATCTGGCTGTTCTTCTAGTCAGGAAGTGCTTCTGTCACATGACACGATGACTTGTGTTTGCGTGACTTGTCCGAGTAGCCCGTGCTTGGCTTCACTCGAGGTTACGGGTTTTGTAGAGTACACGACGATGAGTTCGTGTATGTCTTCTGCCTTTGACCATGTAGGTCTTTTGTAAGGCCTTTGCCTGTTTTGGTAGCCTTTTCACGATAGGGTTTCATGATTTATCAATGGATCGGTAACTCCCGACTTTGTGAGATTGAATGTTGCTATTTGGACTATTTTAGAGGGCCAAGGTTCCTTCGGCTGTCGTGTTTCCATGTTACGGCTTTCCTCTTTTGCTGTTATTCCTGCTCCCGTTGTTACTGCTTTGCTTTAATTTAGCACTGCTATTACTACGTTGTTTTGTGGTAGGGTTCTGCGGGATCCCTACTGAGCCAGTGATAGGAGGCTCACCCCTGACTTTTCAGGTGTAGCTTTTCTTCCTCGTGCTGGGAGGCACCTACTGCATGGTTCTTAGTTGCCAGCGTTGCCAATGTTGGACTTCCCCCGACTTGAGAGTACGTTCTCTTTTTAGTTGGACTGTACTTATCTTTCTTTGGACTGGACTCTGGTAGTTTTAATTGTGATAGAAAATGTAATTTTATTTCTGCTATTTTAGCAATCCTGATCATTGAAAGTTAATTGCTTACTGCTTTATCTGGAAGTTCAATGTACTCTCACATACCGCTCTATCCCTTCGGAGCTTTTTCGCTCTTGGGAGGCCTCGCAGGTTCCAAGTGGTATCGGGTTTACCCGGTATCCGCAGTCTGGGTCGTCACAGAAACCCAACGGCTTAGACCTTCCGTCTAAGACTGGCTTAAAATGCTATCCTTGCGTTGGCATATACCCAATGCCAATTACTTCACCAAGGTTGGTGCTTGACTTCTTGTCGAGGCCAGCCACTAAAACTCAATAGCTTAGACCTTCCGTCTATGACTGGCTTAAAGCTATCCTTGGGTTGGCATATACCTTATGCCGATGATTTCATTAGGGTTGGTGCTCGACTTCTTGTCGGGGCTAGCCACTAAAACCCAACGGCTTAGACCTTCCGTCTAACACCGGATTAAACGATATCCTTGCATTGGCATATACCCAATACCAATGATTTCATCAAGGCTGGTGCTCGACTTTGCATCAGGATCAACAGTTGAAACCCAACGGCCTAGACCTTCCGTCTAAGACCGGCTTAAAACACTATCCTTGCGTTGGCATATACTCAATGCCAATAATTTCACCAATGTTGGTGCTTGACTTCTTGTCGAGGCCAGCCACTGAAACCCAATGGCTTATACCTTCCATCTATGACCGGCTTAAAATGCTTTTCTTGCGTTGGCATATACCCTATGCCAGTGATGCCACAAAGGTTAGTGCTTGACTTCTTGTCAAGGCCAACTACTAAAACCCGACTGCTTACACCTTCCGTCTAAAGCCAGCTTAAACGATATCCTTGCATCAACAGAGACCCGCTATCGATGATAAACCACTCGACCTGCTTCTGTGAGAGCCCTTAGTCCCACCGGCGTTTACTTCAGTGAGACGATAAAGAAATCTACACCAGCGTGCCCCACATGCTTGTCCCTCGCCTGCGCCACCCACAAGTGGGGGGCATTTGTGGACGCTTAAATCTAGCATCAAAAAAGCCAAGCAAGGTCAGCCACAAAAAGAAAAAAAGGAAGGGTGCATCGATGCACCCATGGAGTTGCGTCGACCCAACAGCACTGGTCAGGCTAAAAGGAAGGCTTCGAGCATAGGCTGCAACGACGCAGCTTCGAGCCTGCGTCGACGCACCTGAAGACAAGATAAAAAAAGATGCCCCTGGCAACGGGCTGCGTCGACGCAATGTGATAGATGCATCGACGCATCTGAAGACCGATCAGAACAAGAGTTGTCAGATGCAATAGGCTGCGTCGACGCAGCCTACTAGCTGCGTCGATGGACCATCAAGACGTGAAGAGGACCGTACCCGCTACGAACGCGATCGCGGCACGTGGGCTTGCTTCCGTATGTTGGTGCCAGCTTCCAAAAGGCACGTGGAGGCCGTATGGGGCACGTGGATCGAAGATCTCGAATGGTTGGAGGATATTCTTGCCCCCCCTGCCTTGGGGGAAAAGAAATCCCATGTTTTCGCTATAAAAGAGGGGACTCCACCCTGAAGAGACCTCTCCGGTGACTCTATTTCTCTCTCCTCCCGTTGCTGCTGTTCGAAAGGCTCCCTTAGGGTGATTTCCAGATTTCTCTGCTACTCCTGTGCGTGAATAGAAGAGAGGAAGAGAGAAAGAGAGAAAGGTGTCGTCCGGGGGAGGGAGAGGAGTCAATGCTCCCCCCTCCCCCCTTTCTTTCCTTTCTTTTCCCTGCTATGTATTTGTTCTTTTTTTAAACTTCCCTATTGCTCTCCTGGACGGGCTATGTCATGTCTCGAGATATGCAGCGGAATTAAGTCGAGAGTGTGAAAAGCCAGCAAATAAAGCCTCAAGCTAGCAAGATAATCAGAGTACTATAACATCCACACATAGAAAAGTAAACACAATGTATAAAAGTTCAACTTTATTGAATAATAACGATCAAAGTTTACATCCGACACTTGACTCTCTTTGATATAATGACTCACTAGACTCAATAAAGTAGAAAATTACATAACATGATCAACTTCATTACCTAATACAGTGAAGGAAACTTATTACAATAGGACTCATAAACTTTGACTCATGACACATACAATCTAGGCTTCACTCATTCTTCATTCGCTCTCGTACCCATCACTTGAGTACTCCGACTCCGAGGCACTAGAGTTTCCTAAAAAATATTGGAAAGTAGGGAATGAGCGCACTCGCCTAGTAGGTATCTTCGTATCAACATGAAGGTATAATTTAATTAATCAACATTTTAGCTCTAGAAGGTAAGATAAAGAAAATACGATGAAACATGCGAATAAAATCGAATAAACAATAACATATCAAGGCAAGTGTAGAGATATGAGATGATATAAGAACAAGATCAAGCAAGATTATAATATGGCCTTTCATTAACGAGAATGTACTAGCATGTAACGAGAATGTACTTTTCATAACCTTGAAAAGATTATGCACTAGAAAGTCATGTAACAAGCATGTAACAATCAAGCATGAAATTTCATGGATTTCACCCGTTTATAAAAAAAGTACTCCCAACGCAATGCGATGCCAGTGTTCATCATACCCCATGGTTTACAGTATGTTTTCGGCCATCTATCGAGGGGGATAGCGTGGAGCCCTTGGACACTGTCTGTGCTTGCTCTTCCATCTTCAAGGTATAAATCAAGCTACTTCCATGAGAAATATAAAGTAGGCCAATAACATCAAATTCAAACAATAGTTCATGACAACAATATCAAGTTAAGAACGTACCAAAATGGAAATCATGAGATCAAGGATGAATTAATTGGACATTATGCTATGGAGGAATTTTGGCAGCATAACGGTACATTTCCATAGTTTCGTAGCTCATTATTGACTTAAGGAATAAAGTTTATGTTCTAGACAGAAGGTCATTTGAAACAGAGTATAATCAACCATTGGGTCAAACCTCGGGTTGAACAAAGTTTGAAAGAATGTGGTCTAGAGAAGGCCGCAATCTTTAGGTAACGGTCAGAAAGAGACCGCAACCATGAGAAAGTCAATAAGAGCTGCGTCGACACACTGGACAAGCGAGTCTACTCAGGACACAAGAAAGAAGAAGACGGTCTAGTCAAGACCGTGATATTGAAGTAACGAACAAGTCAGGACCGCTATCAGGCAGGGTAGTCGACGCAGGAAAGGAGACAGGTCGACTCAGCCAGAAGTCTGTGGCTGAACCCAGAAAACGGTCATGGGCAGGCCGCCATCTACAGGTAGCGGTCGTCTGATGGCCACAATCAGGTCCGTTCATAGAAAATGTAGAAAATAAGAAGTGCTCTCTAACTCTTTGGGTTTTTAGGGTACAACCAGTTCCGCGTCCTAATGGAAACCCAAGGCTCGCGGAGTCTTACTGTCACGCCCCGAGATTATGCAGCAGAAACAATCGGGAACGCGAACAGTCGGCTAGTACGTCTCGAACAAGCAATACAATCAGAGCGCAAATCATCCACACATAAGATGAATGGACATAATGATTGATCAAAAATCTAAATTTTATTGATACTAATACTCAAACTTACAATGATATTTGACTCAATTCACTAGACTCAAATAAATGAAAAAATACATAGACTCGACTTGACTTAAGACTCTACTAGGTCTTCTCTTGATCTTCAATCACTCTCGGATCCACCACTTGAATAATCTGAATCCGACCCGCTAGAATGTCCTGAAAAAGATTGGAAAAATAGGGAATGAGCACACATGCCCAATAGGTATCTTCGTATCAACATGAAGGCAATGCTTAAGTAATTAACATTTTAGCTCTAGAGTAAAGATAAACGAAATAAGACGGTAGAACATGCGGTGAAAAACCAAAGTAACACAAGTAACATGATATGATCAAGATTGAGATATGCGAGCATGATTGAACAGATATATAACAAGAATGTAAGTTGGCCTTTCATGAACAAGAATGTACTTGTTCATAACCATGAAGATTATGCACTAGAAAGTCATGTAACGAGAAGGTACTAGTAAGCATGTAATTTCACAAGATTGTCTCGTGAGTATTCGTGGATTTCACCCGTATATAAAAAAATTACTCCCAGTGCAATGCGACGCCAGTGTTCATCATACCACATGGTTTATAGTATGTTTCCGGCTATCTATCGAGGGGACTAGAGTGGAGCCCTTGGACACTGTCCGTGCCCGCTCTTGTATCTTCAAGTTATAAATCAAGCTACTTCCATGAGAATATAAATATGGCCAATAATGTAACAAGTTCGAACTATGGTTCTATGATAACAAATATCAAGGTAAGAATGCTTCAATTAAGAATATGAGAGTTCAAAGATTGATTTAGAATAAGGTTATGCTATGAAGAAAATTCAGCAGCATAACGGCATATTCTTTACTTTCCATAAGTTATTAATATCTTATTTGACAAGTGTTAAGTTCCAAGCAATCATCAGACCATCTAGGAGCTTATAAAACCCTACCTAAAGGTCAAACCTCGGGTTAGATAGAGTCAAGGATAAAGCGGTCGTTTACTGGACCGTTTGTGGACAAAAAGCGGTCTCGGGCCAACCGCTAGACAGGGCTTAGCGGTCATCTGAGGACCGTTTTTAACCAGAACTCAGAAAAACACCGGTAGTGTAAGTGCTTTCTAGACAATTTGGGTTTTAATTGTACAACCAGCTCGGTGACCTAGTGGAAATCCCAGACTCGCGGAGTCTTATGGAGGCCTTGAAATAAGATCACCAAGTCCGGTGGAAGGAATATCCAACAGAGAGGATCACAAGTCCAAGATTGTGTGCTTAATATGCAAAGTGTATCTAATGACATCGTACTAGAATACGTGCCATGTACTTAAGAAAAGACTCAAGATGAGAGTGATATCGTGACAAAATAGCGATCAAATCCACTAGTAAAACAAGTTCATCCATCATTTGAAGTATAGACTTAATACAAGAGTATAGTGTTTGGCATGAAATTAACGTAAGTTAAAATAATTTCTAGTATATGTGACACATGAAATCTACCAAAAATAAACCATCAATAGATCCAAGTTTATAGATATAACACTTAAAACAAGGACAAAATCTAATTACCTAGGCTTACCATATGATAAATAAGGCTATTCTATATTATGTTTCAGGTTAACATAAATACAGAAACTCAGAAAACCTAACGGTCTCAGGAGGACCGTTTTATAGGCCTTAGCGGTCTATCGTAGGGCTGCCAGGGATCTCATGCGGTCTCAGAAAGACCGTTTCTTCATGTCTACTCTAAACAACTGTAAAACTTAAAAATATGCCCATTCTAAGGTAGATAGATGCATAGTAAAATGTGCCAACAGGTAAATAAGGCCTAATAACATCATTTTAAGACATGGAGATGCATGAGTAATCATGATTCATTATTTACGTTATTAAAGGTAGGAACTATGCATGCTATGTTACCCTATATGCGCAGTCATAATAAAACGTTAAATTCGTCATGTACAATCAATGAAAATAGGAGGAAAGGGAGGGCTTTTGTTCCTAACACAAGAATTTAGCCTTTTCATGAGATAACCTACCTCTGGTAGTGCTCCTATACTTCGAATTTCTGAGTGGAAGTAGACCTTGGTTCTGCACATTTTGTGCCAAACCAGCAACTTTCCTTCCCTCTATCTCCCGATCCTCTTGACTTAAATACATGAAAATTGGAGGGTGGATAGAAGGTACGAAGGGGAACAGAAAATTCGAAAGGAAAAATTGCTAAATACCTTGATTAAGGCTTCTATTTTCCTGATCTTCACTAGACCGACGCTTTGGTTCCTGTGCAGACTACAGTGAACCAGCAACTTGCAGAGGCTCTAACTCTCCAACGGCTAAGTCTTCTAGCATGAAAATTTAAGGGTAGTTAGATAAAACTAAGAAGAATAATTTCTTCTAAAGAACCAACCTGAGTGGATGTCTTCTTACCTTCGAAATACGCGAGCCAACATTAGGTTTCGCATGAGTCGAAGTTAGGGTCTATTTATAGGATTTAACTAGGTTTAAGGGATTAGATCGAACCTAGAGTCCTAAATTGGAGTAGAGTTAATCCCCAGAGAGTTCTAGAGAATCTTATATGTCAGGTAGCTTCGATCCAAGGGTATTAGGTAGCTAAAGATCCAAGCTTTTCACGTTTTCTTCCATTCACGGAACTGGGGTTGCTTAGCGGTCATAGTAGGACCGCTAGGGTGAGTCTGGCGGTCGCGCGATAGACCGCCAGGCTTCATTAAATCTAAAATTTTTGGATTTTTGTATTATCTCCCAATTACCCCCTAATTGATGTATATATTCCATTTTAAATCCATAAATTACCTAATTTATGTTTCTATTAATAGGCTTGGGTCTAAAAGCCTTGGAATTAGGTCTTTAGGCCTATTTAAGTTGGGCTCAGCCCTTTGGTAAATATTGTGATGGGGACATCAAAGCAAGACCACTTACTTTTTTTTGTATTTATATCCATGAGTCAATTTTATGGTAAATATAAGCCAATGTGTTAGTCCTTAGGAATTAGTGGGTTTCTTTTCAAAAGGCCATGTTGGCACGACGGGACCCCCACCTTCTCTTCCATTGGGCCACCTAGACTCTCTAGGACCCATATGGGTGGTCCATGGTCCAAGGTGGACCAGCCACCCTTGTTGACTTCCAAGAGGGGGGCGCCCCCCTCTCTTGTCCCATGTGGGATTAAAATAACCCACCACCCTTTTTAGCATTTTTTATGTTAGTATTTATTTGACCACATGGGAGAAATTTCTCCTATCCCTTAATTGCCCCTCCCTAACCCTAGATCTGAGGGTAATTAGGTCTTTTAGTTAGAGTTATATAACCCATGTATTTTCATATTTTGGAGAATTAATGAAGAAAAAATTACATTTGCACAAGAACCTATGGGCGCCCCTCTCTCCTCTCTCCCCCTTGCAGCTGGATTGCTGTGATTTCTATGGTGTGATGCCATAATCTTGGTGGATTCTAAGATCTATCTCCTCTCCTGGGTGTGAAGCTCAGTCACCGCCGCCGCGGCCTCCGTTCGTGCCACCGTCGAACCGCCACATCCCCATCTTTGGTCTGCTGTCCAAACCTGCAACCTGCAGAATAGAAGCGCAAAGATTAGGTTGGTTCTCCCAATCCGGTTATCTGATGGTCATCAAAGTTTGATAAATCTTCCCCCTTGTTGTTACCTCCTCTCAGTTTAAATTTCGTGTCAATCCACCACCGTTTACTATTTTTTCCAGTCATTTAGTTCCACCCCTGACAGTCTGCCAATCAGCAGATCTGTGAGATAGTGTCTTGTTCTTATATTTTTCCCACACCTTAAACCACTCCAAAAAGTTACCATAAAAATTGTGCACGTCCCCCACATCCCCCTCTATCCCCCATAAAATCCCCAAGACGCAGATCCACCACTTCCCTATCGGTCAAAATTCATTTTCAGGCAGATCCTTGTCTATCCTGACTGTCAGTAATCCGACCCAGAAGCAACAGCTGTGCCACAGAGTTTCTCATTTCCAATCTACTTACTGGATGGTTGTGAAATTAATATATGTTGTATTCCTTTGAGTCCTCTTTCCAACGGCGCTAATTTCGCTCCGATCCGCCTCCGGATCTGGGCGCAACAATTTTTTTTGTGGAAGCGTACAAATCTATTCCGTGAACACACCAGCAGAGCAATCCACCGGTTAATTCTTGCAAAATACGCCGGCTCAGATTCGGCGGCTGCGGACCCCAGGGATCGAAGAGGGACCTCCCGCCAACATCCCAGCCAACCGCCGCGGCCAGAAGGTGACCAAAAACTGCAGTCCCAGCAACCAAGTTCACTTGCTGTCCAGCGAGTTTGAACAGTACCGAGTTGGACTAGCAGCCCGCCTCCGGCCCGAAAGCCCTTCCAGCTTCCTGCACGTCAACCCAAGTTCGCTACTCCCGGGTCCCACTGTAGCCCTTTACCGCCCTACGTGGATTGGGCATAAAATTCACTACTGTAACTATTGTTTAATTACTGTACCGGGAGTACAAGTCTTGGCTGGGGTCGTCTTCCCCACGCCCGGAGCATGGAGGTATCATGTCCGCTCCCCACTTTGGCATTTTCTTTTCTCGTATATATTCATTTGCCGCTGCTAGAGTGATAGGAAAATAGCTCGTTATAATTGTATCACCGCTGCGAGAGAGAGCGAGACCCGTCCCGTGACTCGATCCGAGCAAGATAGTGAGTAGACCACCCTTGACTCATTACCGATTTCTCAACCGCGCACATCCGCACGCTTCCCTTGCTAGGGACGAGTCGTGAGTTTGCTTAGAGTCCAAGGTTTGCATCCGAATTAGCATCGAGTAGCATCGCGTCCCGCATCAAATTGGTATCAGAGCGGGTTGAGTCTAGGGCAGTCGGTCTTAGGTTACATTGCATTACCCGGTATATTAAAAGGTGCCTCCGGAATGATAGGTTACGCCTATTGGGAAGGTAGCACACCTGCATGAGTGTGATCTTCAGATCAAACCTCTGCCACGTACCGGATACTAGATGAGTCTCGATTTGTCGTCGAGTCTGCATTCTAACTTTGCATCGTTGTTTTAGGGTCGTGTCTAATCCATTAGAGAGTCGATTTGTTTTGTCACCTAGTGTCTGCATGGCCACCCTATAGCTCCACAATGTCCCATGGATTCCCAATTGCCCACATCATATGAATGGTGGCGCGACACCTAATGATGGGGAATCCAACCCTTCCACCGTCGTAGGCCCGAGGCCTCAGACTTTTATGGCTCCAAAGTCTCGAGCGACTACCTAAAGTGGGAAGCTGCTATGGACGAATAGTTTGAGTGTTACACTATGTCTGATGCCATGCAAGTCATTTTTGCCCAAAAGCGGCTTGTTCACGAAGCCGCCTGGAAATGGGAGAGCATTGAACGCACGGGGGAAATTAGGAGGCAATGGCCTGTCGAGTCATGGCGTGAGATGAAGGGCGAGCTTAGAAGGGTCTACCTACCCGGCCTGGTCACCTCTAACCGACCCCACCCAATCACCTCTAACCAAGTGGGTCATAGTCGGAGGCAAAGAGCCCCGCATGAAGACGAGCCTAAGTCCAAGACTAGGCCGAGAGACCATGAACAAATCCATCACGATGCCCCTACTCCAAACCCCACCGTTGCCGAACTCTTTAAAATCATTTCGGATCGGGTGGATAGGATGTGCACTCAAATTGATAGACTCCTGCCCGAGCCTAAGGAGGTCGAAGCCGGAAGTCTTAACTTGGTGCCATCTACGGAGTCCCCAAGTCCTCTCCCTATGGAGGACGTCCTCTCCCCATCCGAGGGAGAAGTTTTACCACAAGCCTCACCTTCTGACCTTTATTCGGAGCCACGTCAGCCCGAGCCACCCGTACTTCTAACGGGGAAGCTAATCATTGACGAGCCACTACTTAGCTGGCTTAAGAAAGACTTGGTCCCTAAAGCACCTTGCTACCCATCCATGGACCCCGCACTACAAATAGTGCATGTCAACTCATTCCACACCACTTTTCGGTCTTTTCACCATGTTGATATCTTAGAAGACCTTATTAAGGGATTAGACTCGCAAATGAAGTTGACGTCCATGTTGGCCCGAGGCATTGACCAACCCACAAGCCATAGCTTCACCCATCCCGTTTTGGGGTCCATTACCTCCGTGTGCAGTGTGGGTCATGTCACCACGGAGGTTCTTTTATTCCTCCCAATGTCAGCCGAGCCTAACTTCATTCCACTTATCCCGAGGGAGGAACCATATCTTCTACATATGACTGCCATCCCACCTACCATAATGAATGAAGGTGATCATTTACACCTTCAAGAATTTCAAACTTGGGACCGTGTCATGAGGGAACCCATATCGAGGGGTCACACATTCTTTGATCCCTTCGACCCCTTCCCTAGTGAGCCTCTTGACTCACCTTATCAACTCAACTTCTTCAAAAAAGTTCATTATCACACCTCTACCCCTCAGGCTAGTCATCCAACACGTAGCAAGGAGCCAGTTCGTTGGGGTAATGAATTCGGCTCTCCTGGCCCATCCAAACCACCAAAACCTCCCAAACCTCCCAAATCCAAAAGGCCATCAGTGCATGTGTGGTGCATTTTGGGATGTCTAGGATTCCATGATTCCACCAACATTTGGTTGCATCATGTGTATGCAAGTCACACATTCGGATGTCCTAGGCCACCATTGCATATGTATGGGTCGGTCTAACAGTAGGTTTGTCTAGGGTCATGTGTGAGTTCATGTTTTTCTTTATTTGTCCAGTTTGTCAAGTGTCTATACATACATTTTTCGAGTGCATAGTGAGTCTGCATACGTCAAGTTGAGTCGGTCTAATGCAAGCTTGTAATGTCAGTCCCTTTCGAGTGTGAGGCAAGTCAGATCTCATGCATATGTTGTGGACTTGCCTGACGAATATGGGAACAGCTCTACCTTCAAAGTCTCGGATCTAGTCACATACAGGCACCCAGCGGTGATTCTCAGTGAGTCTTTCGAGCCGTCTCCTCCCTTTCAGAATGACCCCACCCCGGAGTGTCCACCACTAGCCTCCTCCCCACAGCAGTATGAGAACAAAGAATATATACGGGATGAGCAGGTGATGATTACTAGCAGTGGAGCATACCCGCGCTACCTGGTACGGTGGATAGCATGGCCCCCACATCTGATGACACGAAGATCACCCGAGCAGAGAGACGGATCCGTAGGAGCGACACGTGAACAGCCGCACCCCTTACTTGAAGGGGTCGAGTTTCTCCCACCCAGGGAGAATTGATGGGGACATCAAAGCAATACCACTAACTTTTTTTTTTGCATTTATACCCTTGAGTCAATTGTATGCCAAATATAAACCAATGTGTTAGTCCTTAGGAATTAGTGGGTTTCTTTGCAAAAGGCCATGTTGGCCAGGCGGGACCCCTACCCTCTCTCCCATTGGGCCACCTAGACTCTCTAGGACCCATATGGGTGGTCCATAGTCCAAGGTGGACCAGCCACCCTTGTTGACTTCCAAGAGGGGGGCGCCCCCCTCTCTTGTCCCATATGGGATTAAAATAACCCACCCCCCTTTTAGCATTTTTTATGTTGGGATTAAAATAACCCACCCCCCTTTTAGCATTTTTTATGTTATTATTAATTTGACCACATGGGAGAAAATTCTCCTATCCCTTAATTGCCCCTCTCTAACCCTAGATCTGAGGGTAATTAGGTCTTTTAGTTAGAGTTATATAACCCATGTATTTTCATATTTTGAAGAATTAATGAAGAAAAAATTGCATTTGCACAAGAGCCTATGGGCGCCCCTCTCTCCTCTCTCCCCCTTGCAGTTGGATTGCTGCGATTTCTATAGTGTGATGCCATAATCTTGGTGGATTCCAAGATCCATCTCCTCCCCTGGGTGTGAAGCTCAGCCACCGCCGCCACCGCCTCCGTTCGTGCCGCCGTCGAACTGCCACAGCCCCATCTTTGGTCTGCTGTTAAAACCTGCGACCTGCAGAACAGAAGCTCAAAGATTAGGTTGGTTCTCCCAATCCGGTTATCTAATAGTCATACAATTTTGATAGATCATCCCCCTTGTTGTTACCTCCTCCCAGTTTAAATTTTGTGTTAATCCGCCACCGTTTGCTATTTTTCCCAGTCATTTAGTTCCACCCCTAACAGTCTGCCAATCAGCAGATCTGCGAGATAGTGTCTTATTTTTCTATTTTTCTCACCCCTTAAACCACTCCATAAAATTACCATAAAAATTGTGCACGTCCCCTGCATGCACCTCTATCCCCCATAAAATCTCCAAGACCCAAATCTACCACTTCCCCGTCGGTCAAAATTCATTTTCAGGCACATCCCTGTCTGTCCTTACTATCGGTAATCTGACCCAGAAGCAACAGTTGTGCCACAGAGTTTTTCATTTCCAATCTGCTTACTAGATGGTTGTGAAATTAATATATGTTGTATCCCTTTGAGTCCTCTTTCCAACAGCGCCAATTTCACTCCGATCCGCCTCCGGATCTGGGTGCAACAATTATTTTGTGAAAGCGTGCAAATCTGTTCCGTGAACAGGCCAACAGAGCAGTCCGCCGGTTAATTCTTGCAAAATATGCTGGCTCAGATTCGGCAGTAGCCGACCTCACGGATTGAAGAGGGACCTCCCGCCAACGTCCCAGCCAACCGCCGCGGCCAGAAGGTGACCGGAAGCCGCCGTCCTAGCAGCCAAGTTCACTTGCTATCCAGCGAGTTTGAACAGTACCGAGTCGGACCAGGAGCCTACCTCTAGCCCGAAAGTCCTTCCGGCTTGTTGCCCGTCAACCCAAGTTCGCTACTCTCGGGTCCCACTGTAGCCCTTTACCTCCTTGCGTGGAGTGGGCATAAAATTCACAGCTATAACAATTGTTTAATTACTGTATCGGGAGTACGAGTCTTGGCCAGGGTCGTATTCCCCACGCTCGGAGCGTGGAGGTATCGTGTCTGCTCCCCACTTTGGCATTTGCTTTCCTCGTATATATTCATATGCCGCTGCTAGTGTGATAGGAAATTAGCTCGTTATAATTTTATCACCACTGCGAGAGAGAGCAAGACCCGTCCCATGACTCGATCCGAGCACGAGAGTGAGTAGACCACCCTTGACTCATTGCCGGTTTCTCAACTGCGCACATCTGCACGCTTCCCTCGCTAGGGACGAGTCTCGAGTTTGCCTAGAGTCCAAGGTTTACATCCGAATTGGCATCGAGTCGCATCCCGTCCCGCATCATATAGGTCCTTTAAATAGATTAAATAAATCCTTAATTCCTCTTAATTGTCCATTAACCTTTAAAAATGCCCAATAATTTTATTTTTTAATCCCGAAAAATTCCTAAAAAATTCTCGGGCGTTACACCCTCCCCCACTTAAAAAGAATTTAGTCCCCAAATTCATCGTAACAATATTTGCTAGAGAGAGTGTACTTACATTCAAATATCTCTGGAAATCTTTTGCACATGGCTTCTTCGATTTCCCATGTTGCTTCATGTGACCATAATTTACTCCATTGGACTTTGACCATGAGAATAGTTCTATTTCGAAGTTTATGTACTTCATGTTCAACTATCTTGATTGACTTTTGCTCATACGTCAAATCCTTTTTAATCTCCAGGTTGTCATAAGTTATGACATGGAATGGATCGGGGACGTACCTTTTGAGCATTGAGACGTGAAACACATCATGTACTCTAGCTAATTGAGGGGGAAAGCTATTCGATATGCAACTTCACCAACCCTTTCAAGAATTTCAAATGGGCCATTGAATCTTGGAATGAGCTTGCCTTTGATGTTGAATCTTCGAATACCTCGACCCGGAGAAACCTTATGGAATACATGGTCTCCTACTTAGAATTCCAGGTCGCGCCTTCTGTTATCAGCATACGAGTTTTACCTATCTTGAGCCATATGGAGTCCCTCCCGAATAAGCTTTATCTTCTCAGTAGTATCCCTGATGATATTGGGGCCAAGAAATTACCTTTCTCCTACTTCATTCCAACATATCGGTGAGCGACAGCTTCTTCCATACAGTGCCTCGAACGGTGCCATTTGTATACTAGCTTGGTAGCTATTGTTGTAGGCGAATTCCACTAGAGGCAAGTGGTCATGCCAACTCCCTCCAAAATCAATAGCACATGCCCTGAGCATATACTCTACCACCTGATTTATCCTTTCAGTCTGACCATCAGTTTGTGGATGGAATGCAGTGCTAAAGTGGAGTCGGGTCCCCAAGGAATGCTGTAGACCCTTCCAGAATTGTTATGTGAACCGAGGGTCTCGGTCAGATATAATGGTGACAGGGACACCATGTAGTTTGACAATTTCCCTCATGTATAGTGCTGCTAATACATCCACATACCATCGACTTTTGATGGGTAGAAAATGAGCAGATTTAGTCAATCGGTCTATAATCCCCCATATTCCATCGTGTCCACCTCTCATCTTTGGCAAACCCATGATGAAATCTATCCCTATACTTTCCCATTTCCACTCGGGAATGTCCAAATGATGTAGTTTTCCAGCGGGCTTTAAATGTTCTGCCTTTACTTGCTGACAAGTGGGGCAGTGAGATAGAAAGTCTGCTACTTCTCTTTTCATATTGGGCCACCAGAAATTTCTTTTTAAGTCTTGGTACATCTTGATAGCTCTAGGGTGAATAGCATATCTTGATTTATGAGCTTCTTTCATGATCAATTTCTTAGTGTCGGCGTGATCCGGCACACAGATTCGATCTTTGAACAATAGTCTTCCATCCATTGAAATGGAAAATTCCGACCTTTGATCAATATTAGCCTTGATCTCCATTAATGTAGGGTCATTTTCTTGTAATTTGACGAGATCTTCAATCAATGTCGGTTGTGACCTTATATTAGCAATTACACATCCTTCCCCTTGTTTATCAACATCTAGATTCAAACGAGCAAAATCCTCAATAAGATAAGTCATACCTTTCCTGAGACTTGCTAGAGTTGTCATTGGTCTTCTACTAAGAGCGTCTGCTACAGCGTTTGCTTTGCATGGATGATATTGGATAGTAAAGTCGAAGTCCTTGAGATACTTCAACCATCTGCGTTGCCTCATGTTTAACTTCTTTTGGGTGAAGAGGTATTTCAGACTTTTATGATCTGAAAATATAGTGAACTTCTCCCCATAGAGGTAGTGTCGCCAAATTTTCAAGGCGGATATAACTGTAGCTAGTTCCAGAACATGCACAGGGTAGTTTTCTTCATGACATTTTAACTGCCATGATGAATAACAAATTATCTTTTCTTTTTGCATGAGAACGCATCCTAGGCCAATGCCAGATGCATCGGGATAGACTTCAAAGCCACCGCCCTCAATAGGTAGTGTCAATATAGGGGCCGTAGTGAGATGATCTTTAAGAGTTAGGAAACTCTCTTCGCAATCCTTTGACCATATAAAAGGGTTCTCCTTTCTTGTAAGTCTAGTCAAAGGGACGGCGATTTTTGAGAAATCCTTAATGAAGCGCCTATAATAACTAACCAGACCCAGAAAACTTCTAACTTCAGACATGGTCGTCGGCCGGCTCTAATTCTTAACAGCTTCTACCTTAGAAGGATCGACAATGATTCCTTCCTTTGAAATAATATGGCCAAGGAAAGAGACCTCCTTAAGCCAGAACTCGCACTTGCTAAGCTTTGCGTAGAGTTGGATCTCTCTTAGAGTTTGCAAGGCTATTCTCAAGTGCTCTTCATGTTCCTCCTTAGTCTTGGAGTATGTAAGAATATCATCAATGAAGACGACCACAAATCGGTCGAGATAAGGCCTGAAGACATTATTCATAAGTTGCATAAATACTGCCGGGGCATTAGTTAACTCGAACGGCATTACCATGAATTCATAGTGCCCATATCTGCTCCGGAAAGCAGTCTTGTATATGTCTTCATCTTTGATCTTGAGCTGATGATAACCCGACCTGAGGTCTATCTTGGAAAAATATTCCGCTCCCAAAATTTGATCAAAGAGCTCATCGATATGCGGCAATGGATATTTGTTCTTGATATTAAGTTGATTTAGTCGCTGGTAGTCGATACATAGCCTGGGAGATCTATCCTTCTTCTTGACAAATAAAACGGGCGCACTCCAAGGGGATGTGCTACGTCTGATGAAGCCCTTGTCTAATAACTCCTGAAGTTCTTTCTTCAATTCTTTGAGTTCTGTAGGGGACATCTTGTAGGAAACTTTTGAAATAGGTGTTGCTCTAGGAATGAGTTCAAGGGATAAATTTACTTCCCTTTTGGGTGGTAAACTGGGTAAATCCGATGGGAATGCATCGGGAAACTCGTTCACAATGGAAATGTCTTCTAAGATGATTTCCTTGGATTCAGTGGTGACTATGGAAGCAAGAAAAGCTCCACATCCTTACGAAATGAGTTTGCAAGCATGAAGAGATGAAATAATGGTAGGATATTTCCTGTACTTGACACCAAGGAAATAAAATTGTGGGAGACTTGGTTTCCAAAAAGATATTCTTTTATTGCGATAATTTATATAGGCATCATGGTCTACAAGTCAATCTATACCTAGGATAGCATCGTAGCCTTCCATGTCAAGGCATACGAGGTTTGCGGGAAGATTATGACCTTCTACTATTACCTTACTATCAAGGTAGTAGGTTGTAAGTTTAGTTCCAGGACCTAAGGGTGTAGTGATAGCTAGGTCCGACGGTAGAGGAACTAATGAAACTGGCAAAGTTTTTGCAAAAGTAGTAGATATAAAGGAATGAGAAGCGCCAGTATCAAATAACACGAATGTCGGATGGGAATAGATTTGAAGGGTACCTTCCATTAGCCCATCATCCTTGGGCGCTTCATTATTATCCATAACAGCGTTAAGACGAGTCTGTCGCTTGCGTCCACCGTTGGAAGATTGATCCTTCATGAGGGGGCAATCCGGCATGCGGTGCTCCCGGCTGCCACATCGCAAACACACCCCTAGGCATTTCCAGCACTCTTCGGTTGAGTGGCCGAACTTCTCGCAAGAAGAGCAAGCCATCATGACTTGCTTATCTTCCTCCTTCACCTTTTTGTTCTTATGGTAGCCACTACCGCCACCATTCCGGGATCTCTTCTTACTATCATGGGATTTGTAAGGTTTCGTGATGCTGAACTTCTCCTCTTTTTTTCCTCGCCGATCAGACTTTTGGCTTGGCTCCTCCCCTTTTCCTTTGAGCTTATCGACCTTCTCCAAGGTCTGTTCACATAAGTGTGCCCGTTGGACCATCTCTGCATAGGTCCGAATATTTTGTGGGCCAAGTTGCTAGATGAAGATGTTAGCACAGCAAGAGTGATATAGAGGGGGGGGATGAATAGATCACTCCCAATTTGTAGAAACTTAGGCGGAAAATAAATTCTACTGCTAACGCACCTCCTTAACCCGTACACAGAGAAATGTAAAAGAGAATGAAGAACTGATCACATGGAAGCAAAGAGAGAAGCAGATGAAGAGCGTAGATAACAATAGCAAACCACAGAGGAGGCACTCGGTTTTTAGGTGGTTCGATTGCAGACAGTAATCTACATCCACCCCTCACTCCAACTAGAATGAGGATTCCACTAGACAATGCTAGATCAATGCAGACTCAGTCTGCGAACAACATGCTGCCACACAGCTTGAACACCCAAGGGAAACAAATCCCTCAACCAAGCTCTGCTACCCACAGAACTTGAAACCTGTTCTAGCTCCCAGCTAGAACACAACCGGAGAATCCTCTCCCTTCCTCCACACACCGAAGGGAAACTATTAATGACAACCAGTCACTAACACCACCAGAGATCACCGATCTCTCTTCCTCTGCAACTTAGAGGGAAACTGGAGTAATACTCCCTTCCTCCACACACCGGAGGGAAACCAATTCAAATCAGAAGGATGAACAAAATGAAACGAAAACAAAGTAGAAACAAAAACCAATGGAGAAGAAATCGGTTCTGAAATCCAATACAAATGTAGCTTCAAATGAAGCAATTCATCAATCCACACACACTGCTCTCTCTCTCGAACAAACTCCTCTCAGATCTGGAACTCTCTGCTCTTTTTCTTTTCTGGATCGTGCAAACTCTCACCAATGGCTTCTGCCTTTTCTTTTCACGATCAAGCTTCTACTGAAGGATGAAGCTCTATATTTATAGCAGATATTGGCGTGTGGCTGCCAGGTTCCCGCCCATGCACTTTTTGCCAGATCATTTGAATTTCGACCACATGGCAGCATCCTGCCTAGGTTGCCATCCACGTGTCATGCCCCTGTTGTCTTGGATCACGTGCCAGGTGCCAACCTTGGTTCACGTGCCCAATCATCAACCTGAATCGCCTGCAGACAGACAGAAGTAATGTATATACTTAGTCAGTTCAGGCTATTAACTAGAATGCATATACTTCAGAAACACAACTGAGTAAGTGTGTACAGCGTGAGAGAGTGTACAGACTTACTGAATAAAACGCATGTGAAGGTAGTGTATAGACATATGAACAGTGCACATGAATCTCAGTGTATAGACATGTGAACAATGCAAACGAATGGCAGTGTATAGACTTATGAACAATGCATATGAAGGCAGTGTATAGACATGTGATGAATCAATGCATACGAGCCTTACCATTGTGTAAACTTAACAAAGCTTCAGCCACTGTATAGACTTCACGAAGTCTAAACAGTGTACAGACTTGGAACCTGTGTGAGACTCTTAATAAGACAGTGAGCAGTGTGTAGACTTGATGCTCAACGGAGATGTATGGACTTCGACAAGCTTTAGCCAATGTATAGACTATGCAAAGGTGAGACGATGCATTAGACACTCGGCAGTACAGACTTGGAAAGTTCTGTATGAGACGATCGGCTGTTGAACTGATGTACAGACTCTGGATGTAAAGGTAGTCTGTATAGACTTGAATCGCTTGAAGCGATGTACAGGCTAGATGAAGCTCAAACATTGTACAGACTTGTGAAGACTTCAGCGTTGTACAGACTTGGTGAAGCTCAAGCAGTGTATGGACTTGTGAAGGCTTCAACGTTGTACAGACTTGGTGAAGCTCAAGTGATGTATGGACTTGTGAAGGCTTCAACATTGTACAGACTTGGTGAAGCTCAAGTGAATGTATAGACTTGATGAACCACTGTGGATGTGTGGACTTGAGCGAATGAAGCCGATGTACAGACTTGCCTAAGACGCAGCATGAGACGCTGGCTGAGACGGACGCTGTACAGACTTTGAAGAGTAGTTCAATGTATAGACTTAGTGATGTACAGACTTGGCCAGGAAAGCGTAGGAAAATGTTGAGTGTATGGACTTGGCCAAGCGTAGGAACAGATGAGGAGTGTACAGACTTGGCGTTGTATAGACTTGGCTTTGAACGCTTGGGCTGAAGGCAATGTGCAGACTAAGCGATGTATAGACATTGCCCAAGGAACCGAATGTATAGACTTTGCCACAGTCTAATGTACATGCTTTGCAGAAGTGAACGAGCCAATGTATAGACTTCAAAAAGAAGCAGTCCGATGTACAGACTTTAAGGATTCTAGACAACGGACGCTGTACAGACTTGGACTCAAGGAATGTATATACTTAGCATGAAGACTGCCAATCTATGTATAGACTTTGCTGAAGCTATCTCTGAAGCAATGGTCAGACTTTGTGCAATGTATGTACTTTAGTGTGTGCGAGCCTGTTGACAAGCAACGTGTAGACTTGAGTGTGTGAAGCAGGCGTTGTACAGACTATGCAAGCAGACGATGGGCGCTGTATAGACTTACACTATCGGATGTGTAGACTTCATGAGAATGCAGTAACCAGTGTATAGACATTAAGCTTGACACTCCAATGTATAGAGTTGAAGATTGGAAGGATGTATAGGGTTGAGCTGAACTGACTTTGGCAATGTGCAGACTTAGTTGGTCGGGCAGTGTACAGACTTAGAATTTTAATACCAGTGTGTAGACTTCAGTTAGAAGGTGCCCGATGTACAGACTTGAAGAAGTTATGCCAATGTACAGACTCAATAGACCAAGCTGGTGTATAGACTTTGGTACCCAGACAAACAATGTACAGATGAGTCGACGCATCAGCGAGGGTGGGTCGACCCACTGCTATCTATACTAACTAGGCAGAGTGTAGATAGAATCATGATAGCATGCTTATCTGATAACCAAATGAACTGTACTCACTACATGATGAAACATCATTAATCTAGAGATAGAAGATTGATTTATAGTGTGAGACATCATCAAAACCATAGGGATGCAACAATCTCCCCCTTTTTGATGATGACAACACTATGAATCAAGCAATATCAAGGTTCAACAAGAAGTTAATACCAGCTGCAACAAGCAGAATAAATTCAAGGCATGCTCATGCAAATGAATTAAACATTCCCTACTACACACTCTCATCTCCCCCATAACTCATGACCATATCTTCCACGAAGCAACATGACTCCCCCAATGCTCAAGACAAATCCAAGACTCACTGATACTCACTGATATTGCAGAACTTCTCACTGATATTGCAAACTTCTCTCCCCCTTTGACATCAGCAAAAAGAACTACAGAATGTATGACAGTGCTGGAAACATGAGGACTAAGGGCAGTAACTTCTTAGTGCAGAAAGTCACAAGTAGGTCTTAAGAGAATAAGTGAGTTTCTAATTTCAAGAGAAGATTCTTTAAATTCCAGTACACAATAGAGAAGTAGAATGATTGACAAGTTTATCAGCATACATATTGGATGATTTAGAGCAGGAGTTCACAAGTATGGTCAGATATAGCTGATCATTCAACTATCCCACAAGACAGCAAGAGACGAAATCAGAGAGGTGTTCTCAAGGTATTGAAGACAAGCAATCCATTAGTTGCATAACAACAAGGAATTTTTGTTGGAGATGATTTTCAAGAAGATCAATGAGTAAGTTGGTAGTTCACTCCTTTGACATTAGAGAGACACCTGGATTAGAGGCATGAATCTCCAGTTACTCAGAGTGAGTACCTCATTACTTCCCCCCCCCCTTTTTTTTTATTAGGGAACAGAGATAGTAACTGTGGCTTTTGACATGAGGAAACACCTTGATTAGAGGCCAGAGTCCCCAGTTACTCACCAGCAAGCCACCATTGCTCTATCATGTCTTTTCATTCATTTTGATCATTTGACACCTCATGACATGGGAGAAATATTCATTTCATTGATGAAGCTCCCAGTTTCTCAGTGATCAAAACAGAACATTTTTGTTCAGTTAAGCCCTTGAGTTAAAGAGATAGAATGATTGAAAATAATACCAAAAAGGACTATTTCTTGAATTGAGTCTTGAAGTCTAGATTTCAAGTTGATTGGGTCAGATAACAAGACATACAAGTTTTTGGCCTGAACCAGAATCAATGACAATGTAGGAAGATATACTTTATGCAATTAGTCCAGATCTCTGAAGAAGTACTAAAGAAAAGATTCTAATCTGGAGATTAGAGTCACTGACTTATAGACTTAAGAGATAAGTGACACTCTACTGTCTGAGAGAACCACTCTAGATCAGTCATGCAAGACCAGCAAAGTTACACATCTGGACAGCCCCTTTTGAATCTGTCAAAGAACTTCTCTTCTCACATCACAACTCAGCTCCCCCTAAGACATAGCATTCCTCAATAAAACATTCCAGCATAAACTCAAGGCTTCCCCTTACTCAGAGTATTCCTGAAAGCTAACCAGTAAGCATTCTGAACTCCCCCTTAAACCAGCAAGAAAGAAGGCTAAACATCTGACAAATACAACTCCCCCTCACAACAAGAACAGGCTTCATAATTAAGACAATTTGTATAAGCCTAATTCTCTTCTCAATGTGGTGAATTTTTCATTATCCAGAGGTTTTGTGAATATGTCAGCAATCTGATTATCTGTGCCTACATGAATCAGTTCAAAATTATTCTTAGACACCTCATCTCTTATAAAATGATGTCTTATCTCTATGTGTTTGGTTCGTGAATGCAAAACAGGATTTTTAGCAATATTGATGGCACTAGTATTATCACAGTAAATTGGTGTGCACCCCAGGTCTACTTGGTAGTCCTGAAGCTGGTGTTTAATCCATATTACTTGTGTTCCACAACTCCCTGCAGCCACATATTCAGCTTCTGCAGTGGAGAGGGCCACAGAATGTTGTTTCTTGGAGCCCCAAGACACTAAACACCCACCCAAGAATTCACAATGGCCACTAGTGCTTTTCCTGTCTAGTTTACAGCCTGCATAATCAGCATCTGTGTATGCTACTAAGTTAAGTGTGTGAGATGCAGGAAACCATAAACCAAGAGAATGACTAGCTGACAAATATCTGAAGATTCTTTTAACTGCAGCTAAGTGTAATTCAGTAGGTCTAGACTGATACCTTGCACACATTCCTACACTGAATTGTATATCAGGTCTAGAGGCTGTCAAGTAAAGAAGTGATCCAATCATACCTCGATAAAGTTTGGCATTTACTTCTTTACCTGTCTCATCTGCATCCAATGAAGTATTGGTGCCCATGGGTGTAGTAATGTGCTTTAAGTTTTCCATGCCAAACCTTTTGAACAGTTCCATTGTGTATTTGGTTTGGTTGATGAAGCACCCATCTTCTAGCTGCTGTACCTGCAATCCAAGAAAATATTTTAGTTCACCAACCAAGCTCATTTCAAATTCAGCAGACATCATGGTAGAAAATTCATCACATAGTTCATGCTTAGTTGATCCAAATACAATGTCATCTACATATACCTGAACTATGATGAGATCTCTGTTTATGCCTTTGGTGAATAAAGTTTGATCAACTTTACCTCTTTTGTAGCCCTTGCTGATCAGAAATTCAGACAGCCTTTCATACCATGCTCTTGGAGCCTGCTTTAGACCATACAAGGCTTTGTTTAACCTGAACACTTGGTTAGGTTGAGGAGAATATTGAAATCCAGGAGGTTGTTCAACAAAAACTTCTTCTTTAATGACTCCATTTAAAAAGGCACTTTTAACATCCATTTGTTGGAGTTTTATATTCTTTGAGCATGCAAAGGCAAGCAACAATCTTATAGCTTCCATCCTAGCAACAGGTGCATAGGATTCATCAAAGTCTACACCAAATTCCTGACAGTAGCCTTTGGCTACTAATCTGGCCTTATTCCTCGAGATGATTCCATCTTCATTCATCTTATTTTTGAACACCCACTTGGTTCCTATGATATTTATACCATCTGGTCTTGGGACAAGCTCCCAGACATTATTCCTTTCAAACTGACCTAATTCCTCACTCATAGCATTGACCCAAGCTTGATCAGCTAAGGCCTCTTCTACTGTTTTGGGTTCAATTTGTGAGACTAATGCAATTAAGTCATCATTATTCACATTTCTAAAATGAGACCTAGTCCGAAGAGGATCTTCAGGATTGCCTATGACTTTATCTAAAGGATGGTCTTTAAGAAATCTGATATTTGTTGAAGACTCACCTGTTTCTCTTGGCCCTTCCTGATTGGGGGAATTTGTTTCTCCACTTGGCTGAGTCTTCTCTTCTTCCTGTTGGTCTTCTAGAAAATCTCCACCATGATTGGAATCCCTGTCAAGATTTTCAACATTAGAAACATCTTTCTTTTCACTAAAAAGGATGTGTGGAGACTCTTCCACTTTCTGATCTGATATGTTAAATACCCTATATGCCCTTGACACTTCAGAGTAACCCAAGAATATTCCAGGTGAACTCTTGGCTTCAAACTTGTCTAAATCTTTCTTATCATTGTTATTAATAAAACATTTTGCTCCAAAAATTCTGAAATGAAACAAGTTTGGTTTCTTACCTTTTAGAAGCTCATAGGGTGTTTTCTTGTGTATGGGTCTTACCATGGCCCTGTTGATTATGTAGGTTGCTGTATTGGCCGCTTCTGCCCAAAACCTTCTATGTAATTTACTTTCAATCAACATGGTTCGGGCCATCTCCACCATAGTTCTATTTCTTCTCTCCACAATCCCATTATGTTTAGGTGTCCTGGGAGAAGAAAACCTGTGAGTTAGTCCCTCTTTTTCACAAAAATCAGTAAACATGGAGTTTTCAAACTCACCTCCATGGTCAGATTGAATAGAACAGACCTTGTATTTCCCTTCTTGTTTGACCTTATTGAAAAATAGATTAAACTTTTGAAATGCATCACTCTTATTTGCTAAGAAAAATATCCATGAATATCTAGAGAAGTCATCTATGATGACATAGCCAAACCTGTTTCCATTAAGACTCTGAGTTCTAGTGGGACCGAAAAGGTCCATATGAAGAAGTTCCATTGGTCTAGAAGACAATGGCTCAGATCTTAATTTAAAGGAATTTCTGGTCTATTTGCCTAGAGCACAGGCATCACATGCTTTTGATATTGAGTTGAATTTAATTCTAGGCATGCCTCTAACTAAATCATGCTTGACCAATTTATTTAAAGTTGAAAAGCTAGCATGACCTAGACGTCTATGCCATTCAAAGGCATCATTTTCAGAATTGGCAGATAAGCAAATAGTAGATTCAGATTTCTCATCTAAGTCTACAATGTAGACATTATTAATCCTGTTGGCTACAAATTTAACCATGTCAGAATTTGTTTCAAGGATTTTGCATGAACTATCATCAAATACAACCCTGTGACCCCTGTCACATAATTGACTAATGCTAATCAGGTTGTGTTGAAGCCCTTCCACAAGTAAGACTTTTTCAATGGAGTTTGTGGAAGACTTACCTACTGTTCCAACTCCAATTATTTTACCTTTGTTCTTTCCTCCAAACTTGACCAGACCCCCTGGCTTCATCTCTATCTTGCTAAACTTGGATCGGTCTCCTGTCATATGCCTGGAGCAGCCACTGTCGAGGTACCACTTGTTGTCTTCAGCTGCCAGGCCGACCTACACAGATACATCAAGCAGAGTGATTTGGAACCCAAGATGAGTTGGGTCCAATGACATTGTTCAAATCTCTGATCAAGTGTTTAGGTATCCAGATTTGTTTCAGCATGGTTTTCTCTGGCACCTTCCTTTCTGGTTTATTAAAGTTGAATCCAGCTGAACTGGAGAAGTGAGTTCTATTCCATTCATTAGTCTTCCTATTCCTAGGAAATTTCCTGTAGGCTTGTTGATTAGCATATCTTTGACCATGAAAGTTATTTCTCCAGTAGGTCCTGTTTGGACCCATCTGATTGTTGTAATTCCAGCTCTTATTCTGATTTACTTTCTTGGTCCATCTACCATTTGTGTTCTGGTGAGTGGGCTTAGTGTTATTCTTCATAAAATTCATTCCCATCTTAAATGGTTGTCCAGTACTGGTTTTTGTGTTTTCTTTAGGACTTTGAATTTCCTTAGAGCTGTTTGAGCTGGATGGTGTGTCCAGCTTTTCTTTTCCCTTCTCTGGGCAGAAGGTGATGGTCTTGAATTGCAAGGGTCTCTTGTTGGTTGGGTCATAGCCTAGACCTTCCTTATTGAAATTGACCCTAGTCCCTAGTATAGCATCTAAGCTAGTCTTTCCTTGGACAAACTTTTCTAAGACTTTCTGTTTGTCTTCCAGCTCCTTTTGAAGGGACTCAGAATTTTTTAGGAGTTCAACATTTACTTTCTTCACAGCTTCATATTTCTCTGAATTCACTCTAATTTCATTCATGCTTTCTTCAATTTTAGTTTTGAATTCATTGAGCTGTTTTTGACTTTCTTGAGTTTCTTCCTTGAGCTTATCATTTTCTTTCCTTAGTGAGGTCATTTCTTCTAGTTGTTCTTTTAGCTTCTCATTTTCCTCACAGACCAGAGTTTGTTCTTCAACATTTGTGTTAAATTTTCTTTTCAGAACTCTGTGCTCTTTGCTAAGAGAATTAAATTTATCTAGCAAGTCACCATAAGCATCCTCCCAGTCATCAATTGAGAAATTTTCAAAAACGTTTATTACCTCCTCTTCACTGTTTGCCATGAGGCAAATTCCATCTTCATATTCTTCTGAGGAAGCGTCTTCGGGGTCTTCTTCTTCCTCGCTCCATGTGCAGACCATCGCCTGTGGCTTCTTCTTCTTCTGCACCTTTATGTTTTTCTTCTGAAGATAGGGACCCTTCTTCTGGAGGTCTGGGCATTCGCCTTTCATATGTCCCTGTTTGTTACAATTAAAACAAGTCAGTCTCTTAGGATTTCTATCCCTGTAACTAGTAAATTCAGCACTCTTGTTGAAAGAGTGTGGCTTCTTCTTCCTAAAGGTCTTTCCCTTTTTCTTCAAAAATTTTCTGAACTGTCTAGTGAGCATTGCCTGCTCCTCCTGGTCGAGATTTGACAAACCTTCAAGCTCGGACTCAGACTCGGGGCTACTGCTGCTGCTCCCGCTGTTGCTACCCTTATTGCGGGATGCTCTTAGAGCCACATTCTTACCCTTCCTCTCACTTCCTTCTCCACCTCCTTTGAAATTCATCTCATATGTCATAAGAGATCCTATGAGTTCATTCACAGTCAAGATAGTCAGATCTTTTGACTCCTCAATCACAATGGCCTTAGTGTGCCATGCCGGGGATAAAGATCTAAGGATTTTCCTGACTATATCTGCCTCAGCAAGATCCTTCCCTAGCCCTTTAAGTGTGTTTGTGATCAAGGACAACCTGGCATACATTTCAGTTATATTCTCATCTGCATTCATCTTGAACATTTCATACTTAGAAGTGTAGAGGTTTACCTTCGAGGCTTTCACTTGAGCTGTACCTTCATAGATCAATTGCAGCTCATCCCACATTCGCTTGGCAGTTCTGTATGCAGATATACGGGCATATTCCTCTGGATGAACAGCACACTGGATGATGTTCAGCGCCGTCCAGTTGAGTGAGGAGAGCTTGACATGGTCATCTGTCCAAGCGTCCTCGTTTGGTGGCAGATCATATGGCCCCACCGTGATTACTCTCCACAGTTTATGACTCTGAGCCCTGATGAACACTTCCATCCTGTTCTTCCAAAACAGATAGTTACTACCATCGAAATAAGGAGGGCGACTAATGGATTGACCTTCGGCCATGAAGGTTCTAGGACCACTAGCATTTCCTTGACCGTTCGTCCACATGGCGTAAACCTGCTCTGATACCAAGTGTTAGCGCAGCAAGAGTGATATAGAAGGGGGGGGATGAATAGTTCACTCCCAATTTGTAGAAACTTAGGCGGAAAATAAATTCTACTGCTAACGCACCTCCTTAACCCGTACACAGAGAAATGTAAATGAGAATGAAGAACTGATCACATGGAAGCAAAGAGAGAAGCAGATGAAGAGCGTAGATAACAATAGCAAACCACAGAGGAGGCACTCGGTTTTTAGGTGGTTCGATTGCAGACAGCAATCTACATCCACCCCTCACTCCAACTAGAATGAGGATTCCACTAGACAATGCTAGATCAATGCAGACTCAGTCTGCGAACAACATGCTGCCACACAGCTTGAACACCCAAGGGAAACAAATCCCTCAACCAAGCTCTGCTACCCACAGAACTTGAAACCTGTTCTAGCTCCCAGCTAGAACACAACCGGAGAATCCTCTCCCTTCCTCCACACATCGGAGGGAAACTGTTAATGACAACCAGTCACTAACACCACCAGAGATCACCGATCTCTCTTCCTCTGCAACTCAGAGGGAAACTGGAGTAATACTCCCTTCCTCCACACACCGGAGGGAAACCAATTCAAATCAGAAGGATGAACAAAATGAAACGAAAATAAAGTAGAAACAAAAACCAATGAAGAAGAAATCGGTTCTGAAATCCAATACAAATGTAGCTTCAAATGAAGCAATTCATCAATCCACACACACTGCTCTCTCTCTCGAACAAACTCCTCTCAGATCTGGAACTCTCTGCTCTTTTTCTTTTCTGGATCGTGCAAACTCTCACCAATGGCTTCTGCTTTTTCTTTTCACGATCAAGCTTCTACTGAAGGATGAAGCTCTATATTTATAGCAGATATTGGCGTGTGGCTGCCAGGTTCCCGCCCATGCACTTTTTGCCAGATCATTTGAATTTCGACCACATGGCAGCATCCTGACTAGGTTGCCATCCACGTGTCATGCGCCTGTTGTCTTGGATCACGTGCCAGGTGCCAACCTCGGTTCACGTGCCCAATCATCAGCCTGAATCGCCTGCAGACAGACAGAAGTAATGTATATACTTAGTCAGTTCAGGATATTAACTAGAATGTATATACTTCAGAAACACAACTGAGTAAGTGTGTACAGCGTGAGAGAGTTTACAGACTTACTGAATAAAATGCATGTGAAGGCAGTGTATAGACATATGAACAGTGCTCATGAATGCAGTGTATAGACATGTGAACAATGCAAACGAATGGCAGTGTATAGACTTATGAACAATGCATATGAAGGCAGTGTATAGACATGTGATGAATCAATGCATACGAGCCTTACCATTGTGTAAACTTAACAAAGCTTCAGCCACTGTATAGACTTCACGAAGTCTAACTAGTGTACAGACTTGGAACCTGTGTGAGACTCTTAATAAGACTGTGAGCAGTGTGTAGACTTGATGCTCAACGGAGATGTATAGACTTCGACAAGCTTTAGCCAATGTATAGACTATGCAAGAGTGAGACGATGCATTAGACACTCGGCAGTACAGACTTGGAAAGTTCTATATGAGACGATCGGCTGTTGAACCGATGTACAGACTCTGGATGTAAAGGTAGTCTGTATAGACTTGAATCGCTTGAAGCGATGTACAGGCTAGATGAAGCTCAAGCACTGTATAGACTTGTGAAGACTTCAGCGTTGTACAGACTTGGTGAAGCTCAAGCAGTGTATGGACTTGTGAAGGCTTCAACGTTGTACAGACTTGGTGAAGCTCAAGCAATGTATGGACTTGTGAAGGCTTCAACGTTGTACAGACTTGGTGAAGCTCAAGTGAATGTATAGACTTGATGAACCACTGTGGATGTGTGGACTTGAGCTAATTAAGCCGATGTACAGACTTGCCTAAGACGCAGCATGAGACGCTGGCTGAGACGGACGCTGTACAGACTTTGAAGAGTAGTTTAATGTATAGACTTAGTGATGTACAGACTTGGCCAGGAAAGCGTAGGGAAATGTTGAGTGTATGGACTTGGCCAAGCGTAGGAACAGATGAGGAGTGTACAGACTTGGCGTTGTATAGACTTGGCTTTGAACGCTTGGGCTGAAGGCAATGTGCAGACTAAGCGATGTATAGACTTTGCCCAAGGAACCGAATGTATAGACTTTGCCACAGTCTAATGTACATGCTTTGCAGAAGTGAACGAGCCAATGTATAGACTTCAAAAAGAAGCAGTCCGATGTACAGACTTCAAGGATTCTAGACAACGGACGTTGTACAGACTTGGACTCAAGGAATGTATATACTTAGCATGAAGACTGCCAGTCTATGTATAGACTTTGCTGAAGCTATCTCTGAAGCAATGTTCAGACTTTGTGCAATGTATGTACTTTAGTGTGTGCGAGCCTGTTGACAAGCAATGTGTAGACTTGAGTGTGTGAAGCAGGCGTTGTACAGACTATGCAAGCAGACGCTGGGCGCTGTATAGACTTACACTATCGGATGTGTAGACTTCATGAGAATGCAGTAACCAGTGTATAGACATTAAGCTTGACACTCCAATGTATAGAGTTGAAGATTGGAAGGATGTATAGGGTTGAGCTGAACTGACTTTGGCAATGTGCAGACTTAGTTGGTCGGGCAGTGTACAGACTTAGAATTTTAATACCAGTGTGTAGACTTCAGTTAGAAGGTGCCCGATGTACAGACTTGAAGAAGTTATGCCAATGTACAGACTCAATAGACCAAGCTGGTGTATAGACTTTGGTACCCAGACAAACAATGTACAGATGAGTCGACGCATCAGCGAGGGTGGGTCGACCCACTGCTGTCTATACTAACTAGGCAGAGTGTAGATAGAATCATGATAGCATGCTTATCTGACAACCAAATGAACTGTACTCACTCATATGATGAAACATCATTAATCTAGAGATAGAAGATTGATTTATAGTGTGAGACATCACCAAAACCATAGGGATGCAACAGAAGATAGGCTGCAGCCCGTCCATGAAACGATTAGCTTTAAGAAGATCCATGCTCACTAAATGTTGAGCATAAGGTGCTAGTAGAGAGAATTGTTACTCATATTCTGCCACCGTCATCATGCCTTGATGCAAAGAAGTGAACTCCCCCGCCTTCCTCTCCTTGACATGTTCAGAGAAGTATTTTGCTCTGAAGAGTGTGAGAAATCCCTCCCAAGTGTGTGGTGCGTCTTGAGGCGGGGCCAGAATAGACTTCCACCAAGTACACGTATCTTTATTGAGTTGGAACGTGGTGAGACGAACCTTCTCTTGGTCAGCACATTACATGACCTCGAATATACGTTTCATTTCATCTATCCAGTTCTCAGCTTCATACGGGTTGGAGGAACAAAAAAATCATGGAGGATTTAGACTCCGGAGGTTGTGGTGCAGATCACCAGCACCAGCCCTCGCGCCAGCTTGGGCCATATTTTGCAAGGCCTGGGTGAGACCCGCAACAGTTTGTTGCATTCTACCCCAATCGACACAGTGAGCCATTGTAAGAATGATGTACCTGAGAAAAAGGAATTATTTGTTAATTCCTACGGAATTTAAAGGGAGTTAATTTAGAGATAAGTTCTGAATAACTACCTCATCCCGGCTCTACCCAAATCTCACGTAGGTGGGAAATTCTTTTCTTAGTTCATAGGTATGGGTCCTTAACCTTTGGACTTAGCCTATGACATGACATTTTCTTAGGAATAAGTAAGTCCTTAGACCTACGCTCTAATACCACTCTAACTGTCACGCTCCAAGATTATGCAGCGGAAACAATCGGGAACGCGAACAGTCGACTAGTATGCCTCGAGCGAGCAATACAATCAGAGCGCAAATCATCCACACAAAAGATGAATGGACATAATGATTGATCAAAAATATAACTTTTATTGATAATAATACTAAAACTTACAATGATATTTGACTCAATTCACTAGACTCAAATAAAGAAAAAAATACATAGACTCGACTTGACTTAAGACTCTACTAGGTCTTCTCTTGATCTTCAATCACTCTCGGATCCACCACTTGAATAATCTGAATCCGAACCGCTAGAATGTCCTGAAAAAGATTGAAAAAGTAGGGAATGAGCACACATGCCCAGTAGGTATCTTAGTACCAACATGAAGGCAATGTTTAAGTAATTAACATTTTAGCTCTAGAGTAAAGATAAACGAAATAAGACGGTAGAACATGCGGTGAAAAACCAAAGTAGCACAAGTAACATGATATGATCAAGATTGAGATATGCGAGCATGATTGAATAGATATATAACAGGAATGTAAGTTGGCCTATCATGAACAAGAATGCACTTTTTCATAACCATGAAGGCTATGCACTAGAAAGTCATGTAACGAGAAGGTACTAGTAAGTATGTAATTTCACAAGATTATCTCGTGAGTATTTGTGGATTTCACCAGTTTATAAAAAAATTACTCCCAGCACAATGTGACGCCGGTGTTCATCATACCCCATGGTTTATAGTATGTTTTCGGCTATCTACTGAGGGGACTAGAGTGGAGCCCTTGGACACTGTCCGTGCCCGCTCTTACATCTTCAAGTTATAAATCAAGCTGCTTCCATGAGAATATAAATATGGCCAATAATGGAACAAGTTCAAACTATGGTTCCATGATAACAAATATCAAGGTAAGAATGCTTCAATTAAGAATATGAGAGTTCAAAGATTGATTTAGAACAAGGTTATACTATGAAGAAAATTGGACAGCATAACGACATATTCTTTACTTTCCATAAGTTATTAATATCTTATTTGACAAGTGTTAAGTTCCAAGCAATCATCGGACCATCTAGGAGCTTATAAAAGCCTACCCAAAGGTCAAACCTCGGGTTAGACAGAGTCAAGGATAAAGCGGTCGTTTACTAGACCGTTTGTGGATAAAAAGTGATCTCGGGCCAACCGCTAGACATTGCTTAACGGTCGTCTGAGGACCATTTTTAACCAGAACTCAGAAAAAGACAGGTAGTGTAAGTGCTTTCTAGATAATTTGGGTTTTAATGGTACAACCACTTCCACGTCCTAGTGGGAATCCCAGGCTCGCAGAGTCTTATGGAGGCCTTGAAATAAGATCACCTAGTCCGGTGGAAGGAATATCCAACAGAGAAGATCACAAGTCCAAGATTGTGTGCTTAATGTGTAAAGTGTATCTAATGACATCGTACCGGAATACATGCCATGTACTTAAGAAAAGACTCAAGATGAGAGTGATATCGTGACAAAATAGCGATCAAATTCACCAGTAAAACAAGTTCATTTATCACTTGAACTATAGACTTAATACAAGAGTACAGTGTTTGGCATGAAATTAACATAAGTTAAAATAATTTCTAAGTATATGTGACACATGAAATCTACCAAAAATAAACCATCAATAGATCCAAGTTTATAGATATAACACTTAAAACAAGGATACAACCTAATTACCTAGGCTTACCATATGATAAATAAGGCTATTATGCATTATGTTTTGGGTTAACATAAATACATAAACTCAGAAAACCTAACGGTCTCGGGAGGACCATTTTTTGGGCCTTAGTGGTCTATCGTAGGGCCGCTAGGGATCTCATGCGGTCTTAGGAAGACCGTTTCTTCCTGTCTACTGTAAACAGTTGTAAAACTGAAAAATATGCTCATTCTTAGGTAGATAGATGCATAGTAAAATGTGCCAATAGGTAAATAAGGCCTGATAACATCATTTTAAGACATGGAGATGTATGAGTAATCATGATTCATTATTTTCATTATTAAAGGTAGGAACTATGCATGCTATGTTACCCTATATGCACAGTCATAATAGAACCTTAAATTCGTCATGTACAATCAATGAAAATAGGAGGAAAGAGAGGGCTTTTGTTCCTAACACAAGAATTTAGCCTTTTCATGAGATAACCTACCTCTGGCAGTGCTCCTATACTTCGAATTTCTGACTGGAAGTAGGCCCTAGTTCTGCACCTTCTGTGCCAAACCAGCAACTTCCCGTCTCTCTATCTCCCGATCCTCTTGACCTAAATCCATGAAAATTGGAGGGTGGATAGAAAGTACGAAGGGGAATAGAAAATTCTAAAGGACAAATTGCTAAATACCTCGATTAGGGCTTCTATTTTCTTGATCTTCATTGGACCGACGCTCTAGTTCCTGTGCAGACTATAGCGAACCAGCAACTTGCAGAGGCTCTAACTCTCCAACGGTGGGGTCTTCTAGCACAAAATTTTAAAGGTAGTTAGATAAAACTAAGAAGAATAATTTCTTCTAAAGAACCAACCTGAGTGGACATCTCCTTACCTTTGAAATACGCGAGCCAACATTAGGGTTCACATGAGTCGAAGTTAGGGTCTATTTATAGGATTTAACTAGGTTTAAGAGATTAGATCGAACCTAGAGTCCTAAATTAGAGTAGAATTAATCCCTAGAGAGTTCTAGAGAGTCTTCTATGCCAGGTAGCTTCGATCCAAGGTGATTAGGTCACCAAAGATCCAAGCTTTTCACGTTTTCTTCCATTCACGGAACTGGGGTTGCTTAGCGGTCATAGCAGGACTGCTAGGGTAAGTCTGGCAGTCGCGCGATAGACTGCCAGGCTTCATTAAATCTGAAATTATTGGATTTTCGTTTTATCTCACATTTACTCCCTAATTGATGTATATATCCCATTTTAAATCCTTAAATTACCTAATTTACGTTTCTATTAATGGGCTTGGGTCTAAAAGCCTTGGAATTTGGTCTTTGGGTCTATTTAAGTTGGGCTCAACCCTTTTGTAAATATAGGGCCTTTAAATGGATTAAATAAATCCTTAATTCTCATTAATTGTCCATTAACCTTTAAAAATGCCCAATAATTTTATTTTTTAATCCTAAAAAATTCTTAGAAAATTCTCATGCGTTACACTTACGGGGGCCTTGAAACATGATCACCTAGTCCGGCAGAAGGAATATCTGACGGAGAGACTCTCAAGTCCAAGAGGTGTTCCTATCAAGTGCAAGTGTTCTAATAGCGTCGCACCGGAGTACAGGCTATGTACAAATAATATATAAAAAGAAAGTGATAGTGACCACATTAAAACAGAGAGCGATGTATAGGAATACTATAAAAGAATGGAAATCCTTTAATACAAAACTATAGTGTTTCGTGGTGAAATTAGCATAAGTTTAAAATAAGATCTTAAACATGATGGAGCATAAAACAAACCTTCTCATCCCTGATATAACAGTATACATAAACAGAATGAGATGAAAGGAAACATAGCCTAGAAACTAGTTTAAAACATGAAAGAACAAGGGGCGATCTGGTTGCTGTTTAGAGGGAACAACAGTTGGGAGGCGGTCCTATGGAGGCCGCATCTTGCAGGTGGCGGTCCTGGGTGGGCCACCTTTAGCCTGTCCTCAGACAGACGCAGGTCCGAGTTGCAGGGTTTATTCTTATAAATAAAAAGTATGCAACCAATGTAAAACTGAAGGGTAAAAGCATTCATGTATGCAATTAACATAGGAAAGGGAATAAATCAATGGTTTTATATTTTTATCTCCACTTAAATTACATGGACAGCATGATCTAGAAACCCTATTGCACGGTCATAGTAAAACATGAAATACTCTGCGTAGAAAGCATGAAAATAAGCAAGACCAGAGGGATTTTGTTCCTAACTTGATGTTTAAGCCATACATGAGATAACCTACCTCTGGGGTTCCTCCTAGAGTGCGAATTTGTCACCGAAAGTACACCCTCGTTCTTGCCCGTCCTACGTGGAACCAACAACTTCCAGTTCTTCTAACTCAATAGAGGCTTGCCCTCCTAACATGGGAATTTACAGAACGTTATAAGACACTAAGGGGAATAAAAACTTCCAAACGAAGATATTGAAATAACCATACTATACCTTCGAACTACGCGATCCAAGATTAGGGTTCGCGTAGGACGGATCTGGGACCTATTTATAAAGTTGGCCTAGGGTTGAGGTTAGATCTAGTTAGGTGTCCTTATTGGGGTTAGAGTCGATCCCTAAGAGTCCTAGACAGGTTTCCATGCCAAGCCACTTCGATCTATGGTGATAGGATCGATAAAAATCTAATCTTTTCACGCTTCTCCATCACCCGTTTACGGAACCAGGTGGCGGTCTCATCTAGACCGCCATCTCTAGAAGGTGGTCGTGCGATAGACCGTGACTTGCCTGGCGCCATAAGTTTAAATTTTGGTCAAATTTCTACTATAATTATCCCCTAATTATCTATTTTAATTAGGAAAATTACCCTATTACGTATCTAGGGTTGGACTTGGGCCAAAAGCCTTAGGATTTGGTCTATGGGCCCATTTTAAATGGTCTAAATGGCTACAAATAATTGGGCGTTCAAATAAATGTTAAATAACCCATTAAATCAATAATTAGCTTATTTTAAGCTTAATTAATCTATTTAATTCTTGAAAAAAAAATCTGAATAAATTGATATAATTATCAAGGTTGCTACAAGTAAGCTCTGGGATGATGTATTCCCTTTGTGGAATATAGCAAATGAAATAAATGCTTTGGCATTGCAATGTTGTTCGTTCATTATGTTAGAATCTCTTTTTATCCCAACCCCCAACGTGCTATAATTCTGCATTTGCATTCCTTTCTTTGTTTTATTGCTTGGAGGGGATCGCTATATCACGAGAAGAGTCCAATGCCGGCCAATCCAGTTGCAATGGATTGGGTCTGGCTGCCCTTCTCGATTTGCAAGATGAGGCTCTTCATATGAGACCTCATTCTGATCTCCAGCATGTGGGATTGGCCTCAACATGTCACTCCGGCTCCTCATGGTAGACTCACGCCCTCATGGGCAATATTAAGTTCATAAACCCCTTTCTCAATGCCCCTGGATAGGTCCATATCGCCTGCCTTGATTTCCAGCTCCCCTGTGTATCTAGCGCGTGCGTGTCTACGTATTCAATATATATGTTCTTTTCCTGCTGCTCAGTATATGAGGTGTTCGTGGAAATGACCATGTGCCTCCTCACCCAAGTTCATGGGTTGTGGGGACTCTGGCTCAGTCCCAAATTCATTTTTTTAACCGCTGAAACTTTCAGTTTTTCTGGTATTCCTTTTATACAATCCTAGTTCGTTAAGGAGCTGCTTTCATCGCATGAGAATCACCCTGGTTTTCATGCCAATTGCACACCCACATTATTCTGCTTATATGAATGTTCAGAAAAGCGCTATCTAAAGATCTCTATCTGCACATGGCTATGCCATCTCATTTCTGTGAGAGGATGACAACAAATTCCCCTTTACGTTTTTGCATCCTATATGCATTCTATTTCTATTCTAGTTATGTGCTCAATAGCTGGCAGCATGCTGAGGCTCTGAACGCCGAAGTTTCCTATCTCCGTCTGGGACATAGGCTCAGTAGTACCCCAAGCATGGCCTGTGGCTTCATGCCCCGGAGCAATAATATACTGCCATTGATTCCATCGAAGGTTTTCATATTGCTGGACCTGTCTCTAGAGAAAGGGATATATTACCGACTCACGTGGATTAAAGTTTTATTTAACCACCCTCAAGTCCCCAGGGGTTTGCTGCCTCATAGCATGATCTCTGGAGGACTCTTCATATGAGGGTTGGACATTAACAGCCATAATGCTGGCAGTAATTAAATGCACAATGCAGTTGGAAATGAAGGAATCCCTAGGTTAGTGGAGCTCCCCTTGTAGGCTAGTCCTCGGGGTTCTCCCTGCCCAATTTTGGGATATGGAGTAGCCATTCTTGGCTTGCTCTGATTTTAGGGGGCATCTCAAATTAGGGATGTCAATGGTAACCGATAATTCGATAATCGTCTGTTTCGTTAGCTTAACGAATAGTAAATAGATAGTATTTTTCTTTCCGATAAATTAACGGATACGAATACGGATATATCGGGTTTCTTAGTGGATACGAATATGGATACACCTCATTCCGAATCCGTATCCATCCGTTACCATTAAATAAGTTTGTATTTGACTTAAATAATTTAGTGTCTCGAAGAAAATGATATTGAAGATGAGAGATATGTATAATTTAAGTTATTTCTATTTTTATGATGGTAAAATATTTCTAAATTACAACATATTTTTATACTTTTTAAAATTATCAACTTCATATATTCTTTATTTTCATGAAAGGTATGTAAAGAATGAGAATACAATGGAGATTAAAGTCCAAAAGAATTAGTTTATTTTATTATTTAAACTTTATATGTTTCATATTATCTTTGGGGATATTGTAATATTATATATTTGTATACTTTTAATTGTATTATATGTTGACTCATGAATAATGATGATATGAGAACTAAATTGAAATGTGTTTGTTTATCATATGGATTTTTTTTTCAATTTAATTTTTTTCTAATTAAGTTAATTTACATATTAAATTTTAATCTTAGATATATGTACTTTTATGTTTGATAACTATTCGCTAACCGTCCGTTAACCGTATTTTTCGGATACTCGATAACGGTTTCGGATACACCACTTTCCGAATACTTAACGAATAGCAAACGGATACAGTTCTTCTTTATCGGATACGGATACAGATAGTCCACTATCCGCACCGTATCTGACCCGTTGACATCCCTGTCTCGGATCTTCCGTGGATGTGTTTCCAATTTTTCACCCCCAAAAGCTCTGATCTAGGGGAGGTGCTGCCCGATTTTTGGTAGGGCTATGGACTTAATCAGAACAGACTAATGCTCAAACATGAATTGAGTAATGGACATAAAGCTAACACAGATACATCAAACACAAGAAGCAAAGAACAATGCTGAACTAAGAATAATGCTAAAGAGAACATATGCACCCAAGCAATGTGATTAAACAAATCAAGAGCAGATCTGAATAAAGAAGATGACCAAATAAAAAAAATGTCATGTTGGCAGCAATAAAAGAAAATAAATTCACTTAAAGGTGATGATAAAAGAAAGAAGAAAAAGAATAGAAGAAAGAAAATCAAATTGTGTTCATATGTGCATTGGTTTATGCATTCATGCATCCATATGTTTTCTGAGTTTAGAATGGCCTAAGGTGTGCTACATCAGGGGTCGACTCCTTCTTGAATCCATTTGCTGATCAATAGTCAGTCCTGTCATGGAACATAAATCAAACACTTTACATGCATCACGTAATCCAATGTCAATGCCCATCTCATTTTCATGAGTATGGTTGAGCTCACTCCCTCATGCATTCCCCAACATGAAGTAGCCCATCTACATGCATATTGAGTCATGCATGCACATGCTTGCGAGTTGAACCCCCCTTGCGCGGGCTAATCTCGAATTTCAGTCGACCAATGCATAATTACGGTCGGTCGAACCTTCAATGCGTCGACGCATGAAGGGGTCAGGTTGACGCATCTGTTTGTTGATCTGCTAACTACCCTCTGGCAGCTCTTTTCCCCCCGGGGCTATGCACATAGGCATATACCCACTTTGCATTATGCATGTCTCATGCGTGTGAAATAAATCCTGCATGCTGCCATGTAGATGTTTGCAAAAGCATTCCCTGCCTTCCCTACATAAACAAATTCATGCATTAATGCATGCTACACACAAAGAAGAGACAAAAGAAATAAAATTTGAAGAGCAAAGAGAGAAATAAAGAGAAGAAAACCAAAAGAATAAATCAAAGAAAGAAGGCTGGAGTTTAACACCTCCTGAATTTCCAAGATCAATCCACCACATGGATAAAACAAGCAAACGACAAACAACTGAAGAAGAAAAGGCTGGACTGGGCGTTGACGACCGTTGCATCGATGCAGCCTAGAAACTACGTTGACGTAGCCTTCACTATTCCTCCCCTGTGTGTTGACGCCACCCATCACAGCATCGACGCGGTGGTCGCGCCAGCCATCGTAGGCCTCGTGCATCGACGCAATGCCTTCCTGCATCGATGCCAAGCCTTATGCCAGTCCCCTCGCACGGGCGTTGTGCTTCTCTGCGTGAGCTTGTGCGTCGACGCGGCTTGAGCCGTGCGTCGACGCAGTAGCTCATAGCCCTCTTAGCATGATAAAATGAATAAAAGAAAAGAAAGAAGTGATAATGATAATAATAATAATAATAATAACACACATAAATAATAAACGATAAACAAAATAATAAAACAATAATAATGATGGCATCAAACTTGGTAAAGAATGGTATAATGCAAAAGCTAGCCAATAAACATTCAACAAAACAAAAGAATAAATGATAAAGTTCTCACCTCCCTTAGGCCCTATGCACGGGGATATCAATAAGGCCTTTACGGGTCATGCTTGAACCTTGGGATCATCCCATCGTGGTCATAGCTTGACCCCGCTCTGGGCCAACAGCCCGCTATGCTTAAACATATTTATATTGGGACATGTTCCTGAATATCAAACTTGCCATATCTCTGGCAGACATATATTTATAAATTGGGACTCTTGTCCAAATATGAATTGGTCAATTAATGACCGGCTTTGCTCAAATATTTACCCCTCAATGGGGGATGTTTTTCCTTGAAGTTCGGAATTCTAATTCCTTTCTTTAATTAATATCAATTTCGGCCCGAGGGCCCCTTCTCCTCACGTTTAATCAAAGATTTTCTCCTCTCCGAGGAGATGTAATTAACACTGTGACCTTTATGGCACGGCGGGTTTTAGTCCTGACCCGATACCTACATCATCTGGTTAGTCAGACGGAGCGCACCCGTGACTTCGGACCCTCCTAGTCTTGAAGCTCGAATAAACTGTTACTTCGGTGACTGGCATGCCCACGCACTTAATAAAACCAAATAAACCCATAGAACAAAAAGAACAGATCAAAACAAATAAAAAGATGATTATATCGAAAGTGCGTCCAACAGCACCGTGCAGCTTGGGTCGACCCACAGCCAGTAGGCTCCCTTCGCCCCTTTCTCCTATATATATATATATATATATATATATATATATGCATGCCTTGCCCGTATATCAAAAAAAAGATAAAATGAATCAAACAAACAATAGAAACAAATGAAAAAAAGAAGAAAATAGCCCACATCAGCTAAAAGAAAAAAAAGGAAAAGAGCATAAGAAGAGCTATTGTTGGAACTGCTGGGTCCGGTTGATCGATACCCATCGTCAATCGACTGATGCCCATCCGTTTCCAACTAAAAGAAAAAACAAGGAAGATAAAGGAACGAAAGATAAAAATAAATAAATAATAATGATGATGAATAACAAAAAGACCAACAAGAAAACCAGCTAGCAAAACACATACAATCAAACAAACCAAAGAAGCAAAAATTGAATGAAGAAAGAAGAAACAAAAAAAGAGAAAAGAAATGAAATGAAATGAACACCAGAGATGGGGATTTAACACTCTCAATCTGTCATCATGAACCCATGGCATGAACTCAAAAAAAATGAAATGAATGAATCAAAGATTAAAGAAAAGTGAAAACGAACGATCTCTACTGGCCAACGTAGAGTGAGTCGACGCAGTGCGACCCTGCGTCGACGTAGGGTAGCTCTGGGTTAGCTCCCAGCGCACTGCGTCGACGCAGCCAGTACATTGGGTCGATGCGACGTGCCCTTAGACCAACTCTCAGCGCTGCGTCGACGCTGCCACCGCAGCGAGTCGACTCATCCTCATCAAATAGTCACGAATTTAAAGAAAAATGATAAACCATGGATAATAACACTAAAAATGATAATATAATGATAAAAAATAATGGCACAAAAACATAATAACAAAAAAAATCAATATAAATGCCATCCTTAAGAGACTAATGGCGTTTGATTCGGGGTTCCTCCCACTTTGACCTTACATGAAGGGAATATCAATGATGCCCTGACAAGTTGAGCTTGGACCTCAGGGATCACCCCAATATGACCACGGCCTGACTTTGCACCCGGCCAATAGCCCACTAAATCTAACTCATTTTCACTGGGGTCTAACCCTGATTCTTCATTGCTTAAATATCAAACTTGTCATGCCTCGGTAGACATTGTATATACTTGTCATGTTTCTAACCCGGACTCTTGTCCGAACATGAAATGGTCGATAAGACGACCAACATGATTTAAATTTTTTTACCCCCAATATGGGGCACTCTTATCCAATTCAAGATAACCTTTAGTTATTTCATTAATGCTAATTTCAGGCCATAGGGCCCCTTCTCCTGACGACTAATCAAAGGTTTTCTCCCCTCCTAGAAGATGTAATTAACGTTGTGGCCTTTATGGCACGGTGGGTTCTAGTCCCGACAGGATACCCACATTGTCTGACTAGTCAGATGGCATGCACCAACGACTCTATATCACCTCGGTATTTGGAGTCTGGATAAATTATCCCTTCGTGACTGGCACATCCATGCACTGATAAACTGAAATGAAATAAACCAAGAACAAAAAGATGATTAAATGAATAAGAAGATGAGCGACAAAAAGTGCGTCCATAGGCACCTGACTGTTTTAATCTTAATGGCACCTGGCTGCTCCTGTCACGGTGGTGCTCACGCCATTCAGCCGCTCCAGTCTCAACAACGCCCTGCCGCTCCAGTCTCAACAGTGCTCGGCCAGCCAAGCTTCAACGGCACCCAATTACTCTAGTCATAGTGGTGCCACGTCACCCAACCACCTCAGTCTCAATAGTGCCCAGTAACTCCAGTCATAGCAGTGCTCACAGCAGCCAACTTCTCCAGTCTCAACGACATCTAGCTTCTCCAATCACAGCCACACCGGACTACTTACTCCGAGCCGCGCTCGACTGCTCTGTTCGAGCTATGCCCATTAGCTCTTCACTTGAGCAAGGCACACGACAACAGACGACAACACCCAAGAGACACACATCAAGGGACTTGCAAGCCCTCTCGTGAAGCACCCTATTGAGTCACGAGTCCTTTAATGGACATCATGTACAAAGGCAAAAATACCCACATAGCAATGCGATGACCCGGGGACAGTCATAAATGATGGAATTGTCATGTGGCTTGGATACACTTGTAATCGGGCTTTCACGCCCCCATATAACACCTTTCATGGCATGTACTGATGTCATCAAGTCAAGGAATTGATTCTTGTCCTCTCCAACTGCTAGTCTCAATGCCATCCAACAGACTGCCATTCGTCTCCTAGCTCGGTCCCAACTTCTCTAGCCGGATGGACCCTACACCTGAGCCAGGACCTGCCTACTCCTTGCCGAGCCAGTGTTAGCCACTCCATGCCTGAGCCAAAACTTTTTTGATCCTTGTCGAGCCAATTTCCATTGATCCTCCTTTCGCGGCTCCCGGGGTCCTTGACTCTCTCCTTCAGCAGTAGAAACAAAGGTGTTTGGGCTCCACCCGATGTAAAATAAACACCGATTACTTGCGATCGGTGGCGAAGTACGTCCAGTACACGAGCCCCCACAATTGCCTCCACTCGTACCAACAGAACCTCCTTCTCTCCACATGTCATCTGACATCCCATGCCCACGTGCCGTGCCCTGGTGGCACTTCCCCGGTCAAAACTTGGTTCCACAGGTGATCTTCGAGAAATCGACTGGCACACTTGCATTTCATCCGGCCATCCCTGTCCCAGTCTTCCAAAATGATTAACCATACGTTGTTCATTCTTGTGCATTCCTATCATTCTTTGCACTTCCCTGTCAATACCCCCAGAATCCCCGCATGCCAAGTCAACCCATCTCGGCCTTCCGTACAAGGCGAGTGTGTGTCACCGCCGCGAAGTGAAAATTAATGAGCCGAACAATCATTCATTTGATTCAATTTTGAGAATCACTAGATCTTGATTCATACTGATATGAGATATTCCATTTCAAATTGAGTACTTGATTTTCTTTGTCACCATTTTGAGTTGTTTCTTTGAAAACACCATTGTTTTGATTTTATCCTATCACTAGACAATCCACCTTGGCTGCAGCACAGCCACATTGGTTGGTAACTACTCTCCAATAGTAAAACCTACAGATTTGTGACCTCGGGTACTTCCCCGATGTGGAAGTTGATCTGTTTGTCTTCGCCATTTGTACAGCGTGTGCACATTATCCCTTCTATTATTTTTCTCTCATCCCAACAATTGTTGATTTGAGAGAACCTTCTTGAGGTTGCTTCATTGAAACTTAGAAAAGATTTCAATCGTGCAGTGTTCAAAGCGTGTCTCATCACACATTGGCATCTACTTTTCAGTCTACTCCACTTCGTTCCATTTCCCTGTAAAGCAGACGTCAAGGTGGGATAGTTGTAGACACGCTACTTTTGACATCATATTGAGTAAATCTCACATCATATTCTAATACCCTGAAGTGACTGATTATTGACTTATTTGAGTGATTTTCCCCATTTTCCACATTTCTCTTGAAAGGCGTCGCTTCTCCTGGACGCAATTCAACTTCTACATTATGTCTTCCTCTGTTGACGTGACTTAACTCTTTAACCTTCCATAATTAGGCTTTCGAATTCCATTCAAATGTGTCTTTCTTCAAATCATGTCCCTTTAGGAAGGTGCGTATCAATTCAATTTGTGTTCTGTTCCTAAGATGCCATTCATCTTTTTATATTTTAAGGGATTTTTCTTCCGTAATTAATTTTTCCAATTCACGTCCCCCCGCAGTGACGCGATTCAAGAGGCATCTGGCCACATTGGAGTGATTTGCTTGCGTAGCCAAGAAACCCAATTCTGAGCCCAATCATTCTATTTCCTTAATTTGAGATCCATGTGCATTTAGGGGAAGGACTCTATGGTTTTATAAGGCAATAAGAGTCCATTATGGAAGTGTTTCCCCATCTGTGGACACCTAAAATTTGACATCTACAACAGCGAGCCTCGCATCGGGCAAAGAAGAAAAGAAAGAAGATAAAGAAAAAAAGAAGAGAGAGGAGGGAGCCCCATCTGGTACCCTTGCTCGTTGACATCATAAAATTTGAACACCACAATATACCACGATATGGCAGAAATCATGGAAAGTCAGGGTGTTCCTGAGATACGCTATCGCAGGCTCGACCGTAAGAACCCGACAGTGAGGAAATAGAAGAAGAGGCCAGAGCGGTCGAATTTCAGTACCAGAGATGATGGGGCCATATCATAAATGTGACACCGCGTCATCGTAAATTTGCATCCCGACGGATGAATTGAACCTACCCCTTAAAAAGTACCATCATGAGCCGGACTGTGGAGGCATGGGCATCAAAGAAAAAAAAATAAAAAAAAAGAGAAAGAGAAGGAAAAGATATATATATATATATATATATATATATATATAAAATAAAAGAAGAAAAGAAATGAAAGGGGGGATTGAATCGGCGGCTGGTGAAACGGAAGGAGAAAGAGAAGAATGAAAAGAAGAGAAATGTGCTAAAGCCCCCCATCCAGCGGCAACCCCCAACCGGCGACAGTCACCCCCACCAGGTAGCAACCCCCAACCGGTAGGCCCCCGTCCATCCGGCGGAGCTCGTAAGCCCCTTCCAACCGGTGGCCCCCGTAGGGCATTTAATGCTAATACAGCGGACCATCGAAAGACCCCATGTTCGATAGATGATCTGCCTTCTTATCCGATGGGTAAAGTTAAGGCTTTCACCGGCAGGCCATCGAGAGGGCTTGTCCGGTCACCATAGGCTCCTATAAACGGCAAGCCTCTTGAGAGACGCCATAGGACTATGAGCCCCCATAGGTGGCAGGTCCAGGCCCCTACCAACGACAGTAACGTCACCATCGGCCAACATCGGTCAATCCGCGGAGGACAAGCCCCGCCAGCCTCTGCTCCCCTATGTATAGGCCCTTAGAGAATCGAGAAGGGAGGAGGATAAGAGAAGTAAGAGAGGGGAGAAATAGGAGAGGAATTCAGACGTGAGGAAAGCTGTGAAGAATCTTCCTGAAGGAAGAATCGCATGTCCATCCCTATAAAAAGGGACGTAAGGTCCAGAAGAAAGGAGGGTAGGGCGAGGTGTTCGAATACTCGACTCCGAAGAGAGAGCTGCGGCTGGCTAGAAGAAACCACCAGAGTGTGAAGAAGAAGAGAGTAAGGGAGAGAAAGAGGGAAGGAGAAGAAGAGATCCACTCAATGGTGGGTCTTTGTATTTTCTTTCTTTTCTTCTTCATGCCCAATGGGGCTACACCTGATGTAATCTTCGCTCGTGAATGAATGAAACACTGGGCCTTTGATCCAGATTTACGAATATGGTTGTAGTTCTTTCGATCTGCATCATCTCTTTTCTGCTGTGTTTGCTCCCCGGTCCCTAAATAGACATTTTCTCTTTGTTGATAATATACTACCAGCATGATTGTTTGATTCTTGCTATGGCAACGAGCGTCCTGGAGTTTGCTCAAAGCAATGAGTAGGATCTCGGGATGCAAAATGCCTGAAACTCTTTCTTTATTCCCTTTCGCGACAGATCACTGTCTGTCCTGGATCATCAGGATCTCCCACCGTTGATTTTCTTGGCTGGTCCATGCACATGCCCGATTACAACCTCCCGGGAAGTGGCTTATGAGGTTTGCTCAGAATTATGAGGAGGATCCCATCATGCGCACTGCCTGGGAACTCTTCATCTCTGCCTTCCATGGCCCTACGGGCTTATGTGATCACCTCCTCCCCTGGACCTTAATAGGGTATTTCTTATTTCCTTCCACAAAACTCCATTTTCTGTACCTTCTTTGGTCCGACAGCCGTCAATCCTGAACCCCCTTTCTCTGTACTCTATCAATGTGTAGGAGGGGAATAGCTGAGGCCCTGTGATCAGCAGGTTCTATGTGTTCTTTCCAAGTCTGAATTTCTGAACGATCTATGTTTTGATATAACCTGTCTGTTTCCTCAAGCATGCAATGAGACCGTTAGGGATGTTACCGCTTTTGTGTGCATCCGTACTATTAAGGCACCGTCTAGGGCTTTCCGTGGATGAGCACCCATTTGCCACCCCCAAAAAACTCAGGGTCTGGGAGAGATGCTGTTGAATTTTCGCCTAACACTTGGGACTAATTGCAAGATCAACAATAAAAAAAAAATGAATCAAACAGATGATGACGACAGATGTGCAGTAAAACAACAAAGATTATAACACAAAGAAAGTGATGTAATGATAATGATCCAAAGATTGTCCAAAAAAAAGGGAAGATGGAACCAAAGAAAGAAAAGAAAACAAGAAATTTCAGATCAAACAAGAAAATAACTGAATGGACATTTTGTATGCATATGTATATATATATATATGTATGTATGATCAGTGCATAAAACAATCCTCTTTGGGTCGGGCTGGGAGTCTGTTGTTGTGTGGGTCGACACCCTATTGTGTTGTTTCTATTTGAGTAGCATTGTGCGGAAATCTACACAGGAGACGACCCTGGGAGTCGACTCCCTTGGGTCTGGACTGCTATCCAGGACAACTTTCCCCCTGGCAATAATATCAAACACTGCATATGCATATTTAAATTGCATAGGGTCTCCACCAAAATTGCATGACCAAGAGCATACCTGCCCCCCACTCATTTTTTTAGATTAAGTGTACCATCCATCCATATCCTGCGTGAACAATGCAGATAAAACTTCAGGCATGCCTTGATTTCTGAATGCTTGCTTGCCATGGATTTCTTGGTATATCAAATGGTGACCTATGGAGAGCTGAATTACGTACAGCTGGAAACTCTCACCATGCGTGAGTGAAATACTCTGCCTCGTACCGAGAACCACCCTGCATGAATGTATGATTAAACCCTTGCATGTTGTGCATAAAGATTTGCAAAACCATCTTCATGCATTTTTTTTAGGGCACAGGTGCCCTGATAAAAAAAAGAGAGAATCATGCATTGATGCATGCCATCCTATCGTGCACCATCTTTAAGAAAGGAATAGCAGAAATCTGCTGATTGGCATGGGGCAAGTCAACTTGCCTAGCCCCAAGTCAACTTACCTGCGAGTTCAGTTGACCAACCTGCATTTTTGGTTGACCGACCCATGGGTGAGTCGACGCACGGTGCAGGCTGCGTCGACCCATTCAAGGCCAGGGTGGCTAGTTCGAGCCCCAGTGATCCATTCTGCTCTTCTAGCTGTCTCACGCCTTAAATACTATAATTCTGGAAGCAAAATAAAGAAAATAGTTGAGCAGAGCAAGGCAAGCAAGCAACCTCAATGGTCTGCTGATGTCTCACTACAGTTGTCCGGTCACCATAGGCTCTCTCTACCCCTTTCTCTCTCCCCCCCCCCCCCACACACACACACACACACATATATATATATATATATATATATATATATATATATATATATATATATATATATATATATATATATATATATATATATATATATATATATATGCATGCTTTGCCCAAATACGAAGAAGCAAAGAAAAGAAAGAAATAATGAAATGAAATGAAATGTACACTAAAAGATGGGAGTTTATATATATATATATATATATATATATATATATATATATATATATATATATATGCATGCTTTGCCCAAATACGAAGAAGCAAAGAAAAGAAAGAATGAAATGAAATGTACACTAAAAGATGGGAGTTTAACACCCCCAATCTGCTGTGATGAATCCATAGCATGAACCAAAAAAAATGAATGAAGATGAAAGAAGGAAAAAAAAAGAATTTCTGCTCACTGCTGAAGAGTGGCGCAGCTCGGCTCTGCGCTGACGCAGCTTGGCCCTGAGCCAATACAGCGCACCCCTGCGTCGACACAGCCTGTGACCTGCGTTGACCCACTCTTCATCAGCCTGTTGAATTAAGCTTGCATGGCATGCGCTAGCCCTTTGTGGGCCTTGTGCATTAGAAAGAGAAGAAGAAGAAGAAAGAATGAGATGAGAGAAGGCGGGAGGAGAGAGGTTCAGAGGAGCGAGTTGACTTGCTCCTTGAGCAAGTCGACCTACTCCCCGGCCCAGGCCTTTTTCCTCCATGGTTCAGAAGAGCAAGTCGACTTGCTCCCGGAGCTGGTCGACTTACTCCCTGGCCCAGGCCTTTTTCCTCCCTGGTTCAAGGGAGCAAGTCGACTTGCTCCCTAAGCAAGTCGACTTGTCCTCCACCCGGGTCGACCCCCTACACTTGGTTGACCAGTGAGTTTTGACCCATCATTTAAATAAATAAATAATAAAATAGCAATAATAATATAAAGGTATATTAATAATAATAACAAAAGGATAATAACTTTCAAAGAACAGTCAGTGGTACTCATTCCGGAGATCTCACCCCCTCTAGACCGTGGACAAGGGAATATCAATGACGCCCCTATGAGCCAGGCTTGGACATCGGGAATCCCCCGTTATGCCCATGGCCTGGCATTGCCTCGGGCCAATAGCCCCCTAAATCTGAATGTTTTCATTGGGATCTAATCCCACTCTATTATTAAACATCAAACTTGTCATGTCCTCGGCAGACATTTGCCCGAAGATTGTTCATATCTTCGACGTGCTTTCAACTCGGATTCCTATCCGAACATGAAGATCCCGATGAATGACGGATATGATTTGAACGCTTTCACCCCACTTGGGGGGGGGCATTTTCTGCATTTCAAGTTTCCCTTCACCCATTTCATTAATGCTGATGTTATGCCATAGGCCCCCTTTTCCTGGCAATTAATCAAGAGTGTTCTCCCCTTTGAAAGATTAACCTTCCCAAGTCAGTCGACCATACGTGTAAAATGAAGAAATGGGAATATTCAAGTTTACACTTGTCATATGGCTGGAGCGGCCAGCCGTTACAGGGCTTTGCCTATGGAGCCCGAGGAAGTAGTCAAGATTGCCGAGAGGCCAGGCCCTCTCACAATAAGAAGGAAAGCAACGAACGAGGTGTTACAGACCCTCATCGAGACAACAAATCCGGAGGAGGCTGCGGTAGCCCTGACTGCCAATGTAATTACAGCTGAGGACGATGGTGGCATCCCATCTACGTCCTCCGAAGAAGTACCAATCAAGGAGAGGGGTGGCATCACCAACCCTTCTATTAATGACCCAGCCTTGTTGATGCTGCTGCAGAAATATCAGCAGGAAATTGAGACGCTGAAGAAGCAGCTGAGCGAGAGGGATA
>JAHNEJ010003143.1:0-243347 GCA_022559845.1 Amorphophallus konjac
GGAGATTGAACGTATATTCCGTGTTATGCAATGCACGGATCAGGACAAAGTCTTATTAGCTACTTTCCAGTTAGAAAAGGATGCTAGATGCTGGTGGGAGTCGATTGAAGCTACAATTGACCCAACTCAAGTTACATGGGGAGAATTCGTTGAATATTTCAACGCCAAATATTTCTCTGATAGGGTCCAGGAAAAGAAGGCCGCCGAATTTGCCGCATTAAAGCAAAGATCTTTATCGGTGGCTGATTATGAAGCACAGTTCTCTAGACTGTCTAGATATGCTAAGCATTTAATTAGCACGGAAAAGATGAAAGCCCGTAGATTTCTTAATGGGCTTAGGCCCCACTACATTACTCAACTGGCGCCTATGGATATTCAAGTTTATACTGAAATAGTGCGCCGAGCTCAGTTGCTTGAAGATGCCACGGAACTATCTGATAGGATCCGTGGGAAAGACAAAAAGGAGCAAGTCACAAGTTCGGGTTCTTTTAAACCCAACTTTAAGAAGAGGCCCAATAATGGAGGTTCTTCCTCTCAAGATCAGAAATTCAAGAAGACCAAGCCCTTCTCTATCACCACTACACCTTCAAACGTAGTATGCAAGCATTGTGACAAGGCTGGTCACAAGACAGAAGAATGCTGGAGGAAATTAGGAGCTTGTCTCCGTTGTGGGAGTCGCGAACATCGGATTCCCGATTGTCCATTAATGAATGACCAAGCCGGTGACGGTAAACACCCGGTGACAAAGAACGCTCGACTTCATGCAATAAAGGAGACCGAGCAAGAAGAAGGTGGACTGGTAGAAGGTACATTAACAGTTTGTTCCAAAAGTGCTTATGTCTTATTTGATACGGGTGCATCACATTCCATTATTTCTAAGAAGTTTGCCGACCCGTTACCGTTAGAACCAGAATGGATAAAAATAGTTCTAACTACTCCTCTTGGAAGTGAAAATGATATTACTCATCACTACCGAAACTGTGAGGTAATGGTTCAAGGTAGGAATTTACCTATAGATCTCATATGCCTCGATCTAAAGGAGTATGATGTTATACTAGGAGCGGACTGGTTATCCAAATACCAGGCAACGGTTGATTACCGCAATAGCCAAATTGCTTTCAAAGATATTCCAGAATTAGTCTTTACTCGCCCCAAGAGTCGGAGCAATTCCCCTCTTATTTCGGCTCTCCGAGCTAGCAAGCTCGTCAGGAAAGGATGTGTATCCTTCCTTGTATTTGTCACAGTTAAGGAAACAAAGGAAACTAAGCTAGAAGACATACAAGTGGTGCAAGAATTTTCGGACGTGTTTCCAGAAGATTTGACGGGATTACCCCCTCAAAGGGATGTGACCTTCACCATTGACTTAGTCCCTGGTGCTGGTCCTGTTTCAAGCGCACCATATAGAATGTCCCCTGCTGAACTCAAAGAGTTGAAGGAGCAATTGATGGAATTAATTCGAAAAGGGTTTATTAGACCAAGTATTTCCCCGTGGGGAGTACCGATATTATTTGTGAAGAAGAAGGACGGATCCATGAGATTGTGTATCGACTATCAACAGTTGAATCATCTTACTATCAAGAACAAGTATCCACTGCCGAGAATCGATGAGTTATTTGATCAGATTTCAGGATCCAAATATTTTTCCAAGATTGATCTCAGGTCGAGATACCATCAGTTAAGAATCAAGGATGATGACATTCATAAGACTGCATTCAGAAGTAGGTATGGCCATTACGAATTTGTTGTTATGCCTTTTGGACTAACAAATGCCCCTGCCGCCTTTATGCAGTTAATGAATAGTATATACAGGCCTTACTTGGATCAATTCATAGTAGTCTTCATTGATGATATATTGATATATTCCAAGACTAAGGAAGAACATGAGGAGCATTTAAGGATCACATTGCAAGTATTGAGGAAAATCAATTATATGCAAAGCTCAGCATATGCGAGTTCTGGCTTGAAGAAGTGGCTTTTCTCGGACATGTCATATCAAAGGACGGTTTATCTGTTGATCCATCAAAAGTAGAGGCTGTTAGAAACTGGGAAAGACCAACCAATGCTAGCGAGATCAGAAGTTTCTTAGGTCTTGCAGGCTATTATCGGCGATTCATCAAAGATTTCTCTAAGATCGCCGTGCCACTTACAAGATTAACTCGTAAGGAGATCCGATATGAATGGAGTGAGGAATGTGAAAGAAGTTTCCAAACTCTCAAAGATCATCTCACTACAGCTCCGGTGTTAACACTACCAATAGAAGGAGAGAAATTCGAGGTCTACACAGATGCTTCTGGCATTGGCCTCGGATGTGTCCTAATGCAACAAGGAAAGGTCATAGCATACTCTTCACGTCAACTGAAGAAGCATGAGGAGAATTATCCCGTCCATGACTTAGAACTGGCCGCGGTGGTATTTGCCCTAAAGATATGGAGACACTACTTATATGGAGTGCAGTTTACTGTATACTCCGATCACAAAAGTCTCAAATATCTATTTTCACAAAAGGAGCTAAACATGAGACAAAGACGCTGGCTAGAATATCTCAAGGACTTCGACTTCAATATACAATACCATCCCGGAAAGGGTAATTATGTTGCTGATGCCCTTAGTCGAAAGCCGAGAGCAATGATAGCCAATTGTATAAAACAAGAATGGAGATTGCTAGAACAATTCTCCGAGCTCAATATAAGCTTGGACAAGGAAGCCAAATTTGTCACATTATCTCATGTAAGCATACAGTCAGATTTATTATCTGAGATACAAGCACTTCAGGATAATGATCCTATATTAGTGGAAATCAAAGGCAGATTTGAAGGACAATCTGATTTTCAACTAACTTCTGATGGAAGATTAATGTTTAAAGATAGAACTTGTATACCTGATTGTCCGGAATTAAAGAAAAAGATCTTAGATGAAGCTCACAGATCAAGGTACACGATTCATCCAGGATCAACCAAAATGTACCAAGATGTAAAGAGGAACTTTTGGTGGCCTAATATGAAAAGAGAAATCGCGGACTATGTATCACGCTATCTCACATGCCAACAAGTCAAGGCGGAACACCAAAAGCCTGTTGGTAAACTTCATCCTCTAGATATTCCTAAGTGGAAGTGGGAGGATATTGGTATGGACTTCATCATGGGTTTGTCTAAATCTAAAGGAGGACACGATGGAATCTGGGTTATCATTGACCGATTAACTAAATCGGCGCATTTCTTGCCAATAAAAAGCCGATGGTCAATTGATGTGCTAGCTGCACTATACATCAAGGAAATAGTCAGGATACATGGAATTCCTGTCTCAATCCTGTCTAACAGAGATCCCCGTTTCACTTCTCATTTTTGGAAGGGATTACAACATTCGTTGGGAACAAGGCTCAACTTTAGTACTGCTTTTCACCCACAAACGGATGGTCAGACCGAAAGAGCTAATCAAGTTGTTGAGGATATGCTAAGAGCTTGCATCATTGACTTTGGTGGAAGTTGGCATGAACATTTGCCACTAGTGGAATTTGCATATAATAATAGCTACCAAGCTAGTATCCAAATGGCACCTTTCGAAGCTTATATGGAAGGAGTTGCCGATCACCCTTATGCTGGAACGAAGTTGGAGAGAAACAACTGTTAGGTCCAGACATGGTAAGGGATACAACTGAGATGATACACGTAATCAGAGAAAGATTGCAAGTTGCTCAGACCAGACAAAAGGCTTATGCTGATACAAGGAGAAGAGATCTTGAATTCCAGGTTGGAGATCATGTATTTCTCAAGATATCACCTGGACGTGGCATACGAAGATTTGGTGTTAAGGGCAAGCTTACGCCAAGATTCATCGGACCATTTGAGATACTCGAAAGAGTTGGCGAGGTTGCTTATCGCATCGCATTGCCTCCTCAATTGTCCGAGGTACATAATGTATTTCATATATCTATGTTGAAGAAGTATGTGCACGATCCATCGCATATTATTGAACATGGAGATCTGGTGATCCAGAAAGATCTCACATATGAACAGAGGCCCTTAAAGATATTAGATCGAGAAATACGAGCTCTAAGGAATAAGGTTATTCCCATGCTTAAGGTGCAATGGAATAAGAATCCTGAACGCGAAGCGACATGGGAGACCGAGCCTGAGCTACGCCGGTCCAAAGCCTCAAAAACTACTCGACCGAGCCTCCATGGCTCGGGAGTAGGAGGGGGACAAGTGGAGAGGGGGATTTCTGCAGCCCACTCAAAGAGCAAACCCAACAAGACCCAACAGGGTCCAACGAGGCAAGCTCACCTGAGTGACAGCCCACAGGGCCCACTTAGGAAAGAAAAGCCCAATGAACAAAACACTCGAGGAACCAACTCTCCCCGGCGGCCCCTAGGCTTGGAGTGCCCGAGTAATGGTCAGGTCATAAGAGGGTCCGGCCCAAGCCGTTTCCCTGCCCGGGAGGGACAGGCGTTCGCCGACCTATCCGACCCTTCTCCCACCGAGCTACGCTCATCGCCCGGACAGGGCTGGCGTTTCAGAAGCTCGGCCAAACTGGATATCATCCGTTCGTGCTGCCGTTAAGAGTCCCCAACGGACAGGGGAATCAAGAAGCCGCCTTACTTCGAGGCGATAACGTTCCCACGATAAGGTCATGAAAGCCCACGTCGAGGATGTAACTCCCGCCGGAAACCCCTCAGCTTGCAGGACTCCTGAAGGCGGTATACTATTTAAAACAGGGATACCCTCCAGTGGAAGGTAAGAGCATCAAGGCACTCATACACCCAAACTCCTGAGCAATCCGCTTCACCCTCTGGTGGAGAGGAATCTCGCGCACTAGTTTTTCTCCTCCCCATTATTGCTTCCACCATAGCTCTACTGACTTAACCATCGGAGGGTTTTTCCCCAGGGAAACCCCCTAGGCCCTCTGATACGTTTCCATGTCTTGCAGTTCATCTTCTGGTGATCCACAGCCCGCTCAGGATACAGCGCGAGATTTCTCCTCTTCAGAATTGATTTGCAAAAGCTCGCGGAATGGGTCATGGAGGCCCTGAGAGGGTTACCATACGATGACTATTTGGAGGGAATCATGAAAGGGTTCACCATTTATCTGGCGGGTGCTCTCTTGTTTCCTTATACCGACAACATGGTGGAGGAAGACCAACTAAGTGCTATTTGTGGGATCTGGCGTGGAAAGAGGGTGGGACCCGCTGTCCTTGCCTACCTATATAGTGGCCTTACTGCCTCGAGCCTGAGTAAGCCTCCTTTTGGTTGCGCACTTGTCCTGAATTGCTGGCTGGATTTGCATTTCAAGTTTGATCTGTTGAGTACGGACTGAATAGATCTAGAGGGGGGGTGAATAGATCTTTCCCCCTTTTTTTGATCTAATATCTATTGACTAAATGAGTTGCAGGTGATTGACGAATTACAGAACTAATGTTGATATCAATGAAGAAAACAAACACATAGAGAAGCACGCACACACATAAGCAAACCACAAGATAGGATTTTTAAGGTGGTTCAGTCTCTTCCCGAGACTTACATCCACCCCTTGCTTAACTCAAGCAAGGCTTCACTTATGAGAGCCTCTGATCTCAATCCAAAACACAAGACACCGTTGTCACACAGCTTGTTCCTGCTGACACACAGCTTGTACCAGCTGACACACAACTTGAATCCGCTGCCTCACAGCTTGACACTTGGTGTAAGGATGAATAGAAATGATGAGAAGGTGGGATGATGCAACAGGACTGAATATAGACTTTTGTAACAAAGTAAAGAATTCAGCCTGGGACTTAATCACATAAATAACAAGAGTAGACTCCCTGTAGAACTTCCAATCGGATGCCTTCAGCTGCTTTGCTGCTGGAGGTCGCACAGCTTCAAGCCCAGTCTTCCTTCTGCAGCAATGAGAATGCCTTTAGTCTTCTGCAGATTTCTGGTTGATGGAGAGCCACTTCGTCCTGTGATGTAGGTGTGTTTCTTAGCTTCTGTTCTATGCTCTCTCTGTGTGCTTGCCTCCGCGATCAGTTGCCTTCTACTTTTTATGCAGATACTTTTTCAAGCCTGAAGCTCTTCCCGCTCAAATTCCAGATCGAGCGTCAATCTGCTAGAAAGCAGGGAGAAGGTTAAATCCGATCACTACAATAAGTTTGACTGCTTCTAAGCAAGATTCTCTCCTTGATTCCCGTGCGGAATCTCATCATTTGAACTACCCAACAACCTGCAACAACAATCTGCAGGTTTTAAGGAACCAAAACAGAATTCGGTTAGAGTTCGGTTCTGGACGCTATAACACCCGTGGTCGACCATGACACTGTCCCTGGTCGACAACGAGCAGTGTCCTGATGGCGGTTTCATTCTGGCTGACACTCGCGTCCCGTGGTCGACCACAGCCTTGTCGCTGGTCGACAAGGGGCAAATTCCAGATGGCCGTCAGTTCTGTCTGATGATCTGTCTGTTCTGTGGTCGACCAGAAGTGGGGCTTTGGTCGACAGCCAAGGCACATGCAGAAGACGGATGACTTGAAGTGTTTCTGGCTGGGTTCGTTGGTCGACCATAACCACTTCCCTGGTCGACAAGCGGCCTTTGACACTTCTTCTGATTTGTTGATTCCACTTGGATTTCAGTGGACCTGAAATTACTTAACATATCAGAAGTAACTTGAACTATCAGATTTATATTGAGTTAATCAAAAACATTGTTTGTCATCATCAAATAGTCATGAGTCCATTACTTTGAAGGAACAATCAAACCACTTGTATTTGTTATGAAACAAGATAGAACTTGATTAATCAAACATATCCTATTGTCATCATCAAAACCAAGGGATGCACAACATTCTCCCCCTTTTTGATGATGACAACCATGAGTCATTGTGACAAACAACAGATTATAGAATTCATTTGATATTGCATTCAAGGCTATCATAGCACAGATTTCATTCAGACAATTCGTTTGATGTGCCTTTCAAAAACTATAGCACTAATTACATGAGTGACTCAAAAAGGATAAAGACACTAAGGACACGTAGACAAAGTAAACTTGACATCTAGACACACATCTAGACACACAACTAGACACACAATGACACATAAAGTCCTATCTCCCCCTTTGTCAACAGCAAAAAGAAGATCATAAAAAAAAGGATAGTGAACCATCACGATGCAGAAAACGAGCGGTCAGGATTTAATCAGCATAACTCAAATTTTTGGAAGATATTAAAGTGTACTCCCTTTCTTTAATAGAACACTTATGGAACCTTTCCACCCTTATGCAAAGACCACCTTGTGACCAAATAGAGTGGGTATTGTGGTTCAATGAATTTGAAAGTATTGCACCAATAAATTGACTCCCCATATCCAATTTCTTTCACATGGCTCCTTGAACTTATAATATATTTCAAGAGATAATTTGACTAACTATGCTAGCTGAACAGTGTTTTGTACTTTTATTTGCATGCTATGCTTTAGGTCAACCATTTTCTCTGCCTTTGTGATAACTTTTTGAATCATTTGAGAGCTGTGGTCAGGTTTATCACATGCTTTTCTACACGAGGAGACACGCTTTTTACACGCCAGAAACCCCGGCTACTTAGCATGCCTAACCATTCCACTAATGACTGGGACACACCTTTTATCCGTGAGGATATACGTTTATCAGACGCCAATATCCCCAGTTACTCAGTATGCCCAATCAATATTTTTGAAAGCAGCAGAGTTAGATTGGATCTTCATGACACACTTGTCTCCCATCTATTGTTCAGCCAATTTTTTTGCTTTGAGATGGAGAACAGTAGTTTCTCAGAACTCAATCCATTGCTCTACCAAGAAGGCAGAATTATGGCGTATTCCATGTACATACATGTTATATTTGAGTTTATTTTTACTGTCCAACACAGACACAGGTAGAGAAACAGTCTCATTACTAAAAATCATAAGTCCTCAAAATCTTGTGACAGAGTCATAGTTATGGTTTGAATTTATTGCAGTAGTACAGTTCAAATTCTCATTACTACACTCAACCTCTACTCTTAATGATTACCTTGGTGATTTTATTGAAAGATATGGTTAGGTTTTTCAATGTTTTATCAAGGAATGAGTTTACACTTTTCTCCCCCTCAATTTGTGAGTCCTTGCTGAAGATAAAAAAAATGTTGGCCATGAAGAGATATAGAGACACAAGGGATGGGAAGTATGGATAAGGATGAATGAGTGAAGAATCTGAGCACAAAAGTTCACTTAGTTCAGAGGATTTCCTAGCAGAGCCAGCAGCCTTTTTAGATCCATTTTCCCTTGTTCAGATCCTCTGTCGACCATAGAGTTGCCTTTGGTCGACCTCTGTGCTGTCACAGAAGCTGCCTGATGAGTAGTCACCTGTGGTCTGCTTTCTGACAATTCTGTTGTCGACCATGGGACCGTCTGTGGTCGACAGCTGCGAAGTCACAGAACCAACTATTTCCTGTCCTGATGCCTTGGTCGACCAGCGCCTTGCCTGTGGTCGACCACAAGAGATAATCCGTAGTAGAACCAGGATTCTGCAGAACTTGCTGAAGTAGCAACCGACACTAGACCTCCAAACTCAAAACTTGACCAGTACTAGAGACCTAGTTGACATAACTTAGTACAGAAATGACAGAATCTATACAGTGAACACATGAATATGATTATTTCAAGAATTTTCAGGAGAAATTCTACAAATTCCTAACTCCCTTCTTAGAGTTGAAAATCTGTCATTGTTAAGGGGTTTTGTGAAAATGTCTGCCAGTTGTTTTTCAGTTTCTACAAAATGAAGCATGAAATTTCCTTTGGAGACCTCATCTCTTAGAAAGTGATGACGGATCTCAATGTGTTTTGTCCTAGAGTGTTGAATTGGGTTTTTAGACAAATTAATAGCACTAGTGTTGTCACAGAAAATAGGTGCACATCAAGATCTACATTGTAGTCTTGGAGTTGATGTTTTATCCACATAACCTGTGTACCACAGCTCCCTACTGCGACATACTCAGCCTCAGCAGTGGAGAGTGCCACAGAATGCTGCTTTTTAGAAGCCCATGATATTAAACATCCACCTAATATTTGACAATAACCACTAGTACTCTTCCTATCAATTTTGCAACCAGCATAATCAGCATCTGAATATGAAATCAAATCTAGTTTGCAGTATGTAGGATACCATAAACCCAATTCTTGGGTGCCGGCAAGGTATCGAAGGATACGCTTGACAGCCCCTAAATGTGATTCTCTAGGGCTAGACTGATATCTAGCACACATGCATACACTAAACTGAATATCTGGCCTTGAAGCAGTTAAATATAGCAGGGACCCGATCATACCTCTGTATTTCTTGGCATCTACCATGTTACCTTTTACATCAGCTTCCAATGTTGCATTTGTACCCATGGGTGACTCGATTGGTTTGCAGCTTTCCATGCCAAACTTCTTCAACATCTCCTTTATGTACTTGGATTGATTTATGAAGTATCCTTCTCTACATTGTACAATCTGCAATCCAAGAAAAAACTGTAAATCACCCATTAAACTCATTTCAAACTCATTGGTCATTAAGTTTGCAAATTCAGTACATAAAGAAGCTTCGGTAGACCCAAACACAATATCATCCACATAGATTTGTACAACTAGTATATGCTTACCTTGGGTCTTGGAAAACAATGTTTGATCAATTTTACCTCTTATGTATCCCTTCTTGGTGAGGAAGGAGCTCAACCTTTCATACCAGGCCCGAGGAGCCTGCTTTAATCCATACAAAGCTTTATGCAATTTGAAAACATGATTAGCAAGTTCATCATTTTCAAATCCAGGGGGTTGTTCCACATAGACTTCTTCTTTTATTATTCCATTTAGAAATGCACTTTTTACATCCATTTGTTGTAGTTTGATTCCATGAGATGCTGCAAAGGCTAACAATATCCTGATGGCTTCTAATCTAGCAACTGGAGCATATGATTCTTCAAAATCAACCCCAAATTCCTGGTTGTACCCTTTAGCCACCAGCCGAGCCTTGTTTCTCATTACAACCCCTTCTTCACTTAGCTTGTTTTTATAGACCCACTTGGTTCCAATAACGGGGTGAGATGAAGGTCTAGGGACAAGACTCCACACCTGATTTCTTTCAAATTGATTTAGTTCTTCATGCATAGCATTTATCCATGAGTCATCTTTTAATGCTTCCTCTACTGATTTGGGCTCTATTTGGGACACAAGTGCAAGCTGATCTAGTTCATTGATTTCTTTTAACTGAGATCTAGTCTTCCTAGGATCATGAATTCCACCAATGATGTTTTCTATGGGATGATCTCTAAGAAGTCTTAAGTTCTCAAGATTGTTACCTGAGATGCCTTCTCCTTCGGGTGGAGCATTAGTAATACCTTGATCTCTTTCCTGAGATTGTTCTTCTTCATTTGGTTCTTCGTTGTCTTCTAGAAATTCCCTATCTTCTTCTTCCTTGCTGACCTGCTCATTTTTGCCAAGATCATTAATTTCATCAAATGTAATATGAGGGGATTCTTCAACAATTTGATCTTTGGTGTTAAAAACTCTATAGGCTCTTGATCGGTCGGAATAGCCCAAGAATATTCCTGGATCACTCTTCGGTTCAAATTTGTCCAAGACCCTTTTATCATTGTTATGAATAAAGCATTTTGACCCGAAAATTCTAAAATGAGCTAGGGATGGTTTCTTACCTTTGAACATTTCATATGGTGTATTTTCACTAGCCGGTCTTACCATTGCTCGGTTTACAATGTAGCATGCTGTGTTGACTGCCTCTGCCCAAAATCTCCTTGGAAGTTTAGCTTCAACCAGCATGGTTCTAGCCATCTCGACAAGAGTGCGGTTCCTTCTCTCCACAACTCCATTTTGTTCTGGAGTCCTTGGTGAGGAAAATCTGTGGGTTATGCCCTTGTTTCTGCAGAATAAGTCAAAGTCAGAATTTTCAAACTCCCCCCCATGGTCAGATATGATTGTACACACTTTGGACTTGCCATCCTGCTTCATTCTTTTGTAGAATTCCTGAAACTCAGAAAAAGCATCACTTTTATGAGATAGAAATATTACCCATGTGAATCTAGAGAAATCATCAACTAGTACATAACCGTATCTCTTACCACTAAGACTAGCAGTTCTTGTTGGGCCAAAAAGGTCCATGTGCACAAGTTCTAGTGGTCTAGAAGATTGACTTTCAGTTCTACCTTTGAATGATTTTCTTGTTTGCTTACCTTGGGTACATGATTCACATACTTTGACATTTTGAGCAAACGAAATTTCAGGCATACCAAGAACCATTTTATTCTTCACAAGTTTATGCAACACCCTATAGCTAACATGCCCTAGCCTTCGGTGCCACAGCCAGGTCAGGTCCTCTTTCTTGGCGGTTAGGCACAGGTTGGAGTGGGCTGGATCATCCAAGTCTATTATGTAGACATTGTTTACTCTCTGGCCCATAAACTTGACTGTATCTGAATTTGGTTCAATAATCTTGCAGATCTTGGAGTCAAATATTACTTTATGGCCTTTGTCGCAAAGCTGACTGATGCTCAGCAAGTTATATTCCAGTCCATCTACCAGCAGTACATTTTCAATACTGTTTGAGGAGTTCTTACCTATTTTACCTGTCCCGATGATCTTACCTTTGTTATTTCCTCCAAAGGTCACATAACCTCCATCTTTTGAGCTTAGTTGGGAGAACTTGGTCTTGTCTCCCGTCATGTGTCTTGAGCAACCACTATCTAAGTACCACTTATTGTGCATGGCTGCCAGACATTCCTGCATCATGAATTACACAGAAATTTTTGGACCCCAATGGTACCCGGGTCCAAGATAACTTGTAAAATTGTGAAATTGCTGTAACAATCCTTTGGGAACCCAGATTTTGTTAGAGCAGTTTAATTTTTCGTCTCTGAACTTGTTCAGATTGGGTGGCTTTTGTTCTAATGTTTCTTTAATCTGAATCCACCTTTTTGATTTCCAATTTTCATTTTGTTTCACCTGAGAAAATCTGTGGTTTCTGTTTGCGTGTCTGGTCATGGTCGACATCTGGTGTGTCTGTGGTCGACCATTGCTTTTCCAGAAGCCAGCGCTTGTTCTGGCAGTTCCTCTGGTCGACATCTGGTATGTCTGTGGTCGACCACTGCTTCTCCAGACGCCAGCGCCTGTTCTGGCAGATCCTCTGGTCGACAGAGGAGGGGTCGGTTGTCGACCAGCCTGTCTCCAGACACCTTGTTTTCCAGATTTATGTCCTTTAACTTGATTTAGTACTTGGTTTGTTTGGTTATTTCTGTGAATTTGAGTTTCTTGTCTATTATTTTTAAGCTTATGTTGATTGACTGTTTTCTCTTTAATGTTTCTCTCTTCCTTGGTGACATTATTCCTTTTGGAGGAGCATTCAGCTACATCCTCTTGTTTGTCTTGGTATAGATTGATTAGGGGCCCTTTTCCTTTTGAGTCAGCAATCCCAGTTACGGTTTTTATTTGGAATTCCTTTTTAGCCGTAGGATTGTATCCTAACCCTTCTTTTTGAAAGTTTACTTTTATTCCCAAGACAGCATTTAAGTTTTCTTGACCTTTAGTCATTTTTTCCAAGGTTTCCTGTTTGTTTTTCAGTTCACTCTGGATTCTTTCTATTTCTTCCAGAAGTTGACAGTTTTCCTCCTTGAGTGAGTTGTTTCTTTCTTGAGTTACCTTAGTTTGCTGTTCACTTTCTTGAGTCTTTAATTTTACCTCATCAATTGTGTTTTTCAGTGACTCATTTTCTTCTAACAGCCATTTGACATTTTCTTCATCTGTCTCGTATTGTTTCAGCTTATTTTTCAAGGTGGTGATTTCTAATTCTAGTTCAGTTCTGTTGGCAAATGGGTTGCTGTCATTATTGACCTGATTAAGCTTTTTCTTCAAACTCTTATTTTCCTTTCTAATTCTTTCATATGCATCAAGTAAGTCTGAGTAGACTTCTTCCCAATCTGAGCTAGAAAAATCTTGAAACGGAGGGATTACCTCAAGATCATCGCTATCTCCTTTGGCCATCAAACAGATGTTTCCTTCTTCTTCCTCGGAAGTTGTTTCCTCCTTACTGCTTTCCTCCTCCTCGCTCCATGTGCTTATCATTGCTTTTAGTTGCTTGCCTTTCCACTTGAAGCTTGATTTCTTAGGAGTCTCTGGACATTCAGCCTTTATGTGTCCTAGTTTCCTGCAGTTGTAGCAGACAAGTTTGTTAGATGAAGTTTTATTTTTATCAAACTTAAACTGAGATGACTTTCTTACCATGCCCTTAGGATTCCTGAATCCCTTACCTTCCTTCCGCAGAAACCTTTTGAATTTTCTTGTTAACATGGCTAGCTCACCAGTTTCCTCACCTGTGCTAGATGAGTTATCAGTGTCAGATAGTTCAGAGGTGCCTATTTTAGTTTTTAGGGCGAGCTGGTTCTTTTTCTTGCCCTCATCTTCTTTTCTTTTCAGATTGACCTCATAGGCCATTAGGGATCCCACTAGTTCATCCACAGTCATAGTGGTGAGGTTCTTTGAGTCCTCAATTACTGTGGCCTTGGTATGCCACATAGGAGTGAGGGATCTTAGGATCTTCCTCACTAATTCCTGTTCCTTGTAGGTTTTCCCTAGACTCTTTAAACTATTCGTTAATTGCACTAGTCTAGCATACATTTCAGAAATATTTTCGTCAGTTTTCATTCTAAACATTTCATATTCTGAAACTAGCATATTTGCTTTTGACTCCCTTACCTCTGAAGTACCTTCATAGATTACTACTAGTCGATCCCACATTTCCTTGGCCGTTGCACATTGTGAAACTCGTGAGAACTCCGTGGGGTGTAGTGCGCATTGCATTACGTTCATGGCTCCCCAGTTGATGGTTGATTTTCTGACCTGTTCTCTGGTCCAGGTATCCTCATCTTCGGGCAGCTCGTAGGGTCCTCGGCTTACTACTCTCCACATCTCATGATCTTGTGCTCTCAAGAACACCTGCATACGATTTTTCCAGTATGAGAAATCATTTCCATCGAAATATGGTGGTCTAGTTACTGAGTGTCCCTCAGCCATTAGACTTCTAGAGTTCAGTCCGGCAGGCCTCTCCTGGTTGTTAGACCACATTTTTGGAGAGTCTGGCTCTGATACCACGTGTTGAGTACGGACTGAATAGATCTAGAGGGGGGGTGAATAGATCTTTCCCCCTTTTTCGATTTAATATCTATTGACTAAATGAGTTGCAGGTGATTGACGAATTACAGAACTAATGTTGATATCAATGAAGAAAACAAACACATAGAGAAGCACGCACACACATAAGCAAACCACAAGATAGGATTTTTAAGGTGGTTCAGTCTCTTCCCGAGACTTACATCCACCCCTTGCTTAACTCAAGCAAGGCTTCACTTATGAGAACCTCTGATCTCAATCCAAAACACAAGACACCGCTGTCACACAGCTTGTTCCTGCTGACACACAGCTTGTACCAGCTGACACACAACTTGAATCCGCTGCCTCACAGCTTGACACTTGGTGTAAGGATGAATAGAAATGATGAGAAGGTGGGATGATGCAACAGGACTGAATATAGACTTTTGTAACAAAGTAAAGAATTCAGCCTGGGACTTAATCACATAAATAACAAGAGTAGACTCCCTGTAGAACTTCCAATCGGATGCCTTCAGCTGCTTTGCTGCTGGAGGTCGCACAGCTTCAAGCCCAGTCTTCCTTCTGCAGCAATGAGAATGCCTTTAGTCTTCTGCAGATTTCTGGTTGATGGAGAGCCACTTCGTCCTGTGATGTAGGTGTGTTTCTTAGCTTCTGTTCTATGCTCTCTCTGTGTGCTTGCCTCCGCGATCAGTTGCCTTCTACTTTTTATGCAGATACTTTTTCAAGCCTGAAGCTCTTCCCGCTCAAATTCCAGATCGAGCGTCAATCTGCTAGAAAGCAGGGAGAAGGTTAAATCCGATCACTACAATAAGTTTGACCGCTTCTAAGCAAGATTCTCTCCTTGATTCCCGTGCGGAATCTCATCATTTGAACTACCCAACAACCTGCAACAACAATCTGCAGGTTTTAAGGAACCAAAACAGAATTCGGTTAGAGTTCGGTTCTGGACGCTATAACACCCGTGGTCGACCATGACACTGTCCCTGGTCGACAACGAGCAGTGTCCTGATGGCGGTTTCATTCTGGCTGACACTCGCGTCCCGTGGTCGACCACAGCCTTGTCGCTGGTCGACAAGGGGCAAATTCCAGATGGCCGTCAGTTCTGTCTGATGCTCTGTCTGTTCTGTGGTCGACCAGAAGTGGGGCTTTGGTCGACAGCCAAGACACATGCAGAAGACGGATGACTTGAAGTGTTTCTGGCTGGGTTCGTTGGTCGACCATAACCACTTCCCTGGTCGACAAGCGGCCTTTGACACTTCTGATTTGTTGATTCCACTTGGATTTCAGTGGACCTGAAATTACTTAACATATCTGAAGTAACTTGAACTATCAGATTTATATTGAGTTAATCAAAAACATTGTTTGTCATCATCAAATAGTCATGAGTCCATTACTTTGAAGGAACAATCAAACCACTTGTATTTGTTATGAAACAAGATAGAACTTGATTAATCAAACATATCCTATTGTCATCATCAAAACCAAGGGATGCACAACATGATCACCGTGAGAGAATGCCAACCGCTTCGAAGCTCTTCCAACAAAGCCCGCTTCATCACATAGCTGACGTGTTAGGCTTTGGTGGCACTGTAGCGAACCGTGTTCCGTGGCTGAAGAAACGTGAAGACTGGCGGTCCCACTTTCGAACCATGACACAAAGCTTCTTTACTTGCGCACCGGCATGTCTACTTTCGCTCGAGCTCCTCATGAGGCCTTCCTCTGAAGTTGATCTCCAACTGATCGGCGCAACCGAGTTCGTCCTTTATAACGCGCATCGATGCTGCCTCCAGGTCGGCATTCTACGCCATTCATTCCCAATATCGACTGGCATCGTTCCTTTGAAGAAGAGGGAGTTGGGCACTGAAGCGGATGCGAAGGAAGCGAAGGTCGTCAAAGCACCCTGGAAGACAAGTGTTGCGGGAAAGGCCTTAGCGCACGTGGGGGAAGAGTGCGAGCTGTGGAGGGCGTATGTAACCGAATTGGGGAAGTTAAGGCCTAAGGCGCCTAAACCCCTGATGTAGCTCATTCTGCTTTTCTGATGGAATAAAATCTGGCATTTGGATGTTTTGGACCCTTGTCCCCTTAATTATTATTTTTTTGGTGATTTTTCTTTTTCTTTGTGTTTTTATTTTGTGCTTTTGTTTGGATTATATACATACTCTTGTCTTATTTCTCTTTTATTATTATTATTTTTGAAATTTTTATTATGGGGGCGTCCAAGGGCCTGGACGCTCCTAGGTTTTATTTTTTGTTTTGAAATTTTTATTATTTTTTTGGGGGGGGCGTCCGGGGTCCTGGACGCCCCTAATTTTTTATTTTTTTAATTTTTTTTAGTTTTTGTTTTGGGGGCGTCCAGGCGCCTGGACGCCCCTAATTTTTTTGAATTTTGAAAAAAAATAAAAAATATGGGGGCGTCCAGGCGCCTGGACGCCCCAAATAAGGTGGATTCTATATATATGGGGGGCCTCCCCCCCCCTTGCTCATTTACTGTTCATTCAGACGACCCAGTCAAACCAGACGACCCATTCTTAGTCCCAATGGAGCAAGGAGGCTCGAGCCAGGGTGGAGAGAAGCGGAAACGACGGGCTAGTCGTCCGAGGAGGCTGAGGGATGATGCCGAGGAGGCTGCTGCGGCGGAGGAGATTGCCGTGGAGGAGGAGGCTCCTCCTTTGGCCGTAGAGGCTGCAGTAGATGCTGGCGACGCGGGAGAGTACGATCACGACCCGGTAAGCCCTTCGGAACTTCAATCTGTTAGTTTAATAGGCTGGATAAGCGGACGAGAGGCCGTGTGGTGAGGGCCGGTGAGTGAGGGAAGGAGGCGTCCAGGGGCCTGGACGCCTCCACATTTTCTTTTTTTTTCTTTTTTATTTATTTATTTATTCACGTAAATAATAAAATAAGATTAAAAATAATGAGGCGTCCAGGACTTAGGACGCCTCCATGATAATATATATATATATTATTTATTTTTGTTTTTGTTTTTGGGTTTTTCTAAAAAAAAAATAAAGGAAATAAAGGGGACGCGTCCAAGGTGTTGGACGTAGGGCATTCAATGGGCCTGGCCGGCCCGACAGGCCCGCGGGCTTGGCCCGATTTCGGGCCGGGCCGCAATGTCTTTTTCAGCCCACGGGTTTTTAGTCGAGCCTAAAAGCTCGGCCCGACTAGACACGCGGGCCGGGCTCGGGCTTTGAGTTCGGCCCTCGGGCCGGCCCAGCCCGATCCCTTTTTTTATTCTCACTTCAAATTTTAAAAACTATTTAGTCAAACTTATATTATTTTACTTAATTAGAAATTTTAAAATTCTCTTTTCACACAAATTATGTAATTAATATCAAAATTTTAATTTATTTAGTGAGATTATAAGTTTTATAGTATTAAATATATTAATTTTTATTATTTTTATTATTTTATTTAAGTAGTTGGGCCGGGCCGGGCCTTAGTCGGGCTTTGAATTTTTTACATAATGTCGGGCCCGACCCGGCCCGACATAGGTCGGGCTCGGGCCGGGCTCGGGCCTTACTCTTGATAAGTCGGGCCCGAGCCGGGCTGACCTAACCCCGGCCCGGGCCCGGCCCATTGACAGCCCTAGTTGGACGCCACTAAAAAAAACATAAATATTTTTTTAAAAAAATAAAATAAATAAGTAGCATATACAGTGTTATTATTTATTACTATCCATGATGTTGATGTGTTCTTTTGTTGGTTTTGTGGTGTGCAGGGCGTGATGAAGAGCCGGATCAGCTGGTCCCTAGTGGTGGCAGCATACCGTGGGCTGCCGGACTTCCAGAAGGCGCGTGTGGACGCCATGGGCTTTGGAGCCTTCCTCAGGATCGAGCCCTTCCGGCTCGACCTTCCTCTTATACAGGCATTAAGGGAGCGGTGGCATGCGCCGAGTCGGGCGTTTCTGATGCCCTGGGGGCACATGGTGCCGACGCTTGAAGACGTAGCTCGGATCACCGGGCTACGAGTTGACGGAGAGGCGGTCAGCGGGGTCACCTACCCCGACTACCGAGAGAGTGCCCTGGACCTGCTGTGGTTAGAGACGAGCGTGACCGACAGAGATAGCAGGGTAGTCGGCCGAGTGGAGATTATGGAGGCGCTCGGATTCGTCGACCCGCGCCAGCGGGTTAGCGAGACTGGAGCGGAGTTTCTGGCACGACTGGAGGGAGATGCCCGTGCAGCTTTTACCCAGGACCCGAGCGAGCGGGAGCTGGTGGATCTAGACCTCCGGAGGTTCCTCTTCTTCTTCCTGGGCCGCCTTCTGCTGGGGACGAAGGGGGATGGCATCCACTGCCGCTTCCTCGGGATCCTGGCGAACCTTGACAGAGTGGGGCACTACGCGTGGGGAGCGGCTCTGCTTGCCCATTTGATTGCTGATCTTTCCCAAACTTCAGAGAGGGAGACGACAGTCAGCGGCTTCACACCTTTTCTCCAGGTACACCATTTATTTATGCATTTTACCGTAGTTAAACATGCAATCACTCGTGCTAATGATGTATGATGGATGCAGGTGTGGAGTTATTGTCGTGCCTCTTAGGCACAAGCATGTGCATTGTGTTTTGATGATAGCATGCTGATTTGTTTTGATGATTGCAACACAGTTAGTGCATTATGATATTGTGTTTTGAATATGGCTGATGATATGATTGCATAGGACTGTGTCTGATATACAGTATTGAATGCATGAGTTTGCATGAGTATTGCATGATGCGTTGCCGCATGGGATCATTGCATCAACTCACTAGTCTGTCCCAGAGCTGGTCTATAAAATGTGTCAACTGGTGCGTCGACACAGTGGACTCAATGCGTTGACGCATTGGAATTGTTTTGAAAGAGCTCTTGCTTTGCTTCATGCATTAGTCTAAACACTGTCCATCTGAGTGTCTCATGCAGAGTCAATTCATATAGTCTATACACTCTGGTGCGTGTTGTTCGTAAAGTCTATACATTGGCTGTCGGTTGCAAAGTCTACACATCAGACTGCATTGCATTTATTCATGGCTAAGAGTCTATACACTAGACTGTGTCATTGTGCATCATGCAAGTCTATACATTGGACTCTCATTTAAGCCTATACATTACATTGGCTAAAGTCCGTCTCATTTAGAGTCTAAGGCAATGTCCATACACTGGACTTGAAGTGTATACATTGAGCGTCTCAATGAGCATCTCATGTAAGTCCATACATTCATAGTGCATTGCATTGGCTAAGTATATACAACGTCAGTTCATGCATTGTCTTAGGCTAAGTCTGTACAGCCTAAGTCTCATGCAGCGTCAACGCTATGAGCATTCTCAAGTCTGCAGCGTCAACGCTGTGAGTGTGTACATCGCATTCACGTTTCACAAAGTCTATACATTATGCATGGTTGAGTTGAAGTCTATACAGAGTCTGCATCCTTCGAAGTCTGTACACTCACCAGTGAACAACAAGTCCACACATTGGACTGTAGTTGCTTGTTCTTCAATGTCTGTACATTGGGTCTTCACTCATTCAAGTCTGTACATCCACAATGGAACTTCGAAGTCTGTACACCGCTTGAGCCTCAACAAGTCTATACATCCTCCCGTTCAAATTTCCAACTCTATACAACGTTGTTGAGTGGAAGTCTGTACAACCGGTGGGTTGCCAAGTCCATACATTGTGAACCTCAAAGCCTGTACAGACCTTGCCTTGTTCAAGTCTGTACATCGTTCATTTGTCTTGGCAAGTCTACACATTGGTAGTCTGTACATCATTCGTGAAGATTGAACATTGCGCAAGTATATACATTGGACGAGTCTGTATCGTGCCTCAGTCATGAAGTCTATACATCGTCTGTCTTCATTGAAGTCTCACGAAGTCTGTACATTGCATGAAGTATATACATTACACGAGCTGAATGCTTACAAAGTCTATACACTCTCTCAGTGCTCACACTTGCTCATCTGCTGCTGATAAAGTCTATACACTGTCTTCAGATGATGACAACAATGAAGAACAGGGTCGACGCTGGGAGTTCAATGCGTCCACGCTTCAGCTGAAGAGGATTTCAGAGCTTCACCTGGCTGCATCAACTCCATGCTATAGCAGCGTCAACGTAGTAGTTAATAAGGCAGAGTCCATAGCTCACTGGAATACTGTAGTGCATCAACGCCATTGCAAGACAACGTCAACGCAGCACTGTTATCTGTCGAAGACCTTGATCACTGGATCATCGATGCGTCAACGCAGCAGGCTGATGGAGTCGACCCAGCAGTTAAAAAGGTTGAAGATCTCTGAAGGCTGTGTCAACCCTTTGGAGCAAGTGTGTTGACGCCACCTCAACTCCAGTTGCTGAGCGTACTGATGATTGGGCACGTGACCTGAAGCTGGCACCTGACATGTGATCCGAGGTGGGTGCTGAGCACGTGATCCGAGGAGGAACCTTCTGGACGGAAGGCGTGGGAAGCACACGCCCTATCTCCCTACTGCTGCTGGTATATAATGGAGCCTTCGTCTTCAGATGGAGGCCGATCATGATCGAAGCCAGAGAGCAGAAGCTGAGAGAAGAAAAAGGGAAAAAGAAGAGAGAGCTTCCACGATCCAGCAGAAGAAAAGAAAAAGGGAAAGAGAGAAAAGGAGAACCAAGATCGAGAGAGGAAGAGAAGTGGAGCAGAGAAGAAAGATAAAGAGAGAGAGTGAAGAAAGAGAGTGAGATCGAGGGAAGAAGAGAGAGAGAGAGAGTGAGAGAGAAGGAGTTCGTTCCTCAGATCTTTGGTTCAAAACCAGATCTGAGGTTGCTCGTTGTCAGAGCTATATTTCGTGCTTCATTGTTCAACTTTTAGTTGCTGTGTTTCCATCTTTTCTGTTTTCTATTTTACATCTTTATTCAAGCTGTTAGTCAGCGGTTTGCAGAGGAGGACTCCTCTGGACAGCAAGCTGTGTTGCTCAGCGGGCAGTGGAGGTTTCCACTGGACGGGTAAGCTGTAATCCCCAGCAGTTGCAGTGGTGGATTCCACTGGACGGCAAGCTGTGAGGCCCAGCGGTTGTAGGCTAAGCTGTATTGCCCAGTGGACGTAAGCTGTGTTGCGCAGCAGTAATCCACACTCGGGTTTGAGTGTGGGGTGGATGTAGGTCTGCTGGACCGAACCACCTAAAAACCCATTGTGTAGTGGTTTGATATCTTGTGTGGTTGGCGCTAGATGAATGCTTAGGGGCGCTTTGGTTTGATGTTCTATAAGTGTTCATCCATTTGCTGCATACACTATATGTTTGACTAGGTTTGATCTCTTTTATCTGATTTCGCTAGATGAATGTTAGGAGCGCCTCAATTGGGTTTTCTGTCTGAATGCTTTAAGGCACAAGCTCCGTTGAATTGATTCAGTCTACTGTTTAGACTTGCTTAGGTTCGCTCTATATATATATGCAATAGTTTTTAATTCCACATCTCTGATTGCTTTAGATTTTAATTGGGTGAAAGTTTTTATAGGCTATATTCATTCACCCCCCCTCTGAATACTTACATCGAACCCAACAATTGGTATCAGAGCGGGTCTCTGATCTATCAGATCTAACAATCTGCAGAGGATCCTGCTAATGTTTGGTGCATTTCAGAGTGGGTCTTTTGAAATCGTGTGTTGCTTCATTGACTTGTGCTTTGCCTTGCTCATCTGTTTTTGGTGTTATTTGAGTTGATTCATTGTGCTTAATTAGTGTTCTTCCTAGAACTCTTATTCTATCTAAAGCATGAAACTCACTGTTGGTCCTCCGAAGTTTGAAGGTTCGGGGTTCTACAATTGGTTTAATCAGTTCAGAGAATATGTGATGCAAACTAATCCAGATCTGTGGATAGTCATTGCACACAGTTCCTATGATGTTCCAAAGGATGAATCCTTATGGAAAACTTCAGACAGACAAAAATTCTCTGATAATCAGAAGGCCCTGGAGCTAACTCAAAGGGCTATAAACACTGACAAGTTTCCATGTGTAGTTAATTGCTGCAGTGCCTCCGAAGTGGTCGAAATGATAGCAAGCAGCAGAACCCATGATAAAGTGAATTGTCTCATGGCAACAGAAGAAGACGAAGATTATGAGGAGGACACTTCATCACAGGTAAACTCTGATACTAACAATTTTTCTCTGGAAAATATGATTGAATTAAATGAGCATTTATTGAATAAATATGATAGACTGAAATCTGAAAAGAGAAAAATAAGAAAAGAAATGTTGCATGAGGTTAGAAGTCTAAAAGCTGAAAATGAAAAATTGAAATCCGACATGAATAAAGAAAAAGATGAGTTGAACAAGTTGAAATCTGAGAATGAAGATCTTAGAAACAAACTCATCAGTGAAGATAATTCTTGTAAGGCATGTGCCATTCTCGAAGACATGATTAATGATTTTGATTCTGATGACAGTTTTCAAAAGGAACAAATCAAATCTCTAAAGGAAGAAAATGTCCACTTGAAAGATCAAAATAACAGGTTAATGGGTCTGAATACTGTTTTCTCTGAAAGATGGTTGACCATTGAAAAAGGAAAGGTTGTTGAAAATGACACTGAACAAAGATTGAAACAGGAAATTAACACCCTCAAAAGTCTAAATGATGCCTTGCATCAACAAGTTATTTCCTGTGAAACTGAGATTGCAGATTTTGAAGCTAATACTGCTGATTTGAATTCTAAAATTGTAGATCTAAAAACCTCCCTGTCAAAATTTGCTAAAGGAAAAGAACAACTTACATTTGTGAAAAGTTCAGACTGTGCTATGTATACAACATTTGTGCGTAGCTCTGAGTTAGCTAGCACTTCAGCTTCCTCTTCAAATATGCCTTCTATTCAGAGAGAAAAGCAAAAAATTGAGAAACAAAAGAAAATTCAGAAAAAGGAAACAAAACAGATTAAGAACATGTATGCTGAGATTTCTCAGGCCAAACTGCCGCATGTTAAAAAGAAGAATGTGAAATGTTTCTACTGTGGTAAATTTGGTCATGAAATTACTGATTGTTTTGTCATGAGAAATGATGATTTGAAATCTAATAGAATCCATACTAGGAATTCTAAAATGAAGAAATTTTCTCATGATCAAAAGAGAAGAATAAAATGTTTTTACTGTCACATAGAAGGTCATATCATGCATGAATGCAGGTTAATGAAACATGATAACATTTCTGCTAAGAAAATGCATGATAGAAAATTTCATGTTAGAAATCATGTTTGTCAAGGAAGGAAAATTCAATGTTTTCTTTGTGGCAAATTGGGCCACATGGTTGAAAATTGTTGGCATGCTCAGGGAAAGAAATCTAACTCTGAATTTATTAAATTCCCTGTAAACAGAAATGATTTTGGTTACAATAAATTCCTTGTAAACAATACTTCTCATGGAAATATTATTATTTCAAAAGTTCAGCATATTGCATGCTTTAACTGTGGAAAGCCAGGTCACAGGGCTGCAACCTGTTGGCTGGCAGGATACCAAAGCCAGACTAGTTTTGGTAAACAGAATTTCAATTCTGTTAACAAAAATTTCCATGCATATGCATTTAGAACACCTGCTCATAGGAATGTGCACAAAATAAATTTCAGAACTGCTGCATCATGCCACTACTGTGGTCAGATAGGTCATTCAATGAATGATTGTCATGTGATGAGAATTGATGACCTTCATGCACAGAAGTTGGCTACCATACCTGCTAGGAATGTCACTGTTAATTCAGGACCCAAGACTTCTTGGGTTCCTGCAGGATCAAAATAATCCAGTTGTTGCAGGTGTGCCTTGAAAATGAATAAGAGGGGTTAACCAAGGCACTCAAGAATGAAAACCCCATGATTGAACTTTTCAGGTCAATTCCAAAACTCTATGTTTAAACTTCATTATCTGAAATTGTTGAACTGTCTGTTTGAATTCTAATGTCTCTTCTTGATTAGCTGATCGGTCTGTATTCCAGACTCAGCTATTGAGCTTAATTTTGCACATATCTGATGCTCTTCTCTCTTGCTAGTTTTTGCACTATGAACATAGGATGCTTGATGTTCTGCTCAATCATTTTTGAGTCGATGCATACTTGGACTGAGCTTGAATGGGTCAGTTAGTGCATACAGTCAATGCATGTGTCTAGTGTCTGCATACATCATATGCATGACTGTCAATGAAATTGATCAATGCATATAGGACTGATTTGCATGACTGTCATTTGCCTATTGTCATAGTCTGCATGTAGGACAGTATATTGCATAGCATATCTCTTGCATCATGATGTCAGGGGGAGCTGAGAGTTCTATTCAATTCTTTGAATCCTATTCACTTCTCAGTGTTCTCATTCAAATGATTCATATTCTTTGACATCAGTTGCTCATTGAACCATATTGCCAATTGCTATCTTTTCCCCATCATTTTCACAGAACAAGAGCTTTGCATCTGGTTTAGTACATTGAATTGTGATTATTGCAATTGTTCACTCATAAGAATCACTCTTACAAATTGAAAGGAACTAAATGTTTAATCTTTATAAATTAGAGAGTTAAGTGAATGCACTTCAGAATTTGAGATAAAAGAAAACCTTTATAGCTCTTAATCTTTATCTCATGGCTAAAATAGAAAAAGTTTTTGTAATGTCTAAATGTGTCGAACTGGATATGTTTAGAACATGCTAATAAGAGTGTGTACTGTTTTTTTTAACAATCACTCTAAAAGAATTAAGGGCAGCAGTAAATAAGATCATTAATGTTAAGAACTGAACACAGTGACAGAGCAATGGCTGATTGCACTGAGAAACTGTGAACTCCTCCAAAGAAGCAGGAGAATTCACATGTCATGAGGTGATTCAGAATATCTCTATTCATAGGGTCAAATCTATAGGGGGAGTCCTCACCAAGTAACTGAGGGTACTGGCCTCTAATCAAGGTGTACCCTTAATGTCAAAAGTGAAGACTATCCTTTGTGGGTTCTGATCTGAAATAGGTCTAGTAGTTTATGCCTAGTAACTGGGGGTACCTGCCTCTGGTCAAGGTGTACACCTAATGTCAACAGCATAAATGCCACTGATCTATTTACTTAGTTCAGGTTCTGAAAAATTCAAAAGTGAAAAATCAAACTGCTGTAACCCTTCTAAAAATCAAAAGTCAATGAGTGAAAATTGTTTTTATTAATACATATTCAAGTTGCCATTCTTGATCTTCCATGTTTAATCACAAAAAGGGTATTATTTCTGACTTATCTATTAATACCATGTGCCCTAGATTCATTGCTATAAATGGAATCTATAAACTCTTGTTCAGGGGTCAAATGTTTTACTCTAGATTTATCACTGTTAAACCTGAATTTTTGTCAAAATTATATGTTGCTGATTCTTATACTTTAACAGTTGTTTATAATCATGCTTCCCTTCTGAACCTATGATTCAGCTGTTGTCAAGTGACCCTCCTACCTTCTCTACCTTGTTTATCTGTTCATATTCCTTCTCAAAGGGGGAGCATTTATTTAGGGGGAGAAATAATTCAGGGGAGTCTTACATTCAGGGGGGAGAATGTTCTAGAGGAATTGGCATTCATAATGCACTTCGCACTCTTGTTTTTAATATTTTTCTCTTTTTGATCATGTCAAAGGGGGAGAAAATCTTATGTGTGACTCACTGTCACATTGTGTTGCCATCATCAAAAAGGGGGAGAATGTCGTGCCTCTTAGGCACAAGCATGTGCATTGTGTTTTGATGATAGCATGCTGATTTATTTTGATGATTGCAACACAGTCAGTGCATTATGATATTGTGTTTTGAATATGGCTGATGATATGATTGCATAGGACTATGTCTGATATACAACATTGAATGCATGAGTTTGCATGAGTATTGCATGATGCGTTGCCGCATGGGATCATTGCGTCAACTCACTGGTCTGTCCCAGAGCTGGTCTATAAAATGTGTCAACTGGTGCGTCGACACAGTGGACTCAATGCGTTGACGCATTGGAATTATTTTGAAAGAGCTCTTGCTTTGCTTCATGCATTAGTCTAAACACTGTCCATCTGAGTGTCTCATGTAGAGTCAATTCATATAGTCTATACACTCTGGTGCGTGTTGTTCGTAAAGTCTATACATTGGCTGTCGGTTGCAAAGTCTACACATCAGACTGCATTGCATTTATTCATGGCTAAGAGTCTATACACTGGACTGTGTCATTGTGCATCATGCAAGTCTATACATTGGACTCTCATTCAAGCCTATACATTGCATTGGCTAAAGTCTGTCTCCTTTAGAGTCTAAGGCAATGTCCATACACTGGACTTGAAGTGTATACATTGAGTGTCTTAATGAGCATCTCATGTAAGTCCATACATTCATAGTGCATTGCATTGGCTAAGTATATACAACATCAGTTCATGCATTGTCTTAGGCTAAGTTTGTACAGCCTAAGTCTCATGCAGCGTCAACGCTGTGAGCATTCTCAAGTCTGCAGCGTCAACGCTGTGAGTGTGTACATCGCATTCACGTTTCACAAAGTCTATACATTATGCATGGTTGAGTTGAAGTCTATACAGAGTCTGCATCCTTCGAAGTCTGTACACTCACCAGTGAACAACAAGTCCACACATTGGACTGTAGCTGCTTGTTCTTCAATGTCTGTACATTGGGTCTTCACTCATTCAAGTCTGTACATCCACAATGGAACTTCAAAGTCTGTACACCGCTTGAGCCTCAACAAGTCCTTACATCCTTCCGTTCAGATTTCCAACTCTATACAACGTTGTTGAGTGGAAGTCTGTACAGCCGGTGGGTTGCCAAGTCCATACATTGTGAACCTCAAAGCCTGTACAGACCTTGCCTTATTCAAGTCTGTACATCGTTCATTTGTCTTGGCAAGTCTACACATTGGTAGTCTGTACATCATTCATGAAGATTGAACATTGCACAAGTATATACATTGGACGAGTCTGTATCGTGCCTCAGTCATGAAGTCTATACATCGTCTGTCTTCATTAAAGTCTCACGAAGTCTGTACATTACATGAAGTATATACATTACACGAGCTGAATGCTTACAAAGTCTATACACTCTGTCAGTGCTCACACTTGCTCATCTACTGCTGATAAAGTCTATACACTGTCTTCAGATGATGACAACAATGAAGAATAGGGTCGACGCTGGGAGTTCAATGCGTCCACGCTTCAGCTGAAGAGGATTTCAGAGCTTCACCTGGCTGCGTCAACTCCATGCTACAGCAGCGTCGACGCAGTAGTTAATAAGGCAGAGTCCATAGCTTACTGGAATACTGTAGTGCGTCAACGCCATTGCAAGACAGCGTCGACGCAGCACGATTATCTGCCGAAGACCTTGATCACTGGATCATCGATGCGTCAACGTAGCAGGCTGATGGAGTCGACCCAACAGTTAAAAAGGTTGAAGATCTCTGAAGGCTGCGTCAACCCTTTGGAGCAAGTGTGTTGATGTCACCTCAACTCCAGTTGCTGAGCGTACTGATGATTGGGCACGAGACCTGAAGCTGGCACCTGACACGTGATCCGAGGTGGGTGCTGAGCACGTGATCCGAGGAGGAACCTTCTAGACGGAAGGCGTGGGAAGCACACGCCCTATCTCCCTACTGCTACTAGTATATAATGGAGCCTTCGTCTTTAGATGGAGGCCGATCGTGATCGAAGCCAGAGAGCAGAAGCTGAGAGAAGAAAAAGGGAAAAAGAAGAGAGAGCTTCCACGATCCAGCAGAAGAAAAGAAAAAGGGAAAGAGAGAAAAGGAGAACCGAGATCGAGAGAGGAAGAGAAGTGAAGCAGAGAAGAAAGAGAAAGAGAGAGAGTGAAGAAAGAGAGTGAGATCGAGGGAAGAAGAGAGAGAGAGAGAGTGAGAGAGAAGGAGTTCGTTCCTCAGATCTTTGGTTCAAAACCAGATCTGAGGTTGCTCGTTGTTAGAGCTATATTTCGTGCTTCATTGTTCAGCTTTTAGTTGTTGTGTTTCCATCTTTTCTGTTTTCTATTTTACATCTTTGTTCAAGCTGTTAGTCAGCGGTTTGCAGAGGAGGACTCCTCTGGACAGCAAGCTGTGTTGCTCAGCGGGCAGTGGAGGTTTCCACTGGACGGGTAAGCTGTAATCCCCAGCAGTTGCAGTGGTGGATTCCACTGGATGGCAAGCTGTGAGGCCCAGCGGTTGTAGGCTAAGCTGTATTGCCCAGCGGACACAAGCTGTGTTTCGCAGCAGTAATCCACACTCGGGTTTGAGTGTGGGGTGGATGTAGGTCTGCTGGACCGAACCACCTAAAAACCCATTGTGTAGTGGTTTGAATTCTTGTGTGGTTGGCGCTAGATGAATGCTTAGGGGCGCTTTGATTTGATGTTCTATAAGTGTTCATCCATTTGCTGCACACACTGTATGTTTGACTGTGGTTTGATCTCTTTTATCTGATTTCGCTAGATGAATGTTAGGAGCGCCTTAATTGGGTTTTCTGTCTGAATGCTTTAAGGCACAAGCTCCGTTGAATTGATTCAGTCTACTGTTTAGACTTGCTTAGGTTCGCTCTATATATATCTGCAATAGTTTTTAATTCCGCATCTCTGATTGCTTTAGATTTTAATTGGGTGAAAGTTTTTATAGGCTATATTCATTCACCCCCCCTCTGAATACTTGCATCGAACCCAACAGTTATTACTACTTCCCGATGGGGAGGGCCAGGCATGGGAACAGGAGAGCCGTTCATCTAGCGCGACAGTGGAGGCCGGTCGTTGTAGCGGCACCACACAGCTACCAGCTGGCGTCACTTCGTCGGGAGCTGAACGAGTATCCCGAGGCCATGGTATGATGCATATGCTTTTTTATGTTTTTATGCATGTGACTGAATGGTAACTAACATGATGTATGTATGGTGATGCAGGTGGTGTGGAGACCCTACCTGGGCATGGGCGACGCTGGCCAGCCTTGGGTTGTAGCGGGTCTTCCTCGTTTCGGGCCGGACGTGTGGGTCCATTGCTTGAACGAGATCGAGCCGCTTCGGTTGAGGCTGGTTATGAGGACGTTGGGGCTGGCCCAGGAGTGGGTCGATGTAGATGAGCCGGTCCGCATCGGGCGGAAGACCAAGGGGAAGGCGAAGATCGTGGACTGGCGTACGCGCTTCCTGGCACAGTACCAGGACTGGCAGCAGGGCGGGGTCCCAGTGGTGTCCCATGTACAGGACAGTACTGATTACCTGAGACGGTACCGGGCTACGTACGGGGACCGCCTCTTCCTTGGTGGTATGGCAGGGGTAAGTGAAATGAGAATGCTTCACTCTTCTATGTGTATATGCATGTGGCACTAACTTATGTGTAATGCAGGATGCTCGTGACAACATGATCGCCGAGCTGAGGGCCCAGCTGGCAGATGCCAGGTGACAGTTAGTGGCCATTCGACAGGAGTTGGAGATCCTGGTGAGTTTATGCGATGCATTTTTTATGACCTGGATTTCGATGCTTAGCCCCTGACTGTCGTTTGCCCCTTGTTTCAGCGGGCCCACCAGGCAGTAGCAGCCGGGACGGCTGGTGGAGCGGGTTCCAGTTCGTGGGGCGCTCCTCCGGAGATTTCTGCACTTCAGGAGCAGCTGGCCTACGCGGTGGCACGGGCTGAGGAGGCCGAGCGCGATCGCGAGGCTCGAGTGAGTGCCTACTTGGCCCTGACCCTCCTCTAGTTACTCTTTCATCCTTCACCTCTCTCTTACGATGCACGCGTACTTTAACAGGTGGCCGACATCCGAGAGGCCCTGGCACGTGCTGTTCGTGCTGAGCAGGAGTGTGACGCTCGGGTGGCGGAGCGTGACCCCTGGATTGTGGAGCTGGAGGAGGAGCGTCAAAGGGAGGCTGAGGAGCTCCCTCGTGACGTGCTGGATTTGCGGATCGCCCTCGAACTGTCGAAAAGGGAGGCGACGCGAGAGAGAGAGGAGAGGGAGAGGGAGAGAGAGGGCAGAGAGAGAGAGAGAGAGGACATAGAGAGAGAGAGAGAGAGAGAGGACAGGAGGGCGGAGCGACTGCGAGACTGGGACGAGAGGAGGGCTCTGGAGGCCCAGTTGATGGAGCTCCGATTGAGTCTCCGCACGGTGGAGGGGAGGCTTCGAGAGAGCGAGGAGCGGTACCAGAGGGCGAAGGAACGCGGGGCGCGACTTCGTCAGTCTGGTTCTTTTTCCATGGGCAGCTATCTGGTTTCTTCGGCCGAGGATCGTCGTCGTGCCTTCGAGGCTGGGGTGCCACCGCAGGGCGAGGCGAGCACGGCTTCTCAGGGTTCGCAGAGATCGCAGAGGCCCCCTAGGGATCCCCGTCAGAGGGGGGAGGAGAGAGATGACCAGGAGGGTGATGGTGAGAGTTAGAGAGTTGCTTGTACACTCCACCCTCCTTACTGCATGATGTACTTTCGACTATTATATGAAATGAAAAAAGTTTTCTTGTATTGTGTGTACCTTTCCTCTCTCACTTTTCTGCTGCACCGAGTTGTTTCGAGGCATGCCTTACGAGACTTTGCCCTGAACAGCGGGGAACTGCGCTTTGCACGGGGGGATTCTATTTCCTTTCTCCCTTTTTGGGCGCGTCCAGGCGCGAGGACGCGTCTTAATCCTTGAATTCAAATTTAAAGCGTCGGGTGGCCTTTCTTCTCCCGTGCCTTACCCGCAAACGAGCCCGCCTTCCGCCGAAAATCGCTTGCCCCCTTTTCGTCTTCCTCCTCTTTTGATCAATGGAGTTCGGTGGGCCCGACCATGGTGAAGGTGGAGAGGGACGAGGAACTCCTCGCCCGAGGAGGGACACGCAAGAACACGGAACGGCGTCCATGGAGGAGGAAGGGCCGCTTCGGGCCCCCGAGGGACCCGAGGGGCCCAATGGCGCGGAAGGAAGTGAACACGGCTTGGTGAGTGCTTCGGTTTCCCCTTCTTTGATCTATTTTGAGTTTTGAAGCGGGCCGCACGAGGGGGGAAAGGGTTCGGCGAGTGTTACACTCAAATGATGGACGCGTCCTAGACAGGGGACGTGTTCTTTGTTATGATGCGAGGCCCTTCTTTCTTGGTGCAGGACATGGCGAGGACCCTGGGCCTGGCCGATGAGTGGGCGAGTGCAGAAGAGCCGAGCCGCGTCAGGAAGGATGATGGGGACATCACCTCCCATGCCCACGTTCACAGCTCGTCTCCTCGCCCCGGTTGCATCCGGCATGGTTTAGTCATTTAATTTTAAGTCCTATGTAATTTTATTTGAGTCATTTGATGTATTTTCCCTTTTATTTGAGTCATGTTCCTAGGTCTTGCATTTATTTTCCTAAGTTTGAGTGTCATTAAATTGTGTAATGTGCTATTGGGCTCAATTCTTCGGGCTTGGCCCATGAGCCCCCCCTACCCCTTCGGTTATTTGTTATTGAGTCTTTTGTAAGGGACTTATTGTAAAATGTGGGTTTCCTATATATAGGGCCCCATTTCCTTCATTTGGAGGTAATGAATCAATGAATGAAAAAACTTGCCATTTTGAGAGTTTACACTTTTTATCTAGTGGAGAGATTCCATTTTTTAGGTGAGAAACCCTAGGGGAGAGATTCCCCACCCTTCCCTCTCTTAATCTATCTTTTTCACTCCCCTTTCTCTCTCCTCAACACCCAAATTCGAATTTTCTTCTCTCTCCTCCCCCTCTCAACCACTTCCAACCCCCACCTACCTCCATTAACTCCCCACAACTTCCCACAACCCCTCTTTAATCCTCACCTAGTCCCAAGGAAGTTCCACCACTCAAAACCCCACCCTCCAACCACCACCTACCCCTTTCACTTCCCTAAGCATATCTCCACCTTCCCAAGGCTGAATTAACTCATTCCAAAGCCCAAATTCGAATCTCCCCATCCCTCCTTGCTCCCTAGGTCGCACCCCTCCTCTCCCCTCAAGCCAAGTTCACCCCCCTCCTCTCTTCTCCACTCCAGCTTTGTGTGCAGGCCGAGCTGCAGATTAGCACTCTGTTGCAGTGACGTCCACGACTGCATCCTGGTTCTGATGGTGGCGTGGCCTAACTTTCTGGAAAGGCCTCCCTGTGCTCTTCGCAGGCGAGGTGGAATCACTCCATTCTGAGTTCGTGGCCGTCCGTGAAGGCTGTTCTTCCCCGACTGCGCAGAACCTCTTAGACCAAAAGCCAGAGCGGCAGAGAAGACTCTCCCACGACGAACCTTGAAGGAATCAGCCTTCAGGGTCTTCTACAAAGATCTTCCTCCCCCTGTCAGCGTCCAGGAACAGAAGGCGTAGCTCCGTTCGGCATCCGACAATCAGAGATATTAATTTTCTACCACAACCACGCCGGTCTGCCTCCTCACAGTCTGCCCCGACCACCGTCCACTTCTCTGGACACCCAGCTCATCTCCGACATCATAAGACTTCCCCGTTTGTTTTGCTGCAAAGTAGACTCGTCAACGATTCTAACGAGTCCAGCGGTGCCAGATTTGGAGATCAGGAGCAACCGTGACCGCTTCTGCAACCTGCTGTTTCAGACTGAGCTCGGCCAGAGACCAGAGCTGCATCCATCTTCCAGTCGCCGGAGCAGTCAGCCCCCAGATCAGAACGTCGTCCAAAAATTCAGGCTGCACCCCTCTCCGGTTAGAAATCTTTTGGCGCAAGTCTCATCAGATTCTGAGCTCGGTGGATTTATTGGCTGCATCAACATCGACTCCCTGTCCAGAATTACAGAAGCTAGACAGAATCGGCGAAGCTCGGAAACTCGGTTTCCTTTGCATCTCTCCCCACCCCGCTTGGCCGGCTGAAGGCCCCTCCCTGTGTGGAGGTAGTTTTGAATGTATTAAGCATAACCCCCACCCCAAGATCACCCCTCCTGCGTGAGGAGTAGTGCTGTACCGTTTGTAATTTCAGGTCAAGCTACACCGTCGCGGCGTGTGGGGATCCACCGCCTCCCCGCTCGCCCTCGTCTCCGAGCGGGACCGGTTTCTTCAAACCGGTCGAGTAAGTGCTCTAAACCCTTGCTCATTGTGCTTGTCTTTCAATGTTTATTTCTTAGCTCCGCTGGTTGTGCGAGAGAGAGCCCGATCCTCAAGCCCCGTTGCCTTGAGTGATCACCGTGGGAAGAGTGAAACCGGTTCCCTTGGCACTTTGTCGGCCCCATTGAATTGGGTTCCACATCCTTTTGGGAATCAAGCCTTGGCCTTGCTGGCCCTCTACCAGCAAGGGCCCAACCCCACATCTTCACCTTGGCATTGCCAAGTTACCCCGGGCTTGGGTGAGCGACGAGAGAGCGGCGGCCCAAATTGGCCCATTTAGAATGCGAATGTGCTTGCTTGCTTAAGTCCAAGATTGTGTCACATCAAAGGAGAGTCGCGGCAAGGCGAAGCTTGAAGATTGGCGCATACGTCTCCCTGGGCAGCAAGGGAGCGTACTGGTGCAGGATAGTGTCGACTTCCTGCGGCGACAGAGAGAGAATTATGCGGGGCTTCCCCAAGCCGGGGATACGCGCGACGTCGACGGGTCGCGTGCCCAATTAGCCGAGGTCAGGCGGCAGCTGGCCGCCACTCAACAGGAACTGTCGCTCCTGGTAAGCTAAGTGCTGCGTTTTCTATTTTTAAATGTGGAGCTTAGCTGACGGCTGTTGTTTGTTCGTTCCAGCGTGCCCAGCAGACAGCGATGGTGGGAGTGGCTGGCAGTGCATCTTCCAGTTCCTCGGCCCCTTTTCTCAAGATTGCCTCCCTCCGGGAGCAACTTGCTGGTGCGGTGGCTCGGGCTGCCCGGGCGGAAGAGGAGCGTGATGCCTGGGTGGCGACTGTAGTAGAGCTACGACATCGCGGTGAGGAGAGACCTTCTCCAGACATCCTGGAGTTAAGGGTTCTTCTGCAGATGATGAGGAGAGAGGTGGAGAGAGAGAAAGCCGAGAGAAGGTCCGAGCGACAGCGAGATTAGGCCGAGAGGAGGGCCTTGGAGGCCCAAGTGAGGGAGCTCCAACTGGGCCTTCAGGCCGTCGTTCAGAGGCTAGGAGGGATGGAGACGCGCTACGAGAGAGCGCGAGAGTTCGGGGAGTGACTGCGCCAGTCTGGTCACTTTGCCGCTAGTGGCTTCTTTGCCACGCCAGGGGAGGAGCATCGAGTCATTGCTGTGGAGCCAGTGCCACGTGGCGAGGCGGGTGCTACTACACGGGGATCCCGGAGGCTTCTGAGGGACCCTCACCTCAGGGGAGAGGAGAGGGATGCCTACAGGGACAAGCATGAAGATAATGGCACGAGTTGGCGAGCCAGTGGACCCGCCTCATTTCTATGATTGTAGTGTTTATGACAGTTTATTAAGAATGGAGTGATTTGATTTTCTGCTGCTTGTTTGTTCTCTTGTGCGTTAGTTCTTCCCTACACTTCTTCTCCTTTGCACTGTTCCCATGTGATGGGTCTGTCGAGACTCCACCCCGAGCGGAGAATCGCGTCTTGTTGTGACCATTTTCCACGGGAATCTGCCATCGAAGTCAATAATGACGGCCCTAGTTCCTTCTCCCAGATGTTGTGTCAAGTTTTACGGACATCCTCCAAAACATGATAGGGTATCCCTAGACAACATAGGGGGCTAGTCGTCATATTCTTCATCCAATCAATCACCCTGTGCGAGCGGCGAAGTGACACACGGGACCGCATGGTAGGTGCCTCATTGCGAGGGCTCTCATTAAAGGTGATGGAGGTAATCTTGGCCTATACTCCTTCCATTTCTATAAATTCTTGTCCCTTTTATCCTCCCAGGTATATCAAGAGCTAACTCGAGGAGCACAAGTTCTCACAGGAGAGGAGGAGTTCAAAATTCCGAGAGTTGGATGGAGGGTAAATCTTCCTACTCCTCGAAGAGAAGCAGGTCCAGTGGTAGTAGTTCCCGGAGGCTTTCGGACCTCGAAGGGCACTTCAGCGAAAGGGCCCAATCACAACTCGTAAGCTGAGCTTTCCTGCCCTTTTCTCATTCTTTCTTCCTTCCTCTTGACAACACCCTTCTCCATTTCTTATGCACGCACAGAGTGTGATGAAATCACACATTTCATGGGAGTTAGCAGTGGCCGCATACAGGGGTCTCCCCGGATTTTCAGAAGGCCAGGCTAGACGTGATGGGATTTGGCACCTTTCTTCGGATCGAGCCGCTCGAGCTCGACCTGGTTCTGATCCAAGCCTTATGTGAGAGATGGGACCCAGTGAGTCGGGCATTCCTGATGTCCTGGGGACACATGGTGTCCAGCTTGGAGGATGTGGTCCGGATCACAAGCCGGAAGGTGGAGGGCGAGGCAGTGACCGGGGTCACCTATGCAAGATTACCGAGAAGGTGCTCGAAAGCTACTGGGTTTGGACCTAGATGGTCGGAAAAATAGGTCGGTAGCTAGGGCGTCCCTCATGGATGCATTAGGGCTGACCGACACTCGTCGGCGGGACGATGAATCCTCAGAAGAGTTCATAGAAAGGATGGAAATAGGATGCCGTGACGTGTACTGCACAGATTTCAGCAACTGGGAAAGATGCAACATAGATTTGAGGAGATTTCTCCTCTTCTTTTTGGGGAGATTTGTACTGAGCTCGAAAGGGGACGGTATCCAATGTCGCTTCCTGGAGCTGCTATCAGACCTTGAAAGAGTAGGGTACTACGCCTGGGGACCTGCCATGCTGGCACACTTGTTTGCAGGCCTGTTCCAAGAAGTGGATCGTGAGATGGCTGTGAGTGGTTTTACACCATTCATCCAGGTATTTTTGGTTTTGCTTGTTTTGTATTTTTTTTTGTGTTTTTGCAAGGTACTGATGACCTGTGCAGAGCAGCTGTGGAGTTATTATTACCTCCCTATGGGGAGAGCTCGGCATTGGCGACCCGCGATGGTGCCGCTAGCCAGACGGTGGGAACCCATCATGAGTGCGGCACCCCTAACCTACCAACTGATGGTGCTAAGGCTGGAGCTACAGGAGTTCCCTGCAGCGATGGTAAACTGGAGACCCTACTTAGACATGGTCGATGCCGACCAGCCGTGGGTTCTAGCAAGTCGTGCCCGGTTCGGACGGGAATTGTGGATGCACTGCCTGAATGAAATCGAGCCTCTTCGGCTACGATTGGTTATGAGGTCCTTGGGACTGGCTCAGGAATGGGTGGATACGGCTGCGCCACCTCGTGTCGGGAGAAACGCTGGGACCGGCGACCTGCATTGACTGGCGTGTGTGATTCCCCGAACAGTACGAAAACTGGCAACAGGGTGGCATAATAGTGGAATCGCAGGCACGGGATAACGAGGATTACCTGCGTCTATACAAGACAAGGTACGTAGAGCGGTTCCAACCCCGGGGACTTACGGAGGTAGGTCTCCCCTTTTTCTCTTTTCTTCTTTCTCCCTTTTTTTGGTTTTCTGGTGGAAATGCTGACTCGTATGGCTGCAGGATATCCGTGATACGATGATAGCGACTTTACGAACTCGCTTGGCGGAGATGGAGCAACGGTTGGGCGATGCCCGCGGAGCTACGAGCGCCTTGGTAGGTGTACAGTGCGTTCCTAATTAAAACCGTAGATTCCAGATGTTGGCTGCTAATTCACGCGGTCGTAGCATGCCCAGATTGGCCCGGCTTCCCCAGCGATGGGAGTAGGTGGTGTCTCTTCCAGCTTGTGGATTCCCACCTCAGAACTTGACTTGCTTCATGAGCAACTTGCTCACGCCACGCAGCGTGCTGCGGAGGCAGAAGGGATGCTCTGTATACAGGTAAAAGTTTCAGTGTTGAGTTCTCTTTGTTTACGCCTTATCGCGTATCTGAGATGGTACACTCGGCAGGAAAAGGACACGGAAGAAGCGCTTGCTCAAGCTGCGCAGAGGGAGGCTAGGATAGCAGAACTGGAGAGGGAACTGCGACGTCATCCTGATGACGACTCCTCTAGGGATGCCGTGGAACTGAGGATCACTCTCCAGTTGGAGAGGGAAGACCGTGAGAGAGAACGGCAGAGAGAGAAAGAGACGCAGAGAGAGAAAGAGCCAATAGATTGACTGAAAGGGAGGAACGAAGGGCCATGGAGGCCCAATTGTTCGAACTCCGAACCAGCCTTGGTCTTGCTGAACAGTGGCTGAGAGATGGTGAGGAGCGCTACCGAAGAGCACGAGAGCGTGGCTTTCGTGTTGGTAGCTTCTCTGCTGCTTCCGTGGATCAACGCCGGGGTGTGGGAATAGGAAGGGGAGTACAGAGCGGTAGGAGTACCGCTTTTCGTAGTTGGGTAGCACCTTTGAGAGCGTTTTGCCCGGAGAGTAGTGGGACGAGTAATGCAGGGAGAGAGGGCGGAACTTGATGTAATTTTTTTGGTTTTTGGAATAAAATACAAGGTTCGGTTTGTTTGGTTTTCACCTTTACTTCTGTTGCCTGAATCCCTGCACACATCACTGAAACAAACAAATCGGAATTTCTGTTCTGACTTGGCCCCTTGCTCAATAAGCAAATGGTCACTGTGACTGTCCTTGATAACTGGTCAAGGGGCCAAGCCTTTATTTAGCGAAGGTAAGGGAAAGATGCGGTGATGATAAATGCGACAGGCAAGCACACAAATGCAAGCGGTATTAAAAGTGAGATGCTGCACGCAAATGCAATCATGCAAAATTGATTTGTTTTCTTTTTTATATTTGGCATTTTTTTGTTTTATCATAAAAAAAGATTTTTTTTGTTTGCAAATATGTACATTTTCTTTTTTCCCTTTTTTGTTGTTTTTATCATTTCAATTTTTTTGTTGCTAACGCCAGGCAAGCACCTAAATGGCACCTAACCTACGTGAGAACAGGGGTTTCTTACTAACCTCCCAGGTATCCTAAGTGCACATCTAGGTTGATTTGGGCCTCTAGACCCCTCGAATGATGATCCCGCCGGCTAAGACTTACCCTGATGACAATACCGTCATGTCATGCTTAGGCTCCCAGTCGCTTCCGACCACAGGGATTCACCCAAAAGTTGTTTGAGGTAAGAGATTTGCCCGACCCGGGTCCGTTTCCTCACAACTCTAGATGGTATATGATGGAACACCCTGGAACCCCAATGACCAACCGCACGACGCTGACCCGGAATCAGACGCCGTCGCACCCACAGGTGACGCGCTTGCATTGGCCTAAGCCCGAGGTTAAACAAGAAGACATCAAGGTGGTAAACAGGGGTCTTGACCATCCAGAAACACGGAGACTCCTTCGCAGCGATAGCTTTTACTTTTCAAAGTAGGCAACCAAATGTGTATATTAAAATAAGGTCGCAGACCCTGGGCAGTTTTCACCCTTCAGAAACTCCATCGCACCTTCATCTTTAGAGGGAGAAGGAAGAGTGTAGGGGATAAACCTCCTGAGAGGACCGGCAAAGCCGTTAACCCGGCGAGCGAATAAGGGCCCATTAACTCTTTCCTTTCGGACAACTTCGGACCAAATCTCGAGCATTTACATTCCATAGCCCCCCCCCTTTTGTGGATTCAAACTTTTGCTTTGAGGGGTTCCATTTATCGCATCAGGCACGGTCACGACCAGGCTCTTGATTTTGATTTTGTATTTCTTTTTGTGAGGGAGATATAGTTGTTTGACGTTTGTGGGCTCCCTTTCGTATGCCTGCGGGGACACTGCCCTCTTCTCGTGCTCTGATCGATGCTCGAGGAAATGGATCCTACTCTTGCCCTTGGGGTTTGAGTTTCGGTTTCTCATGCTCAGCGTTTTAAGGGCGCCGACTGTCTCATTTGGTCGAAGAGAAAAGAATAAAGATTACAGCTTATGGAGATCTTCTGGGTGGGGCCCCACCGTAGGTGATGCTACCGACTTTTTTTTGAATAAAATACATAAGTGAGCACATGTTAGCTTCCTTCGAGCGAGCATAGGCCGACGTGGCCGGACAGGGATCGCCACGGTTCTGGCAAACCAAGACCCGGTGCCTACCAAGCCTTAATGGGCCCTATCCTAACATGAAGGTTAGATGCAGTGACCTGACTACATGGTGACCACCAGGCATTGGCATTTTGAATTTTCCATATTTTTAGTGGTTTTCAATATTTCTTTGTTTTTTATGTTTTCTACCTTTTCATCATTTTTTTTGTTTTGTGCTAAGGGTAGTATTTCTTAAGATAAAACCCATTCCAAGGGTGGGATAACTCGATTCCTTCGACGTTGATTAGCTTGTAGGCGTTGCCAGGGTACACGGCTTGAATTACAAATGATCCTTCCCAATTGGGTTGGAGCTTAGAATGCGGCCCTCCAGGTTTGACAAAAATTCTTTTTACGACCATCTCACCGACTTTGAATTTTCTCTCAACGACTTTCTTTTGGTAAAAGCGAGCGAGTCTATTTTGATACACACGCGCGTGTTCGGTAGCGGCCAGCCGCTTCTCATCCAAGAGTTCCAACTGGGCGTGGAGTGAATTACGAGGATCGTCGAGGGGAAATTCCTCGTCCAATTGTACCCTGAGAGAAGGGATCAGAGTCTCGTATGGGACTACCGCTTCCATACCATAAGTAAGGGCAAATGGAGTCTGCCCGGTGGGGGTACGGATTGAAGTGCGATAGGCCCATAGGGCTTCGATAAGTTTCACTGGCCAGTCTGAAAACTTACTAGACTCGCAGGTTTTTTTGATGATTTTGAGCAATGTTTTATAGGTGGCCTCCGCTTGGCCGTTACCTTGTGGGTAATAAGGCGATGAATGATGCAATGTAATTGCGTACCTTTTGCAGAGGTCGCATAGGTCCTGAGAAATGAACTGTGGCCCATTGTCGGTGACGATTGTGCTTGGGACGCCGAATCTGGCGAGGATGTTCTTCATGATGAACTTGCAGACTGTTGATGCCTTGATTTCCGCGTAAGCTTCGGCTTCGGCCCATTTGGTGAAGTATTCCGTCGCAGTAAGGATGAAAGATTTCTGCTTGGTGAGGGAATTGGGATCACCTAGGGGACCAATGATGTCGAATGCCCACATGGAGAAAGGCCACGGGGAGGATATTGGATGAAGTGAGGAAGATGGTGAATGGATTTTATCGGCGTGAAGTTGACACTTGACACACCTACGGACATAGACAGCACAATCCTCTTCCATAGTGGGCCAGTAAAAGCCTTGGCGAATGATCTTCTTGGCGAGCATCTGACTATTCACGTGGCCACCGCACACACCCGAGTGCGTCTCCTCTACACATTTCCAAACCTCATCGTCACCAAGACATCTTAACAGAATACCAGTAAGGCTCCTCCTATAGAGTAGACCTCCAACCAATGTGTATTTCTGAGCCACCCTTCTTATGGCTTTCTTGTCCTCTGTGGTAGCCCCTTCAGGATAAGACTGATCTTGGCAGTATTTGACGATTTCATAGAACCATGGTTTCTCTTCATCAGCCAGTTCTTCTTCAACCTCTGCCAACATGATCTCCCTCTTCTCAAGGATATCTTCCTGCATGATCTTTCTTGCTATCCTGTCTTTGATGTTTACGTAGGAAGCATCATCGATTGCAGGGGCGTGAAGTTTGTAGATGGAAATGGACTCAAACCATCTTCCTAGAGGGAACCTTATGGATGATGCCAATGAGGCGAGGGCATCGGCGAGAATATTCTGATGACGAGGGACATGAACAAAGATCAGTTTGGTGAACAGTTTGGCAAATGCAGCAGTGAGTTCTTGGTATGGCTTGAGTTTGGGATCGCGAGTGCGATATTTAGTGAGCACCTGGCGAAGGATGAGTTGACTATCACCTACGACTCGCAACTCAGTGATACGAAAAGAATGAGCGAGTTCTAGGCCAGCTAGAAGAGCTTCATATTCGGCTATATTGTTGGTAACTGGAATTTGAGCTGGTATGCCAATGGGAATGTGAGGCCTTCAGGCGACAGGAGGGCGACGCCGATTCCTCTCCCTTGAGAATTCAGAGCTCCATCAAAATATAGCGTCCACATTGGCTCATCTGATTGGTTGACGGACATTAGTTCCTCATCTGGAAACTCTGATTGGACGGGATCGAACTTGGGAAGAGGATGGTGAGCGAGATGCTCGGCTATGGCATAGCCTTTAATCGCCTTTTGCTGGATGTAGGTGATGTCGAACTGAGAGAGAAAACTTTACCAGCGTGCTAGCCTATCCGTAAGGACGGATTTCTCCAGAAGGAATTTGATAGGATTCATTCGAGCAATCAAGTGGACCTCATGAGCCAAGAAGTAGTGCTTTAATTTCTGCACTACCCAAACGAGGGCAGCACATGTTTTCTCCATGACGGTGTACTTCTGCTCACAGGGATTGAGAAGTTTGGACAAGTAATAGGTTGCCCGTTCCTTGCCTTCTTCATCAACTTGTGCGAGGACGGCTCCCACGGAGTCATCCAAGACTGAGACGTAAAGGATCAGAGGTTTTTCTGGTTTAGGTGGAATGAGAACGGGTGGACTAGCCAGATATTACTTCAACCCTTCAAAAGCTTTCTGACATTTAGAATTCCAGTGGAATTCTACTCCTGGCTTGGTCAACTAGTAGAGAGGTCTACACCTTTGTGAATGTTGGGACACAAACCGATGAATAAACTGCAACCTCCCGTCTAAACCTCGGACTTCACTCAAATTCTTGGGAGGCGGCATATCCCTGATGGCCTTAGCTTTGTCGGGATCTATCTCGATCCCTCTTTTACTCACAATGAACCCCAGTAATTTACCCGATGACACACCAAACACACACTTCTTCGGGTTCATTTTCAATTGGAACTCCCTTGACCTCTGCAAGACCTTAGCCAAAACTTCTGGATGTTCCATCCTGGTCCTTGATTTCACCAATAAGTCATCCACATACACTTCCAGATATATGTGCATCATGTCATGAAATATGGCCATCATCGCTCTTTGGTAAGTAGCTCCAGCATTCTTTAATCCGAACGGCATGACCACGTAACAATATGTTCCCCAAGGGGTAGTGAATGACGTCTTTTCTGATCCTCTTCTGCCAAACGAATTTGATTGTATCCTGAAAATCCATCCATGAATGAGAGGGTTTCGTAGCCTGCCGTGTTATCAATCAACACATCAATGTGAGGTAAGGGAAAATCATCTTTTGGACACGCGCGGTTAAGGTCCCAGAAGTCGATACAAATCCTGACTTTCCCATCTTTCTTCATGACCGGGACAATGTTCGCCACCCATTGAGGATAAAGGACGACTCTAATGAACCTGGCTTTGTGGAGCTTATCGACCTCTTCTTTCATTTTCAAAGCCATCTGAGGGTGGAAAAGCCTTAACCTTTGTTTTACCGAGACGGACCCTGGTTTTAGGGTTAAACGGTGTTCGACCAAGGTTGAATCTAGACCCGGCATATCCTCGTAGCTCCATGCAAACGTGTCCTTATATTCCTTGAGAACTTCAATTAATGCCTTTTCTTCAGAAGGTGGCAGATTGTCACTTATGAGGATGATCCTAGGGTCTTCCTCAGTTCCCAAGTTGACTTCTTTGGTGGATTCTTCTACGGCGGTTGACGGCTCGTCGAATCTCCTCATTCCACTAGCATATGCGCCTGCCGCATCCTCATATTCTTCACCCTCATCGTCAGTGGGGCATTCTTCATCCATGATCTCGTAGACTCCATACCCTTCATCAAATGCACAGTCGTCCTCACATTCTATTTCCGGTAGCCGGATGGGATTTTCTAACAACTGGGGGATGGCAAGAAGGGCTTGACACCTGGCGGCTAAATCCAGAAGGAATCGACGAGGGATCTGCCTACCCTTGGATTTCTTCCTAGGTACTACCCTTGACCTATCATTCCTAGATTGACTGACAATATTTACAGAAGAAGAGGAAGACAAAGAGGATGGTGTAGAATGTACAGGAGAAGACCCCTCAGAGGAGGGGTAGAAAAGGTCGCTCATCGGACCTTGGACGGGTGGTCCGCAGGGCGGGACACACCCGTGGGAGATGTAAGAGGTTTCCTCAACGGAGATGTGTTGTTGAGGAGTTTGAAAATTGACGTTTTTTTTTCGTTTTCAGTTTTAATGACAAAGCAGTGAAAAGAGATTGGAGGAGAGAGAAAAGTGGTTATGGCTAGAGGATTGTGAGGCTCATAGAGCAGATCATGGTTGAAGACCTGGCGCGGGTTGAAAAGCCCGCGTAGGTATGTAAGCAAAGAAGGGGACCTGGGAAGATCATCAGACAATTGTCTGGCCCAGGAAGAAGATATCAGCAAAGGCTGAGACGAGTGGATGGAGAAGATGGCGGCTAATGAGCCGTCGACGGCAATGTTGAGGACGGATGAAGATCCATCGATGACAGGGTCCTTCTGGCGAGGACGAGGATAGTTTGGAACCTTGGCAAGAGTGGTAATATTCTCTGGTATTCCGGAGATCAATGGTGGTCCTTCAAGCTGCGGAGACGAGAACATCCTTTCCAATGCAACGGAAATGTCCCGTATGTCAAACCATTTGTCCCACTCGCATTCCAGATCTTTGATCTTGCCTCTTTTGGTGATCCTCGGACATTTTTCAGCCAAATATACAGCATGTGATCCCCCATATGCTTCTCGTGGGTAATCTCCCATCTGAACAACGGGCCCTCTGTTGAAGTGGTTTGATAGAGTCCATGTGAGGGGCTTCCAATCTGCCTTGAACGGTCCTTTGAAGCCTAGGCCAAACCTATGGTTCGGCCTAATTTTCTTTGGCGGTTTGAGCATACCCTGTAACTGTGCACCCAGACCTTTACCCTGTTGATAGCCAATGTTCCTCATAATCTCCCAACCTTTGGAGTGAAAAGGGAGACATGATGTTGCGGTTGCCTGGACCGGCTCCTTTGGTGCTAGTGGAACGTGAGATGAATCACGTACGTCCAGTAGTGACAATATGGGCCGATGAGACGGCCAAACAGAGGGCAGAGAGGTGTTGATAGCATCCACTGTGTGAAGGACAGGTGTACTGGCCACTTTAATAATCCTCCCATTGTAAGGAAACTTCAGGCACTGATGGTTGGTGGAAGGCACAGCGTCCATGGCTTCGATGTAAGGGCGACCCAGTATAGCCTTGAATGTGGGGTCCATGTCGAGGACATGGAATTCCGTGGGAATTGACATGGGGCCTAGTTCTGCCTTCAGAATAATCATCCCCTGCGGCGGCCTTTTGCTATTGTCATAAGCCGTGACCGTGATCGAGGAAGGTCTTATTTGTTCCTCGTTGACCCCACACAACTGAAGGGTGTCCATGGAGATCACATTTATGGACGCACCCGTGTCCACAAGACACGGGTTTATGGATACCCCATTAATTTTTATTGAAATGCACAGTGCATATTTTCGAGCTTCCTTGGGAGCGAGCTCGTAGTTGTGGAACATGATGGCCGGTTGTGTGTCCGTTGGGGTCAGGACGGTAGAGATCTTTTCTACAGGGAGGTCCTCATTCACCATGACCCTTTGAAGGTACTCCATTAAGGCTGCCTGGTGGGATGTGGATCTTTGAAGTAGCTCCAGGATGGAGATCCGAGCAGGCGTCTTGTCCAAGTGTTTCAATAGATCATACTGTGTTCCAGGGATAGCTCTTTCTGGTTGTTCTCCATCATCCTTCTCCGGCTGAGATTGCTCAGGATTCTGACTGTTATGGGGAAAAACCCTGTAGAAAATCCTTCCACTCCGGAGCACCATTGCCTGCGGCTTTTGTACCTCTGTGGGGGTAGCAGTGGGTTTTAACAGGGATTTGAGGGGGAGTGGTGGAGGAATGGTTGATGAAGCAGGGGTGATGACGGCAGCAGGGATTCTGATGAGGGGTTTGTTAGGTGGAGGCATGGTGGAGGTAGAGGGGATATCACACGGATTATGGAGGATAAGGGGTCTGGAAGGTGGAGGTGGAGACGAAGTAGAAGTGGGTAGGGCTTGAAGCGGGTAATGATTTTGAGGTGGGTGATGGGTAATGAGTGGTTTTGAAGGCATTAGTGGTGATATGGTGGAGAAAGATGGGGTTATGTATGGTTGACGGATGATAAGGGGTTTAGAAGGCGTAGGGGTAAATGTGGTAGAGGTGGATGGTAAAGTGGGGGAGTGGGAGAAGATGAGAGGGTGTGAAGGCGTAGTGGAGAGTGTCGGTTGATAGGGGATCGGGGTACGGATGAGAGGGCGTAATGGTAGTGGAAATGGTGAAGGCGATACTGACGCGGGTTGATGAGAGAGAGGTGCTACCCGGGCAAGGCAAGGGTGTTGCGTGATGATAGGATTGGCGGTAGAAAGAATGGAGGTACTTTCCTGGTGCCACACCTGCTCTCTCCCGACTTCCGGGAAGGAGGAGATGGGGTTAACCTGATGATTGGGCTGTTGGTGCTCCGGTAATGGATTCTAGATTATGTCCATGTTGGGCTGTTGTTGTGGGGCCTGCTGAGGTTGTTGTTGTTGTTGTGGTTGCTGCTGCTGCTGCTGTTGTAACTGTTGCTGTGGCCTATGAGGAGGTCTCCTAGTCTTGAGAGCGGCGACGTATCGTCTCATTTCATCCCAATCTATTTGATGTTCATCATTCATATCGTGGATGTAATCTTTGAAATTGAAGCAGTAATCTACTGTGTGTCCTGGCTGCCTGTGGTAGACGCAGTATTTGGAGGTATCAACATTCGGGGGCCACACGGGCCTTTCTTTGGGTAGGGCGAGTTGGTTTGATGCCATGAGGGCATTAAAAATGTCTGCTAAGGTTTCTGGCAATGGTGGATAGTAGGCTCTCTTGGGACCGATCGGCCTCCTTTGTTGCTGTTGGGGACCATAGTTCCCCGGGGGTGGAACTTGGTTGTACTGAAGCGGTGGTTGTTGTTGCTGAGGTTGTGGTTGTTGTTGCTGGGGTTGACGTAATGGAGGCATATTATCCTGTGGTGGATTATTTTGGGGTGGAGGACGAAGAGGGAAAGGACCTGGTTGGAGGGGAAGTCGGGGCATTTGTGGAGGCCTTGGGCTGACTGCATAGTTAGTATTGTTGACCGCACCCACTTGCTCATTTGTCACGACCCCTTCTGTGGCTCTGCCCGGGACACCAGTGCCTGTCTTTCTGACCACTTTGGGCTTCGATGACTCAAACATGTTCATAATGGGGGAGTCTTTTAACTGGGTTTGGATGTACCGGGCCCTTTCATAGAGTTCCTCCATTGTAGTAAGTTTATTCATGGCCAGGACGTGTCTGAACTGTGGGGTTGCATTAGACACAATCATCTTCACTTGTTCGAGCTCGGAGAGGGTATCCCTTATTCTTTCCGCCAGAGACCTCCATCTATCAGCATGGCGGACAAAATCCTCGTCGGGCTTCATCTTTTCAGCCACTAGGTCGGTAATGGAGAGTGAGGGACCGACCCTATCCCTATATTTCTGCAGGAACCTTCTCTGGACTATTTCAAAATTCTCGGCCTCTCGGGGCTCCAAAGAATAGAACCACTCTAGCGCGGGACCATCCAATGATCTCCGAAAGAGGTATGCCAGGGACCTCTGATCATTCTGCCAATAGGAGGACTCATACATGAAATCCTTGAGGTGAATGAAGCGGTTGTCGGTACCATTGTATCTGCGGTACGTGGGCATTTCGGAGGGAGGAAGATGAATGACGGGAAGGATTGACAAAGCAACCTCCGGGGTGGCTTTCACGTCTACCATTCTTCTCAGATTTTGAAACTGCTCGTCCATGCGATTGAACCTATTGAGGAGCGATTGGGCGAGCTCCTCTGGAGGTGAAGGTGGCACTTGCCACTGGGGGAGAAACTGTCTCCCGGAGACTTGAGGGGGGAACCCCGAATGAGAGGGAGCTGTCGGACCGCCGACAGTTGGCCCTGGCTGAAGCGGTATGTGGGGAGCAACGGGGGTTTGAGATTGTGACGGGAACTGGAATGAGGGTGGTTGTTGGCTCGCTTGTCCTTGAAGCGAGGGAGACTGGATGGCTTGCGCCAATGAAGGAGATGGAATGGCCTGCACGGACTCTTGGAGAGGTGCGATGGCCGGAGTTGATTCCTGGGGCGTGGGGGAAACAGATTTCCTCTTCAGAATGGCCTGGAAGGCCCGGAGCTGTTCAGAGGTAAGCTCCGTGTTGGCGAGGATGCCCAGTAAAGAAGAGATATCCTGTGGTGGGGACGTGTCCCCGGTAATAACCTGCACCTCATGCGAGGGCTCATGAGAAGGACCTGAGTCCATAGCATAGACTCGCGGGTCGGCTGACAAGCCATGACTAGGGTGGTTCTCCTCAAAAGACTTGTGAGCCATGCTCACAGTTTTCCCAGAACGCAAAAACATACACTAGCAAGCAGGTAGCAGAGATTATCAAACAAGTGGATGCCTTTACGCCTTTTTTTTGTTTTGATTTTGATGATTTTTTTGTGTTTTTAGCGAGATCTGAAGTTCACACAAAATAGGGACCCTAGTTTATTTTTGTTTCACCGCCATGTCAGCTAGGGTCTCTCGTCTCACCACGAATGGGATGACTAACTCCGGGGAACTTCAATGGTACAACCAGCCCAGTGAACGAAGAGGAGATTCTTCGATGTCGGGGACTTACGGAGGTCCCAGTGGAGGAGATTCTAGTCCGTTGAGAGGAATTCTCAAACGGAGAGTCCTTCCTTCACCGGGAAAGGGTGATCATTAGAAAAAATGAAAAAGGATATAAAAGAGGGATGGATGTATGCAATGGAATGCTGACAGATATATATAGTAAGAAAGCAACAGAAATAACAAACATATAATAAACACCCAACCAATCACAACTGACAGTGCTGCCGTGAGCATAACGGGGGCGCGCGAGGGCGCTAAGGTGGAGAGGCACGGATGGTGTCGAACTTGCAAGGGTAGCCAAAAGGAAGTAGTAGAGGTCCCACCGTGATCGCCAATCTGTGAGCGACGTCACGCGGTTCGGGGAGCGAAGAGGACGCGGAGCACGCGGGCTCCTTTTTTGTTTGCTGCAACACAGAAATAAGAGAAAAGAGAAGGGGCCACCACGGGAGATTGCTCCGGCGGGGCGAGCGGGACAAATATAATATAGCAAGATATGGGGGTTAAACGGCCATAGCGGGAAGTGACTCGCCACGGCCTCGGGGGGACGGGAATGGTGCAGAAATTAAATAGCAAGAATTGAAACGGCCATTGGGGAAGTGACTCGCCGCGGCCTCGAGAGTATGAGCAGATAAGAATATAACAGAATACAAGGAGAATATAAAGAGCGGGAACTTAAACGGCCATTGGGGAAGTGACTCGCCGCGGCCTCGAGAATATGAATAGATAAGAATATAACAGAATATAAAGAGAATATAAGAGCGAGAATTTAAACGGCCATTGGGGAAGTGACTCGCCGCGGCCTCGAGAATATGAATAGATAATAATATAACATATAAGAACGGGAATTTAAACGGCCATTGGGGAAGTGACTCGCCGCGGCCTCGAGAATATGAGCAGAATATAACAGAATATAAAGAGAATATAAGAACGGGAATTTAAACGGCCATTGGGGAAGTGACTCGCCGCGGCCTCGAGAACAAGATGTGATCGCCAGGGGCCAAAAGACCCCAAAATAAAGAAAGTGATCGCGCCTACCTCAAGAGCGGGAGATGGCGGGTTGCTTCTTCCTCCCCCTTCGGCCGGCCGACGGAGAGGGCTTTCCTTGGGTACCCTTGCAAAACAACGATAAACAAGTAACGAGTGGATTAGAAAGATGAAGGTGTAGTATTCAAATCCTTGCGATAAAAATAACGAAATGATGGCAAGACACACACCTGGTTGGTGTTATCTTTTAAACCCCTCTCGGACTCGAGTAGGAGGAAAATGAGATGATGGATGCAAGAAGCATATAAGAAGAGGCGCCCTTATGAAGGGGGATAGAGGATGCGAGATGATGAATGCAAAAGAACTACAAAGAAAAGGAAGGGATTGGCTTATTGGATGTGCCGGTGGTGAAATCCGGCGGAGCTCCGGCAGCGTAGGGACGACGTGGAAGCGCGGTGGATGAAGACGACCTTCCTCTCGCGAGCGTGGGCACCCGAGAAGCCGGCGGAACCTCCACCTACAAAAGACCCCACGGGTTAGAAATGACTCCGGTAGCCTTTGGGCTCCGACAGCCTATCGGATCTCTTAGAAGCTCTTCCAGAACTGAGGGGGTGGGCCTCTATTTATAGGGCTCCGAAGGGTGGAGGCGTCCAGGACCCTGGACACCTCCATCAGGGCAAGAAAGATATTTTATTCTATTTTTATTCATTTTTTTTGAATACCTTCATGGAGGCGTCCAGGGTCCCGGACGCCTCCTAAGTCCCACCGAACTCCACCGAAAGTCGCACGCGGTTTAACACAACGCGTGATTTTAGAGCGGCGACCCGTGATTTGGAAATGGGCGTGTCCAGCCAGCTGGACGTCTCCACAATTTGGATTCTTTCACACACGACAAACCGTCGTTCGGTGGGCGGCGCCCCGTGAGTGAGTTGATGGAGGCGTCCAGTGGCCTGGACGCCTCCAAGAAACTATATTTTTATTTTTTTTTATTTTGTTTTTTATGCCAACTGGCATATATATATTTTATATTTATTTTCATGGAGGCGTCCAGGGGCCTGGACGCCTCCATAAATATATATATTTTTATGTATTTTTTGTCTTAAAAAATAATTAAAATGATGGAGGCGTCCAGGGGCCTGGACGCCTCCATTAAGACCCCCCCGGGTCCGCTGAAAAGGCGTCGGCAGCTCCCCGACAGGCACCCTTCCTAGTTTCGGGACCTTCCGATGCGTCTGACTGGTGTTGATGCCGCCCGAATGCTGCGACGAGACAATTCTGGATACCGAAAAAGGTAGAAGAAGACCCAAGAAAAGGAAGCACTCAAGTGATTCAAAATGCGAAATCCGCCGCGGGCCGTCGTATAGTAATATGAGACTTTCTCAGGAGACGTCAGGAATGGCGTGTCTACACTAGGTGCTACCCTTAGTCCCTTGTACTGCTTGTGATAAATCAGCAACTTCAATCTGCTCTATTTCCTCAGCCTCTTGACCTAGGGATGTGAAACTTTGAGAGTAAGAAGATGAAACTATTGGGAACAAAAGGTTCTAAAGGATCGTACTCTAATTACCTCGTTTAGTCATCCTACTCTCTGGATCTTCAGGGGACTTGCGTTCAGATTCCTGGGTTGCTAAGGTTGAATCAACAACTTTGGAAGCTTCTATCTCCTTGGTTGCTTGATCTCCTAGCATGAAATTTGGAGAACCATTAGTCTAAAGTATACTAAACAAAAGCTTCTAAAGAACTTATCCGAATTTATGACTCCTTACCTTGATTCTTCACGAGCCAAAAGTAAGGGTCACTCAGTTCAAAACTATGTCCTATTTATAGGGTTTTGACTAGGGTTTGAAGATTAGATCGATTCTAGAGTCCTTAAATTGTCAGAACATAATCCCTAAGAGTCTTTAGTAATGTTATAAGCTTCCCTAAGTCGATCTCTTGTAGATAGGATTTTAAAGTTCCAATCTTTTTGCAATTTCCTCACCTTACGGAATCTGCAGGATGTAACGGTCGTGTCTAGGTGCGTTACATGGCTGTGGCGGTCGCCCGATAGACCGTTACATGTAACGTATATAGAGTTTCAATTTGATAAAACTCTTTTATTCGTTTATCCATATAATTATCTTATATAATTAGTATTTATCCTTAAAATACGTGAATAAGCTAATTACCCTTCTAGAATATGGGCCAAACTTAATGGGCTTAGTCCATTAACCTTTTGGATAATAATTAGATAGGCTGGGTTAACTAATTAGCCTAATTGAGCCTTATAATGACTTATTAATCCAATAATCCTTCATTAATTTATTTAGGCCTTTATAATTTGCAGAAAAATATTTTATAGTTCAAAAATTATGTATATAAATTCTGGGGTACTACATGTGGCCCTGAGATTTATTAATATAAAAGAATGATTACATGATCAACGGGGAATACCCCTGTGGGAACAGAAAGAGGGAAAGAAAAATAAGAAACCATAAATGGGATGCCCATTGGACTAATTACAATTGCGGAAGGTGGGCAGCCCAGCTTTATCCATCTTAAACGCTCCCCTAGCCATCCGCGGAAGGTCCCTAACATGAGTGAAAATTAAATTTTGTTGAAGACCACAGGCATAGGATGCCAAAGAATTTGCTACTTGATTGCCCTCCCTATATACATGATGCACCGAACACATGCTTTCACGAAAAAAATCCAAGATTTTCCTCCACCAAGGTAGAACAGTCTAGTTGGGAACCACACCTTTGCAAATTGCTTCAATAAGCAGAGCACAATCAGAGAAAATAGTAGGTAAGTTTAAACCTTCTTGCAAGGCAATGGATAGCCCGTCATGCAACGCCCTTGCTTCTACTAGAAGACTGCTACCGATACCATAGTGGAAGGCAAAACCAATCAGCATGTTACCACTTGAGTCTTGAACACAGCCCCTGATAGAAATGTATGCCCTATAAGTCAATCACATGAGATGTGATGGTGACATTTATTGTAATATCTTATTCATATTTATATTAGTGGCATTTATTCGTTGCATTTAATTTATGTTAATGATTCGAATGTGATGAAGTCCTTGAATATGTGCGATGATGGCTGGATCATAATGAGATTATGATAATGAGATCAGTCATCCAGCTGCATATGTTCTAGATGTTCCCAGTCATAGGATCTTCGAGAAGGGACATTGAAGATCCGGATAGACTGGCACACATGATACTTACTCATATGATGAGTGTGATTGTTCTCATAGTCATCAGTGTGGTGACACTGAAGTACATGTGTGGGTGCTCATTAGTAGAATGAGTTCACTGAACTGACCCGATCTAGAATCTCTGAATGGTAATCATACTGACTGTCAATCAGGGTATTCTATTTCACAGTAGCACAGTTGGATCTTAGACCTGAGTCATTAAAGATGTCCTGCATAAGGGATGCTGAGTATTTGATTACTGACTTATGGACTTCAATTAAGTGGTCTTGTACAGTTAGTTATTCGGACTCTGTGGAACTCGTGCGAAGACAATTAGTTTGACAACATGGAATCTGTAACGACCCGAGAATCCAATTACCGGGAAGACCCGATAACCCGAGACTCGTACCGCCACCCACGAGCCCGAAGACTCGGAAGGGTTAAAAGGATGGTGTGGAAACTACACAAGTATCACAAATAATTGCAGAAATTAAACAGATATAATATTAAGCAGGAAATAAATTAACATTTTACATGGTTCACAATAAAATAACAACAACAGCAACAGTAGTCCATGACTAGTACAGTGACAAGAAAGAAAAGTACAGCTACACGGGGCATACCCCGGCTCTGACCTCTGGCACTACCTCTGGGCACCCGCACCACGCTGCGCTCCTGACGCGCTCCCCGAAGGTGGCGCCTCACCTGAAACACGGTGAAAACACGCAGGGAATGAGTCTCGGAACAAGACTCAGTAGGGATCACTCGAACCCTACCTCGTAAAACGAGAAACCACTACGCTAGCGGTAGGAAAGTACCTCGGAAAGGAAAGCCCTGCACTCTACAGAACTAGACCCTACGGCACGCAAACCGACACACGTGCCACGGTACGAGAAGACCGAAACCAACGGTCGAACCGTAAAACCCGAAGGTCGGAAACACACGATTGACAGTCTGACACTCCGTACTCGACAGGAGTACCACCCACTAGAAGCACAGTCGGTAGCGTCCCCTGACGTCTGACACCGCGCCGCAGGTGAGCCGCCTGACGTGGTAGGTCCTACCCGAGGCGCAAACACCGTACAAGTAACCACAAACAAGTAACTAGCTGGGGTCACGCCCGTCGACGTGGGTCCAACCGCCCCCAACAACGTGTGCACACACAGACCTTGCGTCACTAGGTCTGGTCCTCTGACCGGTTTTCCCCCGTAGCCCGACTCTGGCTACCGACGAGGGGCCTACGGTAACCGGTCCACAAACCGTCTCGAAAGGTGGGTGCCCGTACACCACTCCCAGGTGAGACCAGCACCTCGTACTAGTGGGCTACGACTAGTGGAGGGTCACTGAAGGAGTAGACTCTCAAGTCAACGGAAAACGACGTCCGAGTCCGACAACGTGTGGGAATCACCCCACGCACTAGCTCCGTCAACGAAGACCACGGTCGGAGAAAATGGACGCACCGCCCACAGCCAAACGCATGACCAAGGCAAAAGGAACCTCCAGACACCAAAGACACGGTCACGGAACTCCACGGGATGTCCAGGACACACACACGGCCCAAGAGAGACACCCGACAGAAGGACAGGTCGCGCTAGGGATACCCAGTGCGACACGGAAGAACGCGCTAGGGAACCATCGCGCTAGGGAACCCTAGCGCGACAAGGACCATCGCGCTAGGTCCTCCTAGCGCGACAAGGATAATCGCGCTAGGACCCCATAGCGCGACACGAACCGCCCTACTGTTCATCTTCTCCGATGAATGCGCCCCGTCGGGGCAGCGCGACAACAAGAACGCACTGCTGGAGTATAGCGCGTTCTCAGTCCGCGGCGGAAAACGGTAGAAACTCCCAAAAAATTCCAACCACGCCCCCATGCCTCCACAGGAGAGGGGGAAATCAAAGGGGAAGACCCCTGGGGACCCCTAGCATGATTCTAGGCCATCTAAACATGAAATCATGCATCAAATCCATAGATCGGGCGAGCTCTCCCCAAATCATGGAAAAACTCTCAAAAGCCTAAACAATCCCCTCTCGGCCTCCCCGCGGCCTACAAATCACGGAAATGAACGGCAAGAGGCTAAGGAACGTCACCCTACCTCAATGGAGCGAATGCTCCACCGAATCAATCACGAATCACGAAGAACGCTTTAAGCTTCACGAACTCCCCACGCTTCCCACGATCGCCGCACGCCCACAAGATCGCCTCACTGTCGCCCACGCGTCCGCGCCGTCACCCTGCCGCCGTCAACAGCCGGGGAGGGGCTCACCGCGTCCGAATGGGAGAGAGGGAGAGAGGAGAGGGCGGTCACGGTTAGGGAAGGAAGGAGAAAGAAGAAGAAAGAGAAAGGAGAAAAGAAAAAGAAAAGGAATTAGGGCTTTATAGAAAATCCGAATTTTCGAAAAAAATACCGGAAAATAGAAAAATACATTTCCGGAATCCTCGGACCGCACCGATCGCAACGGTACCACTCGTGCCCGGGTGAACCGCCCGGTTCGCCTGCAGCGAGCTTCCGAAGTAAAAGCCGAAACACACACCGGGAATCGAAAAACACGCGCGGAAAAGCCGCGGAACGCCTCCGGGCCTCCGAAACGACTCCGGATCGCGCCGATCCGAACACGAAAGATGTCCGAAACGAAATTTCAGACACAATGGAGTCGGACGCTCTGAAAACCAGATCTGGGACCCACGAAGAAGGATCCGAAAGGTCCGGGATATTACAGCCCTCCCCCCTTAAGGAATTTCGTCCTCGAAATTGAGAACAACCCAAGGGGAAAGAAGAGGAAGACTCACTCAAACATGTACGGGAACTGCTGACGCATCTCATCCTCACGTTCCCACGAAGCCTCACCACCAGAGTGTCGCTGCCACATGACCTTTACCAAGGGGATGACCTTGTTCCGCAGACGCTGCTCTCGCCTATCCTCCACGCGGATCGGAAACTCTGGGAGAGAAAGATCTGGAGTCACCTCAGGCCAAACGGAAAACTCGAGCACATGAGAGTCATCGGGCATATACTTCCGCAACATCGAGACGTGGAACACGTCATGCACCGACGCCAACTCAGAGGGTAACTGCAACCGGTAAGCAACCTCACTGATGCGCTCCACAATCGCGAAAGGACCAATATAGCGGGGACTCAGCTTCCCACGCCGTCCAAAACGCATCACCCCCTTCATCGGAGAAACTCTCAAAAACACATGATCGCCCACGGCGAACTCGAGAGGCTGCCTCCTACGGTCAGCATAGCTCTTCTGCCGACTCTGGGCTGCCAACATGTTCTGACGAACCAGGTGCACAACGTCCACACATTGCTGCACCAATTCCGGTCCCGTCAAAACACGCTCACCCACCTCAAACCAATCAAGTGGAGTCCGACAAGGACGCCCATACAGAGCCTCATAGGGAGCCATGCCGATGCTCGAATGATAGCTGTTGTTATAGGCAAACTCCACCAACGGTAGGTGATGAATCCAACTCCCCTGCCACTCCAGGCAGCAGGATCTCAGCATGTCCTCCAAGGTCTGAATGGTCCTCTCAGACTGACCATCTGACTGTGGATGATACGCCGAGCTAAACGCCAACTCCGTGCCAAGAGCTCGCTGGAAACTCCTCCAGAATCCAGAAGTGAAGCGCGGATCCCGATCCGACACGATCGAAATGGGAACCCCATGCAACGGCACGATCCGCTCCACATAAAGACGAGCCAACTTGGGCACGCTCCAGCTGACCTTGACCGGTAGCAACCGCGTCACCTTCGTCAGCCGATCCACCAGCAACCAAATACTGTCCTGCCCAGTCGGGGTTCTTGGCAACCCCACCACAAAATCCGTGGTCACATGGTCCCACTTCCAAGCAGGAACATCCAAGGGCTGGAGAGTACCGCCTGGTCGCTGATGTTCCGCCTTCACCTGCTGACAGATCAGGCACCTGGCCACACACTCTGCGACATCTCTCTTCATGCCAGGCCACCAGAACTGCCTCCGCAAGTTCCGATACATCTTCGTCGCACCCGGGTGTACAGTGTACCTGCTCCCATGAGCCTCGCGTAACACCGCACGATGAACCTGCTCCTCCGCTGGGACGTACAACCTGCCACGAAACCTCGCAGCACCGTCCTCGCCAAGCTCCACATCAGCCATCGCCAGAATCCGGGGCAACTCAGGGTCCGCATGTTGAGCCTCTGTCACCTGACGACGGATAGCAGGAGTGACAGTCAGACTCGCAAGCACCGCCAACCCTGGCTCCTGGGGAATCTTGAGCCTGAAAGATACTTCGGGCACTTGCTCCCAGAGCCTCCACTTCCTCAACATCAAGGTACTGACCGCAACCTTCCGACTCAAGGCATTGGCAACGACTTTCATCCTGCCTGGCTGATAAGACAGGGTGAAGTCATAATCCTTCATGAACTCCATCCAACGCCTTTGTCTGAGGTTCAGGTCCTTCTGCGAGAACACGTACCTCAAACTCTGATGGTCAGTGAATACCTCGAACTTCTCACCGTACAGATAATGCCTCCAGATCTTCAGCACGAAGATCACCGCCGCCAACTCAAGGTCATGGGTAGGGTAATTCTCCTCATGGGGCTTTAGTTGCCGAGATGCATAAGCCACCACTCTACCATGCTGCATCAGAACAGCACCCAATCCGACGCTGGAAGCATCTGTACACACCTTGAAACCTCCCGATCCAGAAGGCAAAACCAACACCGGAGCCGAGGTGAGCAACCTCTTCAGTTCACTGAAGCTCTGCTCACACTCCTCGGACCAAACGAAAGGCACATCCTTTCGCGTGAGCCTCGTCATCGGGGTCGCAATGCGAGAAAAATCCTGAATAAATCGGCGATAATACCCCGCAAGCCCCAAGAAACTCCGGATCTCCGTCACCGACCTCGGCCTCGGCCACTGCATCACTGCCTCGACCTTGACGGGATCCACGGAAATGCCATCACCAGAAATTACGTGCCCCAGAAAGTGCACCTCGCTGAGCCAAAACTCGCACTTACTGAGCTTCGCATACAACTGGTGATCTCGCAACGTCTGTAGCATCACACCCAAATGGTACGCATTCTCCTCAGCAGACTGCGAATAAACAAGGATGTCGTCCACAAAGATGACCACGAACTGGTCCAAATATGGATGAAACACCCTCTGCATCAAGTCCATGAAGGCTGCTGGGGCATTGGTGAGCCCAAACGGCATCACCAAGAACTCATAATGCCCGTAACTCGTACTGAATGCAGTCTTCTCCATATCGGACTCGCGAATTCTCAGCTGATAGTAACCGGACCGCAAATCAATCCGCGAGAACACTCGCGCAGACTGAAGCTGGTCGAACAAGTCATCAATCCGCGGCAACGGATACTTGTTCTTAATGGTCACTTCATTCAGCTGCCGATAGTCAATGCACAACCGCAGACTACCGTCCTTCTTCTTCACAAACAACACGGGCGCACCCCAAGGGGAAAAATTGGGACGAATATACCCCTTGGCCAACAGTTCCTGCAACTGCGCCCTCAACTCTCTCAACTCAGCGGGGGCCATTCGGTAGGGAGCCTTTGCCAAAGGTCCCGTACCAGGCACAACCTCGATCACGAAATCGATCTCCCGCTGGGGAGGTAATCCAGACAACTCCTCAGGAAAAACGTCGGGAAACTCGCACACCACCGCAATGTCCTCGACATCCGGCTCCATCCGGTCAGACACAACCACTGACGCGAGAAAACCCTGACAACCGGAATCAAGCAACCGACGGGCTCGAATAGCAGAGATAAGGAATCGAGAAGAGGCGGAACGGATACCTTGGAAATAGAAGGTCCTCTTGCTCGGATGCTGGAAATAGACCCTCTTCATTCCACAATCCACCACCGCTCCATGAGTCTCGAGCCAATCCATGCCTAGAATCACGTCATAATCCCGAAGCTGCAACGCATACAACCTGTCTGGCATACTCCGGCCATCGATCCACATCGGAACCTGGTCGAAGCAATACGGAGTGACCATAAAGTCACCCGAAGGCAACTCCACTGTCAAATCACAGGACAACTGGGTCACCGGCTCCTCGACGCTCGACGCAAAATCCTCCGAAATAAATGAATGAGACGCGCCAGAATCGAACAAAACCCGAGCCGCACAACCCAAAATCTGAACGGTACCTTCCACGAGCTGCGACGCCACTGCCTCTGCCCTGGTCATGTGCGTGATCTGGCCTCGAGCCCTCTGCCTGCCTCCCACGCTAGCTGACCTGGGTAGCGGCGGATACTGTCCCTGCTGCTGCCTCTGCTGCTGGGGAACTTGCTGCTGCGGCGGTCTCTGAGGACAGTCTCGCGCCATGTGCCCTGGCTGGTCACACCGAAAATAGATAATCGGCGCCGTGCACTGCCTGCCTGGGTGGGTACCACCACACCGTGGACAAGGTCCTCGCGATCCACCCACTGATCCCTGACGCTGCAAAGGAATCGGCTGCTGTACACTGCCCGATGAAGCCTGCCTTTGATCCTTGTGCTTCTTCCGGAGACTCTTCTTCAAGAACTTCTTGACCTTCGAGCCGAAGGACGCAGATCCTGCCACTGATGCTGCCGGTGCCGGTACTCCTGAACCACCCGATGCATGCTGAAAGAAACCCTGCTGCTGGGTAGCCGACTGCTGGCTGCGACCTGACAAGGACTGCCCCTGGCTGACCGGTCCCCGAGTCCTTTGCATATCCATCTCCAAGGAAATCGCAACACGAGATGCCGTCTCTAGATCAGTGGCCCCATTCGCGATCAAATGGTGCCTCAGCTCCAGCCTCAAGCCCTGTACAAACTGCGTGGTCCTCACCCTCTCATGCTCCATGATGTGAGGTGTGTACCGACCCAGCTCGACAAATCGGGCCCTGTACTGTAACACGGACATGTCACCCTGCACCAGCTCCAGAAACTCCCGCATCCGCTGCGTAGCAACGACGTCTGGACAGTACGTACGCTCGAAAGCACTGACAAAGTCATCCCACTCGATCTGCTCAAGTGGACGAAGCTGAAAGGACGTCTTCCACTCGGAAGACCACCACCTCTGAGCCGTACCCTGCAACTGGTTGTAGGCCAACACCACTCTGTCCTCGGCAGTACTCCTCGCGGAACTGAACACCCGCTCCATCTCATCAAGCCAATCATGAGCCGCATCAGGGTCTGCCTGGCCGCTAAAGTAAGGTGGATGGAACTGCATGAAGTCCCTCACCGCTCGGCCTGGCCCACCCCTGACAAACGAGCCCTCAGCAGCCTCTCCGCCAAACTGCTGAGACATGAGATGGTACATGCCACGGAAGAAATCCTCGGCCCCCGGAGCTCTCGCAGCATCCGCGGCCTCGGTAGCTCCCGGAACTCTGCTATGCTCCTCCTGGTCCCTCTGGACCCCCTGCTGGATCTCCTGACCTCTAGCCGACTGCCCCTGCTGAGAGCGAGAACTCCTCCTCGGCGCCATACTCGCTCCTGAAGCAAAAGACAGAAAACACGAAAACGGCAATGTCAGAAAAGAAAACACGCGGTGCCCAATGCCAGCGTCACATGTACATCATCGCTGTGGACTAGTGGACCACTACAATTACCTATGATTATCATGTAATTCCGCAACCACGCTCTGATACCAGCTGTAACGACCCGAGAATCCGATTACCGGGAAGACCCGATAACCCGAGACTCGTACCGCCACCTACGAGCCCGAAGACTCGGAAGGGTTAAAAGGATGGTGTGGAAACTACACAAGTATCACAAATAATTGTAGAAATTAAACAGATATAATATTAAGCAGGAAATAAATTAACATTTTACATGGTCCACAATAAAATAACAACAACAGCAACAGTAGTCCACGACTAGTACAGTGACAAGAAAGAAAAGTACAGCTACACGGGGCATACCCCGGCTCTGACCTCTGGCACTACCTCCGGGCACTCGCACCACGCTGCGCTCCTGACGCGCTCCCTGAAGGTGGCACCTCACCTGAAACACGGTGAAAACACGCAGGGAATGAGTCTCGGAACAAGACTCAGTAGGGATCACTCGAACCCTACCTCGTAAAATGAGAAACCACTACGCTAGCGGTAGGAAAGTACCTCGGAAAGGAAAGCCCTGCACTCTACAGAACAAGACCCTACGGCACGCAAACTGACACACGTGCCACGGTACGAGAAGACCGAAACCAACGGTCGAACCGTAAAACCCGAAGGTCGGAAACACACGACTGACAGTCTGACACTCCGTACTCGACAGGAGTACCACCCACTAGAAGCACAGCCGGTAGCGTCCCCTGACGTCTGACACCGCGCCGCAGGTGAGCCGCCTGATGTGGTAGGTCCTACCCGAGGCGCAAACACCGTACAAGTAACCACAAACAAGTAACTAGCTGGGGTCACGCCCGTCGACGTGGGTCCAACCGCCCCCAACCACGTGTGCACACACAGACCTTGCGTCACTAGGTCTGGTCCTCTGACTGGTTTTGCCCCGTAGCCGGACTCTGGCTACCGACGAGGGGCCTACGGTAACTGGTCCACAAACCGTCTTGAAAGGTGGGTGCCCGTACACCACTCCCAGGTGAGACCAGCACCTCGTACTGGTGGGCTACGACTAGTGGAGGGTCACTGAAGGAGTAGACTCTCAAGTCAACGGAAAACGACGTCCGAGTCCGACAACGTGTGGGAATCACCCCACGCACTAGCTCCGTCAACGGAGACCACGGTCGGAGAAAATGGACGCACCGCCCACAGCCAAACGCATGACCAAGGCAAAAGGAACCTCCAGACACCAAAGACACGGTCACGGAACTCCACGGGATGTCTAGGACACACACACGGCCCAAGAGAGACACCCGACAGAAGGACAGGTCACGCTAGGGATACCCAGCGTGACACGGAAGAACGCGCTAGGGAACCCTAGCGCAACAGAGAAGATCGCGCTAGGACTCCCTAGCGCGACAGGAACCATCGCGCTAGGGAACCCTAGCGCGACAAGGACCATCACGCTAGGTCCTCCTAGCGTGACAAGGATAATCGCGCTAGGACCCCATAGCGCGACACGAACTGCCCTACTGTTCATCTTCTCCGATGAACGCGCCCCGTCGGGGCAGCGCGACAACAAGAACGTGCTACTGGAGTATAGCGCGTTCTTAGTCCGCGGCGGAAAACGGTAGAAACTGCCAAAAAATTCCAACCACGCCCCCATGCCTCCACAGGAGAGGGAGAAATCAAAGGGGAAGACCCCTGGGGACCCCTAGCATGATTCTAGGCCATCTAAACACGAAATCATGCATCAAATCCATAGATCGGGCGAGCTCTCCCCAAATCATGGAAAAACCCTCAAAAGCCTAAACAAGCCCCTCTCGGCCTCCCCGCGGCCTACAAATCACGGAAATGAACGGCAAGAGGCTAAGGAACGTCACCCTACCTCAATGGAGCGAATGCTCCGCCGAATCAATCATGAATCACGAAGAACGCTTTAAGCTTCACAAACTCCCCACGCTTCCCACGCTCGCCGCACGCCCACAAGATCGCCTCACCGTCGCCCACGCGTCCGCGCCGTCACCCTGCCGCCGTCAACAGCCGGGGAGGGGCTCACCTCGTCCGAATGGGAGAGAGGGAGAGAGGAGAGGGCGGTCACGGTTGGGGAAGGAAGGAGAAAGAAGAAGAAAGAGAAAGGAGAAAAGAAAAAGAAAAGGAATTAGGGCTTTATAGAAAATCCGAATTTTCGAAAAAAAATATCAAAAAATAGAAAAATACATTTCCGGAATCTTCGGAACGCACCGATCGCAACGGTACCACTCGTGCCCAGGTGAACCGTCCGGTTCGCCTGCAGCGAGCTTCCGAAGTAAAAGCCGAAACACACACCGGGAATCGAAAAACACGCGCGGAAAAGCCGCGGAACGCCTCCGGGCCTCCGAAACGACTCCGGATCGCGCCGATCCGAACACGAAAGATGTCCGAAACGAAATTTCGGACACAACGGAGCCAGACGCTCTGAAAACCAGATCCGGGACCCACGAAGAAGGATCCGAAAGGTCCGGGATATTACAGAATCATTCACTCTCAGTATGATATATGAGAGAGAATGCCCTACAGATCTGTACTCGGGAAATCCCCTGGCCAGGGTACGGGAGTTCATTATGAAAAAGGAGTTTTTCTGATGAACCTGTTTGAAGTACAGGATTCAGTCAAGTCGGGGCTCAATAGGGTTTGACAATTTGACCATACCCTAGTCCTGGTGGGGTAGTGGATGAATGAGGATCTATAACTGTGTGGAATCTATAGACGGAAAGGTTCCTGAGTGGGTTGCTTATCCCCAATGTCATTTGGGATCACGAGACGTTGCTTGGTGCTTTTTCGTGATCGGAAAGCCCGCAAATTCCAATAAGAGTTAATGGATAGAATTAATTAAGTTAAGAAGAAGTTCTTTACTTAATGGGCTGGAAAACCAAACAGACTATTGGGCCTAGAGAGTCACACACAATAGAGTGGTGAACAGACCGGGATGGTTAGGCTTTATAGACTATTATTGGATTTTTGTGAAAAACGCCAAAGGTCTATAAATATACGCTGTTGGGAGAAACCATGGCCAAGCTACAAGGTTGAACCCTGGCCGCCCTCTCTCATCTCTTTCTCTCTCCAAGGTGCGTCCCCCTCCTCTCTCTCCTTCTTCCCCGATGGATGGTTGTGTTGAGATCAGGTCAGCGTGTGGAGATCGTGGAGGAGATTCAGTCTACTTCCACTGCTCGTGTGGATACGTCTAGAGGCCGGACGCTTGAACGGCTCGCGACTCCAGGATCTTCCACTCGTTCGTCTTCGAGGTTTTGGGAGACTCTCAACCCCGCAAAGGTAAAGAATCGTTCTTCACTCCGTGGGGTTTACCGATATTGTTCGATTTTTGAAAAACCAGCAACGATATGCAATCTAAGGTTTCGATGATTTCCGCTGTGCATTCTGGTCAGAATCTTATAGTGGTATCAGAGCCAGGTTGCTGGTTTGATCAAAATCGGCATTATTTTATTATTTCTCATCATTCTCGTTCATGCATGGGGCTCAATGTTCATCGTTCGATTGGGTCGCTCATGGGATGAGCAACGCCCGATTGATGCCAGAGAATTATTCTCGGGATCAAGAGGATCAAAACGCATATTCGTTTGCGAGATTTGACCCACCGGTGAGGCTGAATCGGGCGCCTCCACCCCGACGAGGTCGCCATTCGCTCGCGAAGAGGACGGCCGTTTCATGGCCATTGATCATCGACTGCTGGTGCCCTTTGGGGCTGGCAGGGCCAACGACCCTCCTCCACGGCGTGCCACGGCGTTTTGGCGGTGTCCGGCGACTTGGGAGGCCGATGGAGATGCCATCCGGCATTCTTTGGCGGAGGCGGGCTTCTCCTCTTAGCGGGGCGCCGGTGGTGACCGGAGGGCAAGACGGTGAACGACGACGATGGTGGCGTGACCGGCGGGGGCGTGGGCTCGCAAGGTGGTCGGCGGCGGGGACTCCCCGGCCCATGCGCCGACACGGCGGCGGCTAGGGTTTCACCCTAGCCACGCCTGCGTTCGGGCGGAAGGGGAGGACCCCGTGGGTCCCTACCGGGTCAGATCCGGCCCGCGCCGGATCCGAACCCATTAGCCCCCCCTTATATTTTTTTTCTCCAGATTTTAACATTTTAAAGAGTTTAAAATGTGTAGAAAATCCAGAAAAATGCCAGAAAATTCTGAAAAATATTTTAATAGGTTCTAAAATAGTTTTAGTAACTTATTAATTTATTTTTCATTATTTAGCCCTTGATTAATTAGTTAATGGGAATTTTAAAATGGTTTTAAGTATTTCCTATTATCTAATTAATAAAAGTTAATTACTATAAGAATGTGATTCTTATGAGGTTAATTAACTGAATATTATTATTGAGCCCATGCAGTGAATGTGAATGATGGTGGTCTAAAGTTGTTTAGACTTATTTGCATTAACTATATTGTTTAGTTGAATGTTAATATGCGCGATTTTAAAATTAATTATTATATTTTGAAATTATCATTATATCTCGCTGTAATTATGTGATAATTACTATTTGATGCATGTGATGTGGCTTGTGTGTGGATGGATGATCATGGACTTAGATATCATGTGATGATGCTCTTTATAGTGAATGATTATATATGATGTGATTATTGAGGCCTGCGTGCCTCCTTCTCTCTCTCTTATTAATCCGGGTTGTACATTCTATCTCCCACCTGTGTTGTACTCCCCTTAACTGGTTCAAAGTTTCTTATTATTATCTGATGTATATGTGTGGGTCTGCGTGCCCAATTATAAATTTACTTGTAATAATGAGAAGCGGATGGAGACAAAGAATGAGACAGGAGGGCCTCGGGAGATTCTTCACATCTAGTGGGAGCATTAGATGCTCCATGTTTTTCTATTTACCATGATTGTGTGCATTACCAACTGGCTCCGGTAATGTGTTTTAGGAGCTTAAGGTTCATGATCATCCATTGGTACTATTACATATATATGATATATGTGGATGTGCTACTTATTATATATATATATATATATATATATATAGTATATATGATACTCCAAATGCTTATATGTATGTAGCACCTATATTGATGAGACCAAAATTTAATCAAAACCCCTCGATCTCATATTAGGTTGTAAACGTGAGGTATTAAGAATGACCCACGTAGCCTTCCGTTGTTATAGTCTAAGTGAGCTGCTCTTAGATTGTGTGGGTTTGTTGTGCTGCCACAAGGCCCTCACAGCAAGGGGGCAGAGACTTAGGCTAAGGCTTAGGCCGAACTTTGGGATGGGCTCCGGCATGGCTTTGTTGTGCTGTCACAAGGGTAATGTCTTGAACCCACTCTCATAACGTAACAACGAGTCTAACCTAACCAGATCTTGTGATTTGTTGTACTGTCACAAGGTCACAAAGGTCTGGAGGCTGAATACACCAGAAGTTGCAAGGAGTTGTAATTGGCAAGAGTTGCCTACCCATTAAGTATGTGGTGGTTTGTTGTGCTGCCACAAGGCCACTACCATAATGTTAATGGGATTCTGGTCCTACTAGGATACCACTGGAGTCTCCCGTCTTTGCACAATGAGGGTTGTACAAATTCATCGAAAATTAGTGGGAGTTCTAAAAATTAGGATTAAAGACCATATCTTAATTTTACTTAATGAATATATGCATGTTATCTAATTATTACAAATCTTCTCTTCTAGACTTCTATGGCGAACCACCCGTTACACGGCATACTTGATGCCAACAGGCTTTCTGGTCCAAACTATAGTGATCGGCTCAAGAACTTGAGAATTGTTCTCACTGCTGAGAAGATAGCCTATGTTCTTGATCGGCCTGTACCTCCTCTTCCTACCGATGATGCTGAAGAGGGAGAGATTATTGCTTACGAGAAGCATAAGGATGATGCCACACTTGCCCAATGATATATGCTTGCCTCTATGACTAATGAGTTATAGAGGCAGCATGAAAAGATGGATGCCAGATCCATTCTGTTTCACCTTGAGAAGCTCTTTGGAGCTCAAAGTCGAACATAAAGATATGAGATATCTAAGAGTCTGTTCGGGGCAAAATGTCCGAGGGAACATCTGTACAGACACATATTCTCAAGATGATTGAGTGGATCGAAAGGTTGGTAGAATTGGGTTTCGACATGAATAAGGATCTTTGTGTTGATCTAATTCTGCAATCTCTCCCTAGTTCTTTTTCCCAGTTCTTTGTCAATTTTAACAAGAACAAAATAGAATGCTCTCTGGCAGAGCTTCTAAACATGTTGAAGACTGCTGAGAGTACAATGAGCAATGGGAAGGCACCTGTGATTCTTGTTGGTAAGACCAACAATAAGAGAAAATTTCAGCAAACCTTTAAGAAAGGCAAGGCAAAGAAGAAGGGCAAACAGGTAAAGGCTGCCAAGAAAGATGAGGCTAGCAAGGACAAGGGCCAGTGCTTCCATTGCCATAAGGATGGCCATTGGAAGAGGAAGTGCAAGTTGTATCTTGCAGAGAAAGCAAAGCAGAAGATTGGAGAAGCTTCAGGTATGTTCATGATTGACCTAAACTTGTCATATAGATCCACATCATGGGTATTAGATACTGGATGTGCATCTCATATCTGTAATGATTTGCAGGTTCTGACAAGAAGTTAGCGGTTGAACAAAGGAGAGGTTGATCTACGACTGGAGAATGGAGCAAGAGATGCTGCACTTGCAGTCGGGAGTGTGAACCTCAAGCTTTCTTCAGGAGCTACATTAGAGTTGACAGACTGTTATTATGTTCCGTCCATAATTAAGAACATTATTTCCATTTCATGCTTGAACAAATGTGGATTTGTTGTGAGCTTTGGGAATAAAACATGTTCTTTGTTATTAAATGGTGAATTGTTTGCCAGTGAGAGCTTAATTAATGGTTTGTTTTTACTAGATGTCGATACTCCTGTTATGTGTGTGGATGGACCTCTTAAGAGGAAGAGGAATAATGTAAATCAAGCATACCTTTGGCATTGTAAGCTTGGTCATATTAGTGAGGAAAGATTTAAAAGGTTGTGTAAAGATGGATATGTTGATCCATTTGATTATGAATCATTTGTAACCTGTGAATCTTGCCTCATGGGAAAAATGATCAACTCTCCATTTATTGGACATGGAGAGAGAGCTGGTGAGTTGTTAGAACTCATACATTCTGATGTATGTGGACCTATGTCCACCCATGCCAAAGGGGGTTACTCATACTTCATTACTTTCACTGATGATTTCTCTAGGTACGGATATGTGTACTTGATGAAGTACAAATCTGAAGCCTTTGAGAAATTTGTGGAGTTCAAGAATGAAGTAGAGAAATAAATAGGAAAGAGTATTAAAACTCTTCGATCTGATCGAGGAGAGGAATACTTGAGTACGGAATTCACACAATACTTAAAGGATAATGGAATATTATCCCAGTGGACTCCTCCTTATACACCTCAACTGAATGGTGTGGCTGAAAGGAGGAATTGTACCTTATTAGATATGGTACGATCCATGATGTGCTTTGCTGGATTGCCCTTGTCACTCTGGGGCTATGCCCTAGACACTGTTGCTCACTTATTAAACAAAGTTCCTTCTAAGTCAGTGTCTTCCACTCCATATGAGATATGGAAAGGAAAGAAATCAAACCTTAAGAATGTTAAGGTCTGGGGTTGTCATGCCCATGTTAAGAGATACAATCCTGATAAACTGGCATCCAAGACTGAAAGATGCAGGTTTGTGGGATATCCTAAGGAAACTTATGGATATTATTTTTACCAGCCTAGCGATCAAAGAGTGTTTGTAGCTAAGCGAGCTGTGTTCCTAGAGGATGAGTATATCCTTGAAGGAAATAGTGGGAGTATGGTAGATTTAGAAGAAGTTCTAGAACCACAAACTGGAACTCCATCATCTCAGGAACCAGTTCAGGATGGCACTCAAACTGTGCGTAGGTCTAGCCGTGTACCTGTCCAACCAGATAGATATGTGGGACATATCTCTGATGGTAGGGACAAGGCACACTATAATGAGGATGATGATCCTAAGACCTATGAGGAGGCAATAAGTGGTATTGACTCCTGGAGGTGGCAAGAGGCCATGAAATCAGAGATGGACTCCATGTACTCCAACCAAGTTTGGAACTTGGTAGATTCACTCGAGGGTATAGTACCCATCGGATGCAAGTGGATCTTTAAAAGAAAAATTGGAGTAGATGGAATGGTTGATACCTATAAGGGAAGGTTGATTGCGAAGGGATATCGTCAAAGATAAGGAGTTGACTATGACGAGACCTTCTCATCAGTTGCTATGACTAAGTCTATCAGAATTTTACTTGCTATCGCTGCGTACCATGATTATGAGATCTGGCAGATGGATGTAAAAACCACGTTCCTCAATGGAAACCTTGAGGAAGAGGTGTATATGATACAGTTTGAGGGATTCATATCCAAGAAGCACCTAGATAAGGTATGCAGGCTGGTGAGATCCCTTTATGGATTGAAGCAAGCTTCTCGCAGTTGGAATTTAAGATTTGATGAAGCCATCAAGTCTTATGACTTCGTTAAGAACGAAGATGAGAAGTGTGTGTATAAGAAAACATGTGGCAGTGCAATCACCTTCTTGGTCCTATATGTCGATGACATACTACTCATTGAGAATGATGTAGGTATGTTGTCATCAGTTAAAGCCTGGCTGCCTAAGCACTTCTCCATGAAGGATTTGGGAGAAGCATCCTATGTATTGGGGATCAGGATCTATAGAGATAGATCAAATAAGATGCTAGGCTTGTCCCAATCTATGTACATAGATTCCATTGTCAAAAGGTTTAGCATGAAAAACTCTAAGAGAGGTCTCATACCGATGAGACATGGAGTTTACCTCTCTAAGGAAATGTCCCTTAAAACTCCTGAAGAAAGGGGGCGCATGAGTAGGGTACCTTATGCTTCTACCATAGGGTTCATCATGTATGCTATGTTATGAACAAGGCCTGATGTTGCATATACTCTAAGTGTTATGAGCAGATTTCAGGCAGATCCAGGTGAGCAACACTGGATAGATGTGAAGTATATCCTTAAGTACTTGCGAAGAACTAAGGATATGTTTCTAGTTTATTGAGGAGAGGATTTGAAACTTCGAGGTTACACTGACTCAAGTTTTCAGTCCGATAAAGATGGCAGCAAGTCAACTTCAGGGTACGTGTTTACCCTGAATGGTGGGGCAGTGAGTTAGAAAAGTTCCAAACAAGAAACCACTGCTGATTCTACGACCGAAGCTGAGTACATTACTGCTGGTGAGGCAGCCAAAGAAGCGGTTTCGATGAAGAAGTTCATCGATGAGCTTGGAGTTTTCCCAAGCATCTCTGATCCGGTCCCCTTATTATGTGATAATAATGGGGCAATTGCACAAGTAAAGGAGCCGAGGTCTCATCAGAAATCAAAGAATATTCTGCGGCGTTACCACTTGATCAGAGAGATTATAGCTAGAGGAGATGTTGTAATTGATAGAGTGTCTTCCAGTGATAACATTGCAGATCCACTAACTAAGCCGTTGACTCAAAGTGTGTTTGAGCGTCACCTAGGGCTGATGGGGATCAAGCATGTGGGTGATTGGCTTTAGTGCAAGTGGGAGATAGATAGAAATGTATGCCCTATAAGCCAATCACATGAGATGTGATGGTGACATTTCTTGTAATATCTTATTCATATTTATATTAATTACATTTATTCGTTGCATTTAATTTATGTTAATGATTTGAATGTGATGAAGTCCTTGAATATGTGCGATGATGGCTGGATCATAATGAGATTATGATAATGAGATCAGTCATCCAGCTGCACATGTTCTAGATGTTTCCAGTCATAGGATCTTCGAGAAGGGACATTGAAGATCTAGATAGACTGGCACACATGATACTTACTCATATGATGGGTGTGATTGTTCTCATAGTCATCAGTGTGGTGACACTGAAGTACATGTGTGGGTGCTCATTAGTAGAATGAGTTCACTAAACTAACCCGATCTAGAATCCCTGAATAGTAATCATACTGACTGTCAATCAGGGTATTCTATGTCACAGTAGCACAGTTGGATCTTAGACCTGAGTCACTAAAGATGTCTTGCATAAGGGATGCTGAGTATTTGATTACTGACTTATGGACTTCAATTAAGTGGTCTTGTACAGTTAGTTATTCAGACTCAGTGGAACTCGTGTGAAGACAATTAGTTTGACAACATGGAATCATTCACTCTCAGTATGATATATGAGAGAGAATGCCCTACAGATCTGTACTCGGGAAATCCCCTGGCCAGGGTACGGGAGTTCATTATGAAAAAGGAGTTTTTCTGATGAACCTGTTTGAAGTACAAGATTTAGTCAAGTCGGGACTCAATAGGGTTTGACAATTTGACCATACCCTAGTCCTTGTGGGGCAGTGGGTGAATGAGGATCTATAACTGTGTGGAATCTATAGACGGAAAGGTTCTTGAGTGGGTTGCTTATCCCCAATGTCATTTGGGATCACGAGGCGTTGCTTGGTGCTTTTTCGTGATCGGAAAGCACACAAATTTCATTAAGAGTTAATGGATAGAATTAATTAAGTTAAGAAGGAGTTCTTTACTTAATGGGCTGGAAAACCAAACAAACTATTGTGCCTAGAGGGTCACACATAATAGAGTGGTGAACAGACCGGGATGGGTAGGCTTTATAGACTATTATTGGGTTTTTGTGAAAAATGCCAAAGGTCTATAAATATACGCTGTTGGGAGAAACCCTGGCCAAGCTACAAGGTTGAACCCTGGCCGCCCTCTCTCCTCTCTTTCTCTCTCCAATGTGTGCCCCCCTCCTCTCTCTCTCCTTCCTCCCCGGTGGATGGTTGTGTTGAGATCGGGTGGGCGTGTGGAGATCGTGGAGGAGATCCCGTCTGCTTCCACTACTCGTGTGGATACGTCTAAAGGCCGGACGCTTGAACGGCTCGCGACTCCGGGATCTTTCACTCGTTCGTCTTCGAGGTTTTAGGAGACTCTCAACCCCGCAAAGGTAAAGAATCATTCTTCACTCCACGAGGTTTACCGATATTATTCGATGTTTGAAAAACCGGCAACGATATGCAATCTAAGGTTTTGATGATTTCCGCTGTGCATTTTGGTCGGAACCTTATAGCCCCCTCCGCTGCACAAACCTGGATTTCCTTTCGATGCCCCGTCAACATGCAGCTTGAGCTGGTTCACTGCCAACCTGCGAATGACCAGGATGGGCCGTTTGAGCTTCACGCGGGGTTGCAGATGATAAAGATCTAGCCTGCTAGCATGTGCTGTAGACATAGGGAGATGGAAGTTCAGCTTGTCCAGCGCATAAGAGATGGAAGAAAGGATATTTCTCTTGATGCAACCAAGATTGGTAACCTCATTTTTAAACCTGACAGCGCATCTATGCTTCCATATTTCCCACATCATGAGGATGACGGCATAAAACCCAATGAAGCTGAAAGCGGAATGCATATTGGTTGCTGTCAACAAGTTCTAGCAACGGATTGTAATCTGGTCACTTAGACTAACCTTGTCACTAATCAGCGGAAGGACCCAATTCTACAGCTCAGAAGCCAGCTCTCCGGTGATGAACATGTGATTGAGATCCTCCTGAGCAGGGGAATTACAGCAGCTACATTTGGACACTAAGGGAAACCCACAATCAGCCACCCTACTGTCCACCGGCACTGCACAGTGGATGATCTTCCAGGCAAAAATAGCAGCCCCAAGAGCAATGGCAGAGTGCCATAATTTTGCCCAGGTGCGCCTAATATTCCCACTGGATCGGATCAGATCACAAGCTGACTTTACAAAGAAATTCCCTCTAGCAGTACCAGTCCAGATAAAGACATCAACCTCACTGCTAAGGTGGAGGTTGGGTAGGTGATAATCCTAACTAAGCAAGTTCCAGGCAGCATGGTTGGGATCCATCATAACCTCCCTAACTGAAGCAAGGGGGATATCCTGGGGCCTATAACTGTTGATGCTCATAGAAGAGTGGAAAATAGAGCCACTCCCAGTCTAGTTATCCCTAAGGAAATCCGTATCAGCCCCGTTCCCAATAATCCACCGGGTGTTGTTAATGATAATATTTTTCACCTGTTGAAATGCTTCGGTGGGCATGCCTGCAGGGAATGCCTTATTGCAGTCTAAAAAATGGGTTTTGATGAACCTTTGACGAGCATATTTTGACCAGAGAGAGGACCCGTGGATGATGTTCCACAGGGCTTTAGCAGCCAGGGAAATCTGAACCCGGTGCAAGTCCCTGATTCCAAGACCCCCTTCAATCAGAGGCTTTTGAATATCCTTCCATGCCACCCAATGGCGACGTCTCATACCTTTGGCACCCTGCCAGAAGAAATTTGCACAGAGACGATCAATGGTATAAATAACCATTTTAGGAATGAAACATGCATATGCAAGATAAACTAGCATGCTTCGAAGCACAGAGTTGATGAGAATTGCTCTCCCTGCCAGGGAAAGAATCTTAGACTGCCATCCATCAAGCTTCAACTGAATTCTGTCATTGAGGTATTTGAAATCTGAGCACTTGTATCTCCCTTTTTTTATAGGGATCCCCAGATAGCAAAAGCCATTAGCCTGGTACTTATACCCAGTTAGAGAGTGTATGGACTGCCTGAGGGTAGGGGATGCCTTAGCAGACACAATAAAACTACTTTTCCCTGCACTAATCTTCTGCCCAGAGCTTAGTTCATATTGACTAACAAAACACTGAAAGGAGGTAATATTCTGTTTACTAGCATTAAGGAAAATAAGAGTGTCATCCGCATATAGGAGATGAGTAACCTGTAGAGACTGTCTTGGCCCACTATATCCCCTCAATACCCCTGACTGAAACAGAGCAGAGAGACCTCTGTTGAGCACTTCAGAAGCAATAATAAATAGATATGGCGCAAGGGGGTCACCTTGTCTAATGCCTCTAGTTGATTTAAAGAAACCAGTCATGACACCATTAAAATTCACAGAAAACCAACAATTGGATAGCAGCATACCAATGTAGGATGTGAAGCGGGTGCTGAAACCAAACTTCCTCAGGATAGCGATGATGAAATCCCATTTCATTTAGTGGTATTGACTTACCGATTACACTCATTTTTCGCATGTTTTAAGCCCTTAATTCTTGGACATCGAATGCCTCTTCGTCGGATATTTATTCCGTCAGATTAGGTGTTCATGTTCCAAGGCATCCATAAGTCTCCGCAAGCTTGGGATTCCCACTAGGACGCCGAGCAGGTTGTAGCAACAAATCTTGAACCCACTGGAATCGACGAAAGGGCGGAACTAGGCCATGCCCGAGGTCTGCCAAGTTTCTGCCCAGTTTCTGATAGCAGCCTTCGCTTGATCGCCTCCATCAGGTAGCGATCTTGCCTGGACCATTTTTCTTGGAAACCGAGGTGTTCAGTTTTAGAGGCATCTGGCTTTCAAGACATCTTCATTTAAGCGCGTCAGCTATAATGGACGTGTTCATTACTCTGACCAGCCGACCTTAGTCTAACCCACTTGATTGTGGCCCCCTCTCGACCGCCTCCTTCTGGTAGCGGTCTACGACTGACCGTCTCTTCATCCAGCAACCCGAAAAAGTTTTTAATTTCCATGGGTTTTGTGTGTTAAATCATTCTAGCCTCTCCAGGCTATTCTACCTCGAGATTATGACCTTTTATTGGGTCTATTCTAGAATTATATCCATTCAATGTCCTTCTCAAAGTCATTTTTCCTAAATGACTTTTCCTTTGGGAAAAAAATATAAGATTGATAGTTAGAATTCTTCAAGAAATCCATTACCTACTCGTGTTATCTTGATTACTTGAGCTATTCTTGGAATTCAGATGCCATTTGTGAATTGTCTGGAATTATTTGATATGGGACTTTGGATCCAATTTGATACTCAATGTTAGGCATAAACTATTAGGGCCCGGATCTTGTCCTAGGGGCGAGACAAAGCCCAGACATGTACCGATATTATGAATGATCAGGTGTGATATTGCACCAACTATATGCAAGATTTGATCTAGATAAATTTACATCATGGGTATCATCCGTATATGCGTGACTTGATATGTTTGAATGTGAGGTCCGAAAGGGACAAATTGTTGATATGAATACTAGTGCTCGTAATCTCTTATACATGTTCCAACCTATTCTTTTTCCATCTTGTTCTTGTACATGTCTCCTATAATTACTTGAACATCTATGTGACCTTGTTACTCTTGAATAGTGATTATTATTTTTCGTCATACATTATTGATATTTTTCATGCTTTATTAAATGGCTAATCACTTATATTTTGCTTGATCATAGAGCATAATTCCTACTGAGCTTCTTGCTCACCCAGTTTCCTCTTAACATTTTTCAGGTAATAATAATGAAACTACCATAGATGGGGACGGGCAAGAGTGAAAGAGCTGTCGGAGTCGTGAAGAGTTGTGTCTTTAATTTTTTGGAGTCGAGTCCTGTAATTTTTTTGAGTTGTTTTGATTAATTAAGTGGAGTCAAGAGTTGTAAGATTTGACTTATTGATATTAATAAAACTTATATTTATTTTGGCACCATTGTCTTATGTTTATGTCTTTTGGTTCACTCTGTATCATGAATGAATCACTGTCACGTTCAGAGCGTGTCTTCCGCTGCTATCGGTTCAGGGCGTGACAGGTGGCCTCACTTAGTCTATGTTGTTCCTCTACCCTAATTACTCCAAACAATTAGGTTAAGGTGAGGGTACCTTGGGTGTGACTTAATGTCCTAGTGAAATCAGACCAAGAAGGAGGCAATTTATCTAATAGGCAGGCTATTTGGAAGCTTTCATCCAAATGGGATCCGGTGGCTCTTAACTCATGAACAAGGTTCTCAAATTCATGTATTTGATCATTCATTGGTTTGTTATCCACAAATTTGAATTTGTTAAAATCTAACGCCTTGAACCGTTTGATTCCGACATCGTCAAGTCCATATTTAGCTTCTAGGGTATCTCATAATTCACAAGCACTCTTTGAATTAAAATATAAGTCATAAAGATTGTCAGATGAGGCTCCTAGTATTCGATGAAGACAGTGATAGTCTATTTCCTCCGGTGTTATGGTGGAGGAGGAAGACTCGAGGTCGGTTTGGGCCCGAGACGCTCGGATTTGGACCCGTCGGATGGGGTTTTGCGAAGTGCCCAACCTCCGACTTTCCATGATGTTATCACTAATTACTGAGATTAGGCCTAGGGTATAGTTAGCAAAAACTTCATTTGATTTTGCCATCTTTTAAAATTTCCACCATCAAATTTATATGATTTAGCACTTACAGTTTCTTTAGTTATTAGGTTAGCCATTGAGAATGTTCGAGGGTCGACAAAATCGGTTAACGTCACGTGTTGAGTTTTTGTCAAAACATTTGAATATATAAAGTTAACAAATAATCACTTTAAATTTAAATTATCATAGAGTAATTAATAAAAGCACAATTTTAATAAAAGTAGGAAATAATAATGATATATATTTTTCCAACAAGTAGAAATTGCTAAATTTTATTTTCAACAGTTAAGATTAATTAGTCCATGTAAAATCAAAAGTAATAATTTACAAAATTTTATTTTCTAAAAATAGAAATAAATATTTTTTGTAAATAGAATTAATTTGCAGAATCTATTTATCTAAAAATAGAAATTATTTATTTAAGCAGAAATAATTTTAACTATTGTCTGATTTTCTGAAAGTAGAATAATTTATTTAAACAACAAACGGTAACATGAATTTTTGGAAAACACAGAAATGATTTATTTTTCTGAAAATAAAGATTAGATGTTTAAAAAAATCTGTAAACAGAAATTGTTTAAAACAAAATTTATTTTTACAATTTTATTTTCTGAAAAATAATAATAGCTATTTTTTGTAAATGAAAATTATAGAAACTATGTTATGTGAAACAGAAATGTATTTTAAATATTATACTTTTGTTTGCATAAAATAAAAAAATAGAAATATTTTTCTCTAAACAGTTATATTTAATTAGAAATATTTTTTAGAATCTTAATTTCAGAAATATAATTTCAGATATAATAGAAGCAAATTTTCTGCAATATTTTCTTTTCTAAAAAATAGAAATATTTTTTCTGAATTTTAATTTCTGAAATTAGAAATGACTATTTAAAAAGAAACTCAAAACAAAAATAGATATGTAAACATAAATAGTTTTATGAATTCAAAATAGGAATTTTATTTTCATTGGATTTGAAGATAGAAATAAAAATAATTATTTTCAGATGGTTTTAAATGTAAATGCTCATGAAATGTTTGAATTGTTATTGCGATTATTATATTTTTTAATTAAAATACGTCGAGGAAGACATGTTTTTATATAAAACTCATCGTTATAGAAAAACACGTTACAGAGTAGTGTCTTGTCTTCTAGACGTGTTTTATAATCAAAATTATAATTTTTATTTTTAGTAATATAATATAACAAAACAAATAGTTCTCTTAAATTATTATGAATATTATGCTGGAAATAATAACTAACAACAAATAATTAGATCTAAAAATAAAGTTAGAAATATAACATGTCAGGTCGAAATGTGTAGTAGTTAGAATTAAGAGAATTATTGTCACCCTACGTGTATGTCTCGCGGTAAAGATCTCCTAGAGATACAAGGACTCTCGAGTAAACGATTCTCTCTCTCTCTTATCGACACATCTTCGAAGAAAGTCTTAGCAAATCTCAATCTAACTTTTAAGAACTCATCGTAAAAGAAATAAAAATTACGAAGGAAAGAGGAAGAGAAGAGAGAAATTGACGAGCTTTCACGTGTGTTGTCGTTAATCGTAGTTGTGTTATGTTTAGATTGGTCAAAGAATATATATAATATATATATATATATATATATATATATATATATAGAGGTCTTAGAACTCACACATTAATGACCTCCCTTTAATGTTTTTACATTTTAGCGTGTAACGTTTTCATTTACACACGTTGCAATTTTGTGAGGTTTAAGAGCTTTTTATATCACTCGCATTTAACACCCCAGACACCGTCCGTCCCTTTGAAGATCGATTATTGGGCTTGTGGGCCTACATGCTGCCACATTCTCGATCGACGAACCGACATGGAACGTACGTACCCCATGTTCACGTAAGATCAGGGGGGTTGTGGGGATGTTTCCATCAAGTGTCAAGTATATTTGAAAGAGAGATTCCCCCCCGCGCCCCCGCCGTCCCCACACCAAAACGCGTACGTACATTTGTTGTTACCATGCACGGAAGGTTGCTTCTCTTTTAATTAATTTGACCCGCAGACAAGGAAGAGAAGATTTATTTATTAAAAGCCTTTAATTTATAATTGGCAACATCGATCGCCTTGGCATATATATATATACTGTCTCACCCCCGCGTCCGGGCCGGGACATCAACATTGGGGACGGTGACTCTTCCCCCCCCCCCCCCCCTCCAGCCCCTTCTGTTAGTTAAGTGGCTTATTGTTAAAAACAACACGCTTTGGTAGTTGGGGATGCGCGTTATGTATATAGTTTAATGTCTGAATGTGACATCCTAGCTTAGCTAATAGCAATACTTAGATGCTATCTTGTAGTTGGAGATCGATCCTTAATTAAAAGATTGCTATCAATATTCCGAAATCATGTGAAGAAAATCCTCTTGGATTTATAATTAATGATCGCGCGCATACGTGCTAATTATTTGGGGTTCTTTAAAATGATGCAAAGTGGTGTAATTAGCTAGATGTTATTTTCTAGTGTTTTTTTTCTAATACGTACCAGAACATCTTGATATAATACAATGTGTTCTTTCCCAAATTTTAATTTTTGGTCCACAACTATCGTAAGTAATTAAGACTCAATTATAATTTTGAAATAAAAAATGCGTACACCAAATTAATGACGGCTTAAAATTTCGTGCAGATTGCATGGTTAAATAATTAGGGGATGCTTAATTATTTACTGCTACTGCAAGTTGGGTTTCTCTTCGTGGAAATAAAAAGAGGGAAAACGAAGGAAATAAAAAATTAAGGAGTGTCTCATAATGAAAAGCATGCACGCACCTCTCCACACGGGAGACAGAGCCGTGAGAGTACAAGAGGAAAAAGCGTGCATGCGGGGCGCTTCGTACGCTCTCCTACCTAGCAAGCAACTAATTTTAATATGCAAAAAGAAGACGCGGCCGGTGGAGTGTCCCGCGGCTTCCAATATTATATACATATATGGTAAGTACGTGTGTACATAATAGATAGAACAAGAAATATGTATGGACATACAATTACTCTGTTTCTAATAAGGACAACTTTCTAATAAGAAAGCGTGCAATCATACGTAAAAGGCCGGCCCTTTTTAATTATGCAAACTAGCTAGGCGGCTGGCCGTGCACCCGCCCCCACATGGGAAATGTCCTTGTCCATACGCGCTGCGCTGGCTGGGGTCTGAGAGGGGTGGGAGGGGCACGCCGTACGTAGGTATCGGACATACCAAGTGGAGCGAATTGACGTCAACGCTTTGTACGTCAAAAAAGTGAGGGGAGCTGGTGGGGGATGGGGGGAAGGAAGGGGGCGGGGGGGGGGACACAAAGTCCGGGGCCGTCGGTTCCTGCCACCTGCCTCCGTTCTTCTGAGCACCTTCCTGTTTGTTAAAATTTTAAGTGTTAAACCACTGCTCTTCCCGCTCTCTTTATAAGTAATAGCCCAACCCACCCGCTGGCTCTCTGCAGTTCCACATCACGTTCTCTCTCTCTCTCTCTCTCTCTCTTGCGAACTAGCTCACCGGCCGGGAATGGCAGCGAAGAGGCTCCGGGATGAGGCCGACGACCGGGACTCCGACTCGACGTCCGACGACAAACGGATGAGGACCGCCCCTTCCATCTCAACGTCAGTCGCAGTTCTACATAACTTATTGCATCTCTTCATCTGCATATCTATAAATATTTACGTCGACCTTCTCTATATACATTCGGACTGCAAGTTCTTTTGGGACTTCAGAGCACGAATAGATTTAAGTGGGTTTGTTTCGGCTAGCTTCGGAAAGAAACGCCCCTTAATTTCTTCTCGATCGCCATGCATTCTTACCCAGCAACGAAGACGTAATTTTCTGTCTTCATCTTGTTATGCCTATATATACATCTGCAGATGGAGAGTGTAATCCTTCCACTCCAAGTGCAACTACTTCATCAAGAGTAACCGATCGATGGACTTTATAATTACGATCTGGGTTAATTGGGTGGTTAATTTATCACTATACATAATTCTTCTTTCCCTCCCGTCCTGTGCGCAAAGATGATCGAACGCGCGGTACGTGTTCTTGTTCTTCCATAGAGCATGCAGCTCTAGATCTTCATGCTTTTATGGCCTTTAATTATTTCTCCAGCTTCCATGGGAGGCAGTTAGGTTCTCACAGCTGTGCTTCTTTGTGTAATTGGGCTGATCCTTTCATTAAGAAGCTGTTAAACCTGCAATATCGTGTTGGGTTCTAGTTGAAACAAAAAGAAATTAAGCTAGAACTCGGATGACCACATGGTTCTATATATATATAGTGGATCAGGTGTACACCAATGAGTACTATTTGTCGTTTCTCACATGAAGAACTTTTCTTCTTTTTGATCAGAATGATCGATGAACTTTTCTTGGCCTGGCTGTGACGTGGCTTTCTTGTAATTTTTGGCAGTGTTGTTAGAGACGTTCTGTCGTTTAGATCAATCCAGAGCTTCGCTGTGGCATTGGAACCTCTACTTCGCAGAGTGGTAAGGCATACTTTCTTAATTAATTATACCAGGCATGCTTACACCTCCGAAGCATGTCCTCCCTACCCAATTACTAAGACTCTTGACACGTTGGTTTTGTTGTACCATGCTTACACCTTCGAAGCATGTCCTCCCTAATTATTGAACTCATCTCGACGTTGTTTCTGTGCTGGGGAAGTCATGATCTAGAACAATGTTATGGAGATCCTATCAGTTTCCTTTCTTCTTCTTTTTTAACGTACGAAAGCTACTGTCTACTTTCACGTAAGCCCGAATCATATTTGAACCCTTGGCATTTTACACGGCCACTCGCGCGCACACGAGTTCATTTGCACACACCAGTTTTTTTGTCTCTCTTTTTCCCTAACATCAAGTGGCATGTAAAAAATAAACTGGTAGTGGGGTGTCCTCAATATCTCTTATCTTCAGTACTGGCATCCCTCAATTTATGCTAGACTATTAGCTGATAGTTGCGCGCACCACTGTAATCCTGACCTAATCAACTGACGCTTGCCATGCTTGTGCATTTAGATCAATGAAGAGGTGGAGCGTGGACTAGTCCAAGGGGCAAGATCGCTTCAAAGGTGGGACTATATATAAAGATGCATTTCCTCTCATATTCTTCGCGCATGCATCATTCTAAGTTTGTCTTTTGCTTGTTTATCAAAAAACAAGATTAAATGATGTGCATGTTAATTTAAAGCAAGGTGGCTATATATATTCGATACATATATATATATACATATATGCTACCATATATAATTCCTTAAGTCGTACGTCCTTGGGCCAAAGTTGGATCTTCCATTTGATTAAAGCTCACATATTTACCATTGTTTTTGTCCCCCTCTCAGGTCGACCTCCATGAGACAAATCGAGGCTACGGAGACTACAACTCTGCAGCTCATCTTCAGCAATCCCCTCTTTCTGCCAATCTTCACCGGAAGCAAGATCGAAGACTACGAGAACAACCCACTCCGCGTCCTCCTGGTAGATAGTGGGGGGAGCCAGTACTCTCCGGTATCACTCCCATCTGCTCTCCGGGTGGAAATAGTCGCCCTAGACGGAGACTTCCCCGGCAAACGCGAGACCTGGACGAGCGCCGAGTTTGAGAGGAGCATAGTGAAGGAGAGGACGGGGAGAAGGCCGTTGGTCACAGGAGACGTCCTCCTCACCTTGAGAGACGGCAGCGCCACCATTGGAGACCTCACCTTCACAGACAACTCTAGCTGGATAAGGAGCAGACACTTCAGGCTGGGAGCCAGGGTGGCCCCTGGGAGCTGTCAAGGTTTGAACATAAAGGAAGCCATGACAGAGCCTTTCATGGTTAAAGATCACAGAGGAGAATGTAAGTAAAGTCCATCCGATGACCTCATGAGTGAATATTAATCTCTGACTTTGTTTTAGTAGACAAGTATTTTAGTAGTTGCACAACTTATTTATTCCACCCTCCATTCCAACTTCTGCAAAGTATATATGTTTAGAAGCAGCTAGGCACAAATTTCTCAATCCCTAGGTGCCACTCAATTACTACTGATAGGCATGAAGCAGACGCTATCCATCGATCCCTACGTAGTCATGACCCTTAACACTTACCGACTAGATGTCTTGGACTGCATGCAACGATATGAACACCTGGGAAAGAGTGATATCGTCTAGATCCTTTTTGAACATATCGTTGGCAGGTGTTCACACCAGTCAAGTTGGCAAGCTCATCTAGATCCTTTTTGATATAGCTAGAATTACGTACCATCGAAGCTAGAATAATCTAATGTATCTTTTTTTTTCCCCTGCAGTGTACAAGAAGCACTACCCACCATCTCTACAAGATGAGGTTTGGAGGCTGGAGAGGATAGCGAAGGGTGGTGTCTTTCACCAGAAGCTTCGGGCCGAGGGCATCAACACGGTCCAGGAATTCCTGAAGCTTTGGGTTGTGGATCTAGCCCGTCTCAGAACTGTAAGTCCAATATTGTCATACGTACTTGGTACTTACCACATAAAAAGGTCATTGAGTAGATCGTCTCGTTAACGCGCGCGAAGAAGGCTACAAACATATCAGCTCGCATATTTCATATTTAAGTAATCAAATTATAGTATCTAGGATATATATGTGTGAGCAAAACCACGGGACCCCTTTCCCTAGTACCCTTTTATAATCATTTGATTTGATTTATCTTTTTCCCCATATGAATCACAGATAATGGGACTAGGGATGTCAGATAGAGTGTGGGAAGGAATAATAGGCCACGCGAAGACCTGCGTCATAGGCAGCAAGTTGTACCTGCATCGCAGCCCCCAATGCGTCCTCGTGCTGAACCCCATCTGCCAAGTTCAAGGTTTCCTCACAGATGGCCGCATGTACTCAACCCACACTCTCGATGAACCCCAGCAAGTAAGAAGAGTAGTCCAGTTCATCAGAAAAGATTTGAACTGTTCTTCATTCCCATGTGACAAGTTCATAATTAACAATTTAATGTATGTGTTCGGCGGACATTCTTGCAGGCTTTTCTTCAGCAACTGGCTGGGGAGGCATACGATCGTTGGAATCAGTTGGAAGAGGTCGATGGGATGACTGCCCGAGCAGCAGCTTTGCAGCAACAAAGTAAGCACTAATTAAGCTGGCCTTGATGTTAAGTAGCCACAACTTTCATATTTTTCTTTAATTTGACTTAATTGGGTACTCCAACTAATACAGTGGTTTGGAGCTTGAAACTCCCACACCCGGCCCGTACAGTTGAGAGAGTTCAAATTTAGTAACCCATGGATTAGTGTCTACATCGTTCCAATCTTTTCTCCACTTTCTTAACAGAGTCTATACAGTCGGAATGTTAGCGTTTGCCACCTCCGTTTAATACAGTATGAAGTAATGAAAGGTAAAATCCCTTGAGATTCTCTAACCTGAAAATGTTCTTGACAGGCAAAGCTTCGCCACAGATTGCAACGTCGCAACCGTCGTCTTCCTCCTCAATCATGTATTATACAAGAAGCCAGGACGATCCCGTGTCGACCCACCAAAGTGGTGGGTTCGATTTGGAAGTCCTCCAAGAAGACATGCGAGTGGAGTTCGGTTGGGTCCGGAGCCCGGACACTGCGATGCACCAGGGCAACCATGTATATAGCGTGTCGGAGTTGCCGTCTGAGGACGATGGAGATGCAAATCTTACACAGGGTTTCTTTGGGGCGTCTTAACAAGAAGATGACGGACCCATCAGCAACTGTAAACTATATATGCGTACATCCAAGTTGTCTTGTAGAAGTGTTCTCTCACTATATGCCACCCTGATTTATTAGTTGCTTGAGCTCACTAAAGGATGCTTATAGCAAGCTTGTCAGTGGTTGGATATGCTTATGTCTCTCCTTTCTTTTGGGTTGTCGAATGTGTCCCCCCCCCCCCCTCATTTTCCTTTGGCTCATGTCGAAAGATCTTGTTGTACATGGATCATGTTCCCACCGAAGGTGTGAGAAGAAGATAAGTTGATTCCTTCTATCCCTTGTACTTGACCATTCGAAGATGAAACAAAATTTTCGACCTTAATTTCCCCTTGTGGCTTTCGTACATGTCTCATTATCTTCGGAAGGCATGCTCACATAATTCCCGTCGGTGTTTAAGTGAAACATTCAATTCCTTAGTGATGAGGTTGATGATAGTAGAGAGTAGGATTATGAACTACACGGAATTTTTGTGTATGTACTCTTATAACATACCATATATATTTGGACATGCCTGACTATCATGAATTGTTAAAAATATCGCTGAACACATCTAAATAATTGTGATTATACTCTTGTCATGACACTACAAGAAAAAGCAGTAATGAGGACGGATTTTGGACGGAAGTATTTTATGCCAGAAATATTCTTATTGTTTCCGACGATGAATACTTTTGGAGAGGGGTAAATTAGCGGCCCAACCAGGTCTAACCCGACCCAAACATGCTGAGCTCTCCAAGTGACAGCCCCAATAATGGGCCCACTTATCTTGAAGCCCAAAGTCGTTTGGACCAATACTTCCTAGGCGGCCTCTCGGCTTGGGAGTCAGAGCAACCGTCGAGCGGGAAAGTCCAAGCGGTGCCTGAGCGTAACTGAACAAGGGAAGATCGGGAGTCGATGAAAGGGGAGACCTAACGACTGGGCCCGAAACGGCCGAGTAACGTCCTCTATACTCTCCGGCTTCTCCGGGCTCCCTACGTAGGAAAACACTATATAAACCAAGGGAAACCCTCCGATAAGGAAAAAAGGTGATCCTGAGTACTCAACACCACACCCTCTAGTGGAGAGCAATCTCGTGCCTTTCACTCTTTCCCCTACTTCCTTTCCACCTGCGCTCTATCACTTCGCTGACTTAAGCATCGGAGGATTTTCCCCAGGGCCTCAACCCTGGGTTCCTCTGACCCGTTTCCTGCTTTGCAGATACTCAATCGTGTTAACAACGATACAGGCTTATCCAGGATTGTGCAGCTCAGGACACAGCGCGAGATCACCGCTCGTCATCTAGCGCCGTCTGTGGGAAACGAACAAAGAGTCAATATGGTGCGAAGAAGTTCCAGTAGGAGAAACGTCGCGGAAAAGGGAAGGCACCGGCAGTCGAAGAAAGGGCCGGAGCCCGCGCCCTAGCACCCTTCGACGGGTGCCCCCTCTAACGAACAAGCCAATAACCCACCTCCATCGGCCGTAGGGGGACAATTCGATTCGCTCCCGGGAACCCAGACGTCCTCCAAACCCTCAATGCTAAAATGGACGTCCTCGTCGACTTGATGAGGACCCAGATAGCTGGAGAGGAGAGGTCGCAGCTTCCCTGGATGAATCACCCCTGCGCGGAGGCCTCCCGGATGACAACCGAAGACCGATTCATCCTTCAAGGAGGACGCATCGTCCGGAGTGAGCGGGGTGGACCTTCGCAGCCCCCACCTCCGGAGCAAGAAGCCTCCTCCAGCCCAAGAAAGAGGAGCTCTGAGCTCAATCAACAACGCACAAAGGAGGATGTTCCAGACCCGGAGCGCCAGGGAAACACTCGGAGCCCGCCGGCCCCATCCAGACAACAAGGGGAACTATCCCTCCAGCTGCGGAACTTTGAGCGATGTTTCGTCGAGTAGGAGCGCGTCCTTCGCCCCCTCAAACAGAACACCACCAAGGAGGATGAGGAGCGATCCCCATTCTCCGACCAGATATTAGAGGCAGATACTTCACCAAGAGTCTCTGTGCCGACCTTCAAGTCTTATGACGTCCAGGGTGACCCGGCCGACCACTACGACAGCTTCGACACCCTGATGACCTTGCACGGGGCGTCCGACGCGGTCAAGTGCCGAGCGTTCGTGACTACTCTAGTCCAAGGCGCACACGCATGGTTCTGAGCACTCGCCCCCGGGAGCATCACTAGCTTTCGACAATTCAAGCGACTGTTCAAGGAGAGCTTCGCTAGCAGCGGCCCTCTAAGGTCGATAGCAGGATTATTGGCCCTCAAGCAGGTGCAAGGGGAAAAGCTGTGGGCTTACATTAACTGCTTCAAAGTGGAAGCTCTGCGCATCCCCCGCCTAGATGTGGCCTCTGCCATCACCGCACTGACCGGAGGTACCCGCGATGAAAATCTCCGGCGAGAATTGGTGCTTCACCCTCCTTCCTCCCTCGCCGACCTTATGACCTTAGCTCTGCGTCATGCGGAGTGCGAGGAGATCCTCAACGCCTATCGAGATCCCGCAAGCTCGGGGCGAGAGGGGGAAAGAAAGAGGTCGTCTGACCAATCTTTCGGGTAGGGGAAGAGGAGGAATCGAGAGGGCGACCGAAAGGAACCCCCGCGCAAGTTCGAGTGCTACACTCCTCTATCTACCCCTGTCTACAAAATTTATGAAGAAATAAAGGACTCAGGACTACTCCGTCATCCCGAGCCGATGACGACCGACCCAAAGCGTCGGAGTCGTCAAAAACACTATCAGTTCCATGACGATCATGGCCACCATACGGGAGATTATCACCAGCTCAAGGACGAGATCGAAAGTCTCATCCACCAGGGCCACCTCTCCCAGTACGTCACCGAGCAGAGGGAGGACCGCGGAATCCCCCTCGAAGAAATTGACAATCACCCTCGAGGGGTCCACATAAACGTCATCTCAGGTGGATCAGCCTCAGGTGGAGATAGCAGCTGAGGAAGAAAGCCTCATGCCGAGTGAGCCAGCCGAGATTCTGAGTAGCCTAAAGCTCCGCCCCGGGTGACCGACCAGTAGGCCTTGCTCTTCTCGGACCAAGACCTCGAAGGAGTGGTCACCCCACATGATGACGCCCTTGTTATCTCGGCCACGATAAACCATTGTAACGTAGACCGAATCTTAGTGGTTAATGGCAGTGCCCCCAACGTTTTGTCGTACGAGTGTTTGCTAATGATGGGTGAAAACCCATCAAAACTGCGTCCGATCCGAACCCCCTTCTGTGGGTTCAATGGATAGGTGACTTATCCCGAGGGAGCTCTAAGCCTACCTGTTACCCTCGGTACCCCGCCCAAAGCCGTAACCTTTATGGCAAACTTCGTAGTGGTCAAGGAGATATCGTCCTATAATGCCATTTTCGGCCGAGGCATCCTCAGCCGAATCAAGACAGTGCTTTCCACATACCACCAAAAAATGAAGTTTTCCACCAAATATGGCACCAGGGTACAGATGTCAATGATAACCGATAATCCGATAACTGTCTGTTTCGTTAGCTTAACCAACAACAAATAGATAGTATTTTTCTTTCTGATAAATTAACGGATACGAATACATATATATCTAGTTTCTTAGCGGATACGGATACAGATACACCTCATTCCGAATCCGTATCCGTCCGTTACCATTAAACAAGTTTGTATTTGACTCAAATAATTTAGTGTCTTGAAGAAAATTATATTGAAGACGAGATATGTGTATAATTTAAGTCATTTCTATTTTCATGATGGTAAAATATTTCTAAATTATAATATATTTTTATAATTTTTTAAATTATCAACTTAATATATTCTTTATTTTCATGAAAGCTATGTAAACAATGAGAATACGATGGAGATTAAAGTCCAAAAGAGTTAGTTTATTTTATTATTTAAACTTTATATGTTTCATATTATCTTATATTGTAATATTATATATTTGTATACTTTTAATTACATTATATGTTGACTCATGAATAATGATGATATGAGTACTAAATTGAAATGTGTTTGTTTATCATATGGATTGTTCTTTTCAATTTAATTTTTTTTCTAATTGAGTTAATTTACATCTTAATTTTTAATCTTATATATACTTTTATGTCCAGTAACGATCCGCTAACCGTCTGTTAACTACATTATCAGGATACTCGATAATGGTTTCGGATACACCACTTTCCAAATACTTAACGAACAACAAACGGATATAGTTCTTCTTATCATATACGGATAGTCCACTATCCGCATCGTATCCGACCCGTTGACATCCCTACATCGGGGAAGTCCGAGGCAATCAGGCACTGGCTAGAAGGTGCTACATGATCTCGGTGGAAACCGTAAGGCCAGAGGACCAGGGCAAAGAGCTCGGAACTATTGAAGATAAAATGGCAAGCAAACCTGGGGGAGAGCTACTATCTGTTTTCCTCAGAAATGATCCGGCCCTCGAAGAAAAAATCGGGGCAGATCTACCACCCGAACTACAAACTAAATACAAAGAGTTTCTTTCGGAGTATGTGCACATTTTCGCTTGGTCTGACGAGGATCTCCTGGCATTCCCAAGGAGATAGCAATGCACCACCTCAACCTCAACCCTGCGGTAAAACCAGTACAGCAACGAAAGAGGAAGCATGCCCCCGAGATACATGCAATTATTAAAGAGCAAATCAACAAGGGGAAGAAGACTAGGTTGTTTAACCCAGTCCTTTACCCTACTTGGCTCGCTAACGTCGTCTTGATATCCAAAACTTTGGGCAAATGACGGATGTGCATCGACTTCACCGACCTCAACAAAGCCACTCCGAAGGACTACTATCTGTTACCGAGTGTCGACCAACTCATCGATTCAACCGCGGGTAACGAACTTCTCAACTTTCTGGATGCATATTCTACATACCACCAGATCCAAATGAGCCCCGAAGACATAGAGAAGACCGCCTTCATCACCGACTTCGGCGTCTATTGCTATACCCGAATGTCATTCGGGTTAAAAAATGCCGGAGCTACTTACCAAAGGCTGGTCAATCAGATCTTTGAGGATGAGATCGGGCGGAACGTCAAGGCCTATATCGACAACATGCTTGCAAAGTCGCAAAAGGCCGAGGACCATTTCGCCGACTTGGCCGAGGCCTTTAGCACCCTCTAGAGGTACCAAATGAAGCTCAATACCGCCAAGTGTGCCTTTGGAGTTAAGTTTGGATAATTCCTGGACTTCCTGGTGACCCAGCGAGGGATCGAAGCCAACCCCGATAAGATCCAAGCCATCCTGGATATGCGGCCGCCTACCTGCATCAAAGATGTATAGCAACTGACCGACAGGATTGCTGCACTAAACCATTTCCTGTCCCGAGCGGCGGAACGTTGCCTGCCTTTCCTCAAATTGTTGAGAGGGCCGAAATTGGCAACTTCCACATTCGCTTGGGACGAGGAGTGTGAAAAGGCGTTCACGGAGCTTAAGGAGTTTTTGACGTCACCTCCTGTGTTATCCAAGCTAGTGCCGGGAGAGACTTTATATCTTTATCTCTCGGCAACACCCTCCACAATAAGCTCGATTCTCATTCGAGAGGACCAAGGAAGACAAAGGCCCATCTATTACGTCAGCAAAGTGCTTCTGGACGTCGAAAGGAGGTATCCCGCAACTGAGAAACTCGTGCTAGCGTTGGTTACCTTGGCCAAGTGCCTTCGGCCATACTTCTAGGGACACTCCATTGTGGGGCTGACTAGTGAGCCTCTGAAGAAAATTCTGGCCCATCCAGAAGCCTCGGGTCGACTCGTCAAGTGGGTAATATTGCTCGGGGCCTACAATATTTCCTACCGGCCCCGCACCGCCATTAAGGGACAAGCTCTCGCCAATTTTATCGTAGAGACTGTTGTCCCTCTGGGAGAGGCGTCCGAACCTACTGCCGGCCTGGCCTGGGACCTCTTCATGGATGGGCCTTCCAATTCAACCGGCAGTAGAGCTGGCATCCTCATCACATCCCCAGAAGGTGTCGAGCTCCAGTATGCTCTGAAATTCAACTTTCAGGCCTCCAACAACGCCTCTGAATACGAAGCCCTGATTTTCGGGGCTAGGATGGCGAGGCGCGTGGTAGCTGAGCGAGTCAACATCTACACCAACTCTCAGTTGGTCGCTAGCCAAATCCATGCAGACTACGAAGCTCGGGAACCACAGATGGTAAAATAACTTCACCAGGTGAAAGAGATAGCCCGATCATTTGAGAGCTTTCAGGTAATCCAAATAGCTCGGGTGGAAAACTCCCGGGCGGATGCCCTCTCTCGATTGGCCTCATCCATCACCTCAGAAGGGACCAGATCTGTCCTACTCGAAGACTTGGACCGACCGAGCGTGGAAACCGAAACCGTAGCAACCGTGCAGGCACCACCCGACGATTGGAGAGCCCCATACGTAGACTGGCTAGTTGACTCTCGAGAGCCCGATGACCCTCGGGAGGCCAGGAGACTCAAATATCAAGCTCGGCGATTCGTCTTATTCGACGAAAATCTTTATCGACAATCCTTCGCCGGCCCCCTCCTCAAGTGCCTTAGCGCCCCGGAGGCTCAGCGAGCCATTGAAGAAATTCATGAAGGGATTTGCAGAGCACACCAAGGGGGGAGGTCGATAGCGAGGATCTTGCTGTGCCGAGGTTATTGGTGGCCCACCCTCCAACGAGACGGCTCCACATATATTCAGAAGTGTGACCGCTATCAGAGGTTCGACCACCTAATCCGCCAGCCAACCTCAGAGCTTGTTGGTCTCGGGGTACGCGAGAGGACAAGAAGGGGGGTTGAATTGTCCTCCACACAATTTGGTAAATTAAAACTTTACGCAGCGGAATTAACAAATTTAACGAGATTGATGAAAATATACTAAGCAGTGTAAGCTAAGTTCTCTCAATCTCACTGATTTCACACGATCGACTAAATGGATATATCAAGCAAACATGCAACCACAAAGCAAACCATAAAACATGGGAATTTTTAAGGTGGTTCGGGACCCCGAGGGGCTCCCTACGTCCACCCCTTACAAAACCAGTAAGGTATACTCGCTGGAAAACTAGCATGGGGAAGACTCTCCAACACGGAGCAAGGCTCCAACACACACGGGGATAAATCCCCAACACGGAGCAACGCTCCAACACACACGCAGGACGATGCCTGCACACACGCACACGAGCTGCAACAACCGCAGCACAATAAACACAATCGTACGTAGACGGTCCACACACACGAATATCTCTAGTTCAGAAAAATCAGCATAAATATTCAAATCATGCTCAAACCACAATACAGCTCATGATAACCATCACACATAAGCAGAAATAGGATGTGAAGTATTTCCCCCTTGTTTCCAAGATGTATAGATAGCATTGCTCGAAGCTCCGGTCGGATGAAGGCAAATTTTGTGTCCTCTCGATCCGTTGCTCTTTTTCTTCTTCCTCGAACTCCAGAAACCACTTGAAGATGAAATCTCCCTCTCTTCTTTCCCTTCTCTTCCTTTCTCCTTTCTTCACCTGCAAGATAAGAAACTATGAGCTCAAAATATGGAGTTCTCTCTCAAATTCGTAGGTCACATATGAGTATATATGAGAGGCATCAAAAGACCCATATAACCTTCACAAAACCCTCATAAAACCCCCTTAAGATGTGTATAATAACCATAGGGGAAATGGGTAAAAGGGGAGCACAAGTGGATTGGGTTTAGATGGTTTTCCGATCCATGTTTTTCGATTTTCTCCGTATTCGGTCGATCGAAGTTGGCCGTTGGTCGACCAAACTTTTACAAGTTTTAGATAGCCCAGTATTGCCCAATTCGGTCGACCGAACTATAACAGGTTCTTGTTATAGTCAGTTCTGGCTATTCTAGTCGACCAAAGGCACCATGTTAGTCGACCGAAAATCTTGCAAAACAGAGAATCAAGATAAAATTAGTAGAATTCAAGCTCAATGGTCCAATTGATAAATGCATAAAGTGTAGACTTCAAAACCCATTAGAAACACATGAATGGTATGCATTAGAGTCCTTTGAAAACACAAATCATTCAACTTAACATCAACAGCTTATAGCTATGAATTCATACACATGAATGAGCATCATTTAGCCAATTTCTACCGAGGTTCACTTGAATTGATTAAATATGTTTTGAACTAAAAACCTCATGAGAAATATGCATGAAACACACTCATGAAGGACCCTTGTACTAGGTGTATGAAAACAATTTGAAGACTTATTTATCCACAGCTTAGGATCAAGATCACATATCAATGAAATTAGACCACATGAATGAGCATCATGTAACCATATCTTCCAAGATTGATGTGAGCATCTTAAGCAAGCATGATCTTTAGCAAAAACCATGACAAAGACCATTTGAAACCCCAAAGTTATTAGCCAAAAATTAAGTCCATATAGCCATGCATAAATGTAATTTGAATGAGCATCATCAAACCAAGTTTCACCATGAGTGATATGAAGGATTTGAACATTTGTTATCTTTACAAAACCATGAACAAAATTCATACTTCATAAAAAGAGAGTTATATGATTCAATACATGAAACTCAAAGACCTCTTGTAGAAGATACATGAAACACATTCAATGCATCATGACCTTATGAATTATATGCATGAAAGCATAAGCAAGAAAGCAGTTTTCTGAACCAACACTCTTAGCCATGCATTTAAACAACTTGTATGAGCCTCAAAAATACACTAACCATCTTACCAAATTAGAACATTAAGAACACAAAGGCTCATAACATGTGCAAGGGGTCGACTCCATGTAGGGATGGGTCGACTCCACAGATCACAAGTTCATGTAACAAGGCATCTTGATTCTCAAACATATGAATCATAACAATGATCATGAATGCACACTATCATTAAGAATATATGCAAGCATACATAAAGTTTAGTTATCATCAAAAACATATGCAAGGCACACAACAATCTCCCCCTTTTTGATGATGATAAACTTTATGACTGACACATACAGATCATATTCTTCTCCCCCTTTGACATGATCAAAAAGTGGGAGGAAGGCAATGAAGTTCAAATTTTAGCAAAACAGATTCATGAGTCGATAGAAGCCCAATTCAGAAGTTTAGATGATGCAATATCAAAGCAATTAAGAAGATATTTGGTGGAATGACTTTGAGAGCCAGAAAACATAACAAGATGTTGACATACCAATTGTTGATTATCGAGATGAGAAGATGAGTAGACTTAAGACGAACAAATCAATATGATTCAACAATTAGAGCATATATTAACAAATCTGATGCCATTCAATGCCTAAATCCCATTTTGTAAATGTAAAGCATTTGAATCCCATGTAAATATGTAGAGAATGTCTGGATTTTCATAATTTTAAATTTTTAATTTTCTTTTTGAAATGCATGAAGCTAAATGCACACAAATGATGACACTATGAATGCATACAATGTAACCAAGCAGATATTTGTATAAATACATGCAACATATCTCCCCTTTTTTTATAAAAAAGATGGGACAAATGTACAAAAAGTGAAGGTAAGTCAATACAATCAGAATGTTCATGTATAACACCTAGGAGATGTGCAATCATATAGAAGAATCATGCAATAGCCAATGCAGTCATTCAATTTTCTGAATACATATTAAATCAAATTTTCATAGTGTGTGAGTGAATAACATGAAACAAGATTGTTGTCATATGGATATTCACATTTTCAAATCAACACACTGAAAGATTATACAGACTGTACTTCAATTTATGAGAACAACGTATTGGAGGCTACGCTCTGCCATAAAGAGTTTTCACCATAATTTTTCAAGTCAAGGAATTTCATATTTATAATCAGAATTTTTCAAGAGTGATCAGGTTCAAATAATTCCTTTTTACGTGAGAAGACACATGGAGCTCATGCCATACTCCCCGGTTACTCAGAACATTGACCATTTCACTTCATCAAATAGAGGTACTTCAATACAACACTTTTTAAAAATGAACCACATCACGTCTCAGGTGACATGTATCCAGTTTACTCAGTGAGACTGAGCCTTGCTCTATCATTCTTTTCAGATTCTTTCTACAAAAATAGACATGCGACTTTTTCCTCAACTGCCTCTTTAACATTCATGCATCAAGTTTAATATCTCTAAAGTGTTGAAAAAAAATTTCTATATCCTTATCTTTAACACTCATTTTCATATTTTGTGCAAGAAGTGTATGAATTTGATTCAGCATGTATACCGAAAATATATGAACACATAATAGTGCAGCTCCCCCTATCTAGATGCACTTATCAAATATTGACTCCCCCTGAGTGTATGACATGAAACACTATAGTGATGATTCAATTGTAACATTATTTAGCAAGAAGTATAAGGTCTTAGAAATTCTAAGGATGGGGGTGAATAGCATATATAACATGCAAGCACACAATGAGGAAAACATGCAAAATGCAATGCAAATGCATTGTGATGCAAAATTGTAGATTTTATTTGAATGTTCCAAATGCATTTTTGAATTTAATATGGGTGCAAAATGTGAAAGTTCAGTTTCATTTGAATGATCTAAATGCACATAATGCATGATTTCTAATGCATGCAACTTATAACAACATGAGACTGCAATGTAAGATATAAAAGCAAGATGTAAAAGCTTGATTTTCAGAACATTTTGACAGATTCCACATGAAGACATTCAGTTTTAAATGATGAACAACAAGCATTTTTCATCACATGTCATTTATAAACAAGGGTGCATAAATGATCAGAAATGAGTAATGCAACCCAATTGTCTTCAAAAGACGTTCAAAAATAGATTTTCAATAACTTTTCAGAAGAAAAAGAATCCAATCATAAGATAGCCATTTGATTTTTTTCAAGTTCTGGTACAAGGTGGAGTTTGAGGTCCGAAGACCCGACTCACACATAGTGAGAGCTTCCAAGTGGACGTGATCCACTCTTCCACTATCGCACTATTTTTTATATCAGAAACTTAGTTAATATCAGAGGCTCATGCACATCCAATAGATGAATATTCAATCCATTCAAATATTTGGCAAATTCATCATAGCTGAATAGATGAATAACAATTCAAGTTTCCAGAATCAATACCTGTCATAAGAACAACATCACCAAGTGCCATAAGCTCCTGCAGAGATTTCAGATATTTTCAATCAAGTTGTTAAGCACAATGGTTGACCCAAAAATCATATAACAACATCATGATCAATTTAGGTATAGCAATTGGCATGCGATGCATTTCCACAAAAATGAGTTAGATTTACACTTCCAAGTCATTCATTCAAGAAACCCCCCCTTTCTAGGTGCATGAATTTCACAATTGACATAATATCATGCATCATATGACTTATATGAACAAATGACTCATGGTACCTAGCGGAGGCACATTCTCACGCATGGTGATAGATTTCAGACAGAAATGACCAGCCCTTCCTCAAGTCACCATTTTTTATACTATAAAGTCAGGCAATGATAATCAGATATATGTAATCCAAACTCATAAGAAAAATAGATTTTTCATGATCTTCATGAATGGAAATTCAATTAAAACAAATTTCAGTTATTCAAAGAGAATTCAGATATTTATTTTTCAAAACATGTGCCTTGAGCAGTCATTATTTTTCAAGCCTTCCACATGGCCTCAAGCATCCCTGCAACAAAGTTCTCATTTAACAGTTTTGGGTACCCAAACCTTCTTGAGTCCCGGATGGTTAATTTCACCTCTAGTGGGTGCTCTCCACATTCTCTCAACATGCATATCATCAAAATCCATTAAAGCATAGTCATGCATAGTATGCCCAAAATTGTCACAGTAGTGACAACTAATTGAAGACTTCATATTTTCTTATAAAAGTGAGCATGGAATTTTTGTGGGTTCGTAGAAGTGTTATCATTTTTAGCATAAAACTATATCCTATTTGCTTTCCACCAGTGTGACACATGGTCTCTTAGCTTTCCACATGAGTGCCAGTGATCATAAGAATTTCTTTTCTTTGATGTATTTTTCAAACATGAAGATTTTCTTTGTTTACCGAGCACATTTTCATTTCTATATGCATGAAAACTATTCCATTTCATGATGTTGCATTCATGCATCATGTGTCCATACTTTCCACAATTAAAGCAAGAAACACTTTTTCTTTTGGAAACAAATTTATTTTCGCATGCTTTCAAATCATCCTTTTTAATAAGTATCAATCATGCATAATATGACCACGTTTACCACAATAATGGCATGAAGGATTTTTGTTGGAAACATGGTGTTTAGCATTATGCTTCCTAGTATGAACATTCTTAAAGCAGAATTATTTTTGAGCTTTGAGGTTTGGTTCAAGTTTTGCTTAACACCATATTTTTTAGTTTTCTTTTTAGCATGCTGAACATGGTGAGCATTTGAGGTACTAGTTACATCCGAACTCGAGACAAAAGATGTATACAATTTATTTTCAAAGTTCTTTTTGTTCACCGGCTCATAGCCTAGCCCTTCTTTTTAAAAATTAACCTTTGTTCTCAAAATTTTATCTAGGTTGTCTTTCCCCTTGACAAATTTGGACAGAGATGCATTCAAATCAACAATTTCTTCTTGAAGGGATGCAATGTACAATTCATAGTTAGCTATTTCTTGTTCACTGTAAATAACACTTTCATTTAACACCCTATTTACAGTTTTATAACTTTCAAGTTCTTGTTCTAGCACATGCAATTTTTCAGATTCATCAACAACCAAACTTTTTCCCTTTTCAAATGCAAGTAATTTTTCAGACATGGTTGTATTCAGATGTTTCAGCTTTTCATTCTCTTTTCTCACATATGAAATAGTTTCTGCATGCTTTTGTATATCAATCAATAAGGATTCATTTTGAGTTCTAAGTATTTTTCACATGAAGAATTTTCATTAAAAGATTTTTCAAGACTTTTTAAACTGCCTTCCAATAATGAGATCTGAATCGACATTGCACTATTTTCCTTTTTGAGTTCTTCAATTTCAGAACACTTATCACAAGAAGTATTATCATGGAAAGCATGTTCAGGTTTCTTTTTAAGCTTTTTATTTTCAGATTTAACCTTCTTGTATTTTTCAAGCAATTCATCATAAAGATCAATAAGCTCTTTGAAAGAAACTTCCTCCCCTTCAGAGTCTAGCTCTGAGCTTTCCTTGCTTGTTGTATCCTACTTGTTGGCCATCAAACACTCGTCGTCCTTCTTTCCTTCATAGTCCTTGATCATGCAATTCAATATTTCCTTGGCCATCCTGCATGAGGAAACATGTGAAAATTTGTTAAGATCAATTGAACCCTTAAAAACATTTAACAACATAGACTTTTCTTTGTTTCTCTTCACATGCTCATCAATCCACTTAGACTCATCACTAGGCAACCCATATGAATCATGTAAAACTAAATCCCAGAGTTTGGGACCAATGGTATCAACATAAAGACTCATGTCCCCAAGACATTCAGTGAAATTTGAACAATTAAAGCGTAGAGGGAGAGAAGACAAAACACTATCAGACATGATGCTAATAAAGCTCTCTAAGGGATCTCACTATAGGTCGTGAGACCCCAAGTAGATAGAGTCGTGGCTCTGATATCAATTGTTGGTCTCGGGATAGGCGAGCAGACAAGAAGGGGGGTTGAATTATCCCCCACGCGATTTGGTAAATTAAAACTTTACACAGCGGAATTAACAAATTTAACGAGATTGATGAAAATATACTAAGCAGTGTAAGCCAAGTTCTCTCAATCTCACCAATCTCACACGATCGACTAAACGGATATATCAAGCAAACATGCAACCACAAAGTAAATCACAAAACACAGAGATTTTTAAGGTGGTTCGGGATCACGACGGGCTCCCTACGTCCACCCCTTACCAAACTGGTAAGGCTTAACTCGTTGGAAAATCAGCACGGGGAAGACTCCCCAACACGGAGCAAGGCTCCAACACACACGGGGATAAATCCCCAACACGGAGCAATACTCCAACACACACGCAGGATGATGCCTGCACACACATACACGACCTGCAACAACCGCAGCACAATAAACACAACCGTACGCAGATGATCCACACACATGAATATCTCTAGTTCAAAAAAAATAGCACAAATATTCAAATCATGCTCAAATCACAATACAACTCATGATAACCATAACACATAAGCAGAAATAGGATGTGAAGTATTTTCCCCCTTGTTTCCAAGATGAATAGATAACGTTGCTCGAAGCTCCGATCGGATGAAGGTGAATTTTGCGTGCTCTCGATCCTCTCTTCGATCCGCTGCTCTTTTTCTTCTTCCTTGAACTCTAGAAACCACTTGGAGGAGATGAAATCTCCCTCTCTTCTTTCCCTTTTCTTCCTTTCTCCTTTCTTCCCCTGCAAGATAAGAAACTATGAGCTCAAAATATGGAGTTCTCTCTCAAATTCGTAGGTCACATATGAGTATATATGAGAGACATCAAAAGACCCATATAACCTTCACAAAACCCTCAGAAAACCCCCTTAAGATGTTTATAATAACCCTAGGGGCAAATGGGTAAAAGGGGAGCACAAGTGGATTGGGTTTAGATGATTTTCGGATCCACGTTTTTTGATTTTCACCGTATTCGATCGACCGAAGTTGGCCATCGGTCGACCAAACTTTTACAGGTTTCAGATAGCCCAGCACTGCCCAGTTCGATCGACCGAACTGTAACAGGTTCTTGTTACAGTCGGTTCTGGCTATTCTGGTCGACCAAAGGGACCATGTTGGTCGACCGAAAATCCTGCAAAACAGAGAATCAAGATAAAATTAGTAGAATTCAAGCTTAATAGTCCAAATGATAAATGCATAAAGTCTAGACATTAAAACCCATTAGAAACACTTGAATGGTATGCATTAGAGTCCTTTGAAAACACAAATCATTCAACTTAACATCAACAGCTTATAGCTATGAATTCATACACAATGAATGAGCATCATTTAGCAAATTTCTACTAAGGTTCACTTGAATTGATTAAAAATGTTTTGAACTAAAAACCTCATGAGAAATATGCATGAAACACACTCATGAAGGACCCTTGTACAAGGTGTATGAAAACACTTTGAAGACTTGTTTATCCACAACTTAGGATCAAGATCACATATCAATGAATTTAGACCACATGAATGAGCATCATGTAACAATATCTTCCAAGATTGATGTGAGCATCTTAAGCAAGCATGATCCTTAGAAAAAATCATGAAGAAGACCATTTGAAACCCCAAAGTTTTTAGCCAAAAAATAAGTCCATATAGCCATGCATAAATGTAATTTGAATGACCATCATAAAATCAAGTTTCACCATGAGCGATATGAAGGATCTGAACATTTGTTATCTTTACAAAACTATGAACAAAATTCATACTTCATAAACAGAGAGTTATATGATTCAATACATGAAACTCAAAGACCTCTTGTAGAAGATACATGAAACACATTCAAGGCATCAAGACCTTATGGATTATATGCATGAAAGCATAAGCAAGAAAGCAGTTTTTCTCAACCAACACTCTTTGCCATGCATTTAAACAACTTGTATGAGCCTCAAAAATACACTAACCATCTTACCAAATTAGAGCATTAAGAACACAAAGGCTCATAACACGTGCAAGGGGTTGACTCCATGTAGGGATGGGTCGACTCCACATATCACAAGTTCATGTAACAAGGCATCTTGATTCTCAAACATATGAATCATAACAATGATCATGAATGCACACTGTCATCAAGAACATATGCAAGCATACATAAAGTTTAGTTATCATCAAAAACATATGCAAGGCACACAACAGAGGTCATAACTCTAACCGAGCCATACCCCTTCGCTCGGTGGGGAATTGATATCCTTGGGCCCTTCCCAGTGGCCCGGGCTCAGAAAAAGTTCCTTATCATCGCCATCGACTACTTCTCTAAGTGGATCGAAGCCAAGGCTACCGCCAAGATAACATAAGAAATGATCTGGAGTTTCGTGTGGAGGACGATCATTTGTCGTTTTGGCATCTCCCTGGTGATTGTGAGCGACAACGGTCGGTAATTTGATAGCGCTTATTTTAAGAATAAGTGTGCTGACCTACATATTTGCAACCACTTCACTTTGGTAGCCCACCCCCAGGATAACGGGCTGGTCGAAAATGCCAACAAAACCATCCTCAAAGGCATAAAGACTAGGCTTGGTAAAGCCAAGGGTAATTGGCTCGAGGAATTACCTAGCATACTATGGTCGTACCGAATCACTCCAAGATCTACCACGGGCGAAACTCCATTTTGAATAGTCTATGGCACCCAGGTAGTCATCCCACTGGAGGTCGGTAGCCCATCCCTTCGGGTTATCCACTTCCTGTCCGAGTCTAATGAGCAGAGGCTACTGGAAAACTTGGACCTGACCGATGAAGTACGCGAGGTCGCAAGAATCCGAGCGACGAAGTACCAGCGACGCATGATTCAATACTACAACGCTCGGGTCCGAGACAGGCAGTTCCAGCCAGGAGACCTCATTCTAAGGAAGGCCGAAGCCTCTCGACCACTGGAGGCATTGGGAAAGCTAGCCCCTAATTGGGAAGGCCCCTACCGAGTGGTCGAGACGCTCGGGAAACTAGCATACCGACTGTCTACCATGGAAGGGACATCAATTCCTGGGACTTGGAACACGGCGGCCCAGCGGAAGTTTTATTTCTGAGCTCATCCATACATGTAAGAAACCAATAAATACAGTAAACTCTCCATTCCATTCATGTCAAAATTTTGGTACATCAGATGGGCCGTAGCCTACACAATGTGCATAAAAAGAAAAAAAATAGGTACAACACAGATTGATTACTCGGTGCGGATAAGGTTAGCAGCTCCTAGCCGAGCCACTGACTCCACCTAGTGTGGAAACTGGCTTGGATAACGGGACGACTGACTTTGTCTACTCGGGAAGTTTGGAGGAGATGGTATCAGTAGGAAGAAAAAGAAAAGGAAAATATGCCTGGATGCCAGAAAACAAGAGAAGGCCTCCTCTGCCAACTCTTTGGAAGAGGGAGCAGAACAAAGCCAACAAAAAATGGTGCGGGCAAAAAGAAATAGAAAGCAACCACCCTCTGAGTGGTGCGAGCAAGGAAAGTGGAGGAGTAACAAGCGGGCATCCTCCAAAGAGTGAAAGAAAAAAGGAGGGGGAGAGGAGGAGCGGAAGAGGTGAGGAAGGACCAAGGCAATGCCATAGCGCTAAACGCCCTCCTTCTCTCGGACTCCCTTCGCTTCTACCTTCCTCCTAAATAGGGGCGGCGGTCCAGAGGTCAGGAGGGAGCACGTCGCCATTCTCTGACCCTTCTTGTATGTCGCCCGCCATTTGCCGTCCATTCTTCTAAACCGAAGTCGCCCAGATGCCACCGCCAAAGCCTTCATCAACGTCAGCCTCCATATTTCACCAGAGGATGGCAACAGAAAAGAAGGTGGTGCCGATTTTTACCGTAGAGAGAAAGAAGAGCAGGAGACTCAACAAAGCCCCTGTTGCAGCGTGAAGAGGAAGAGGCGCCCTTCGGGACCTTTTATAGGACGGAGGGGGAAACCCCTACCTTAATTGAACCTCTCCTCGAAAACATACAAGGGATTGTAAAGTGAAGGCGAATACCTCCCTGAGGAGTAATTGCGCCTCCCTGCCATTAAAATCTTTCTAAGGGAATACGCGAAAGGACATGTCAGTTAAAGCGCCAAAGGACGGAAAAGTGCCAGATAAGAACCCTTTGGTCAGTCGATCGGCATTTGACCAGATTTTTAGGCGGAAGAATCGGACAAAATTTTTGATTCACTGATGACTGCAGATATTAAACTCTGTCAAACACGGCAAGAAGCATTCGAGTACTCTCTGAAACTTACTGCCATTATATTCCAATAAAAAGAAAGTATGTGATGAAGTTTCCAAAAAAGGCCCCCATACAAAAAGAGGAAGGGCTAGTAAAGCAAATACAGCCTAATCGATCGAGATGGGAGAAGAAGGGGAGGTCTGCGATCGTTCCAGAAGCCCGGTAGTCGGAAGGCCCGCGGCGCTCAGCCCCGCTCCTACGGTCACGTGCGGCTCATCCTCAGTTCCCTCGGTGACGATCGGCCCAGACACTGACCCCACCTGTGTGGGAACTGTCTCGGGCACGTGCCCTCCCAGGGCAGCCTGGCTCTGAGAGCCCTCAACCTCAGGAGCGGAACTATCCTTGCTGCCATCTTCGCCGCTCGACGCCATAGAAGAGGGAGGAGTCGAGCCTCCTTCATCCGAGTCGTACCCCTGATCGGGAAGAAAGACGAGCTCATTCAGAACCTGTTGTTGGGCCTCCCTGACGGCCCGATTGAAGCACTGGGTGAAACCCTTCTGCAACCCTCGGCAATAGCCCGGCTCGTAGTAAGCAAAGGCACTCTTCTTTGAGGCTTCGAGGTACTCCTCCGAGCTTAGATATTGCTCGACAGCCCTCGCCTCAGCCCCTACTTCCCTCACCTCGAGCTCAGCCAACTTTGCCTCGATCTCGGCCAGCTTCATTTCGGCTTCGGCCTCCTTCGCCTCGGCCTCAGCCCGTACTACCTCGGCCTCCTCCCTCGCTCGATCAGCTTTCAGGAGATGGTTCCTAAGCTCATCCCACTCGGCCTCCCACTACCTTAAGCTCGATACATGGGTCTGGCGCTCCTCTTCTAGGAGGCGAGTTTTTAGCTCGGCAGTATGGCGAGCCTAGGACAATTGCTCGGACAGTGACTGCACATCCTCTTGATGCGCTCGATCCTGCGCCCGGAGCGAGACCACCTCCTTCTGGAAGACCCCAAGCCCGGAGGACAGTTGCTCATCCTTCCGGTCAGACTCGGCATGACCTTTGGCCTGAGCCATCTCGCTGCTCTCCATCTTCATCCAGTGACCGACGATCTTCACCCCTAACTGGGCCATGAATAGGCCGCCCTCCATAACCCTCTCGAGGAGTATTGAAGGGGGGCATCGCCGAAACTCTTCCTGGATGGACGGGGACTCCAGCTCTTGGCAACACTGGTACAAAGAAGCCTGAATGACAAACCGCCCCTACTACGAAGCAGAACTCCTCTGAGGTGGAGTCTGCATGGGGGCATCTCTCCCAGCGACTCTCGAGCTCGACGCAGCAACGCTTGGCCCAGCAGGGACCCTGGTACCGGCCTCCTTCCTGCGCACCTCCACAGGCTCGGTCGGACCCTCCAAACCGACCTCCGCTCCTTGTCCCCTTGCAGACTCGGTGGCAACCTCCTCTACCGACTCGTGCATCTCCGGCCTGGCAACTAACAAGCCTGAGCGACGGGCACCCTTGGCTGTAAACTCCTCCGTCGAAGGAGGGACCTTTGTCTTCTTTCACCTACTCTTCTCGGTGGTCAGGTCTTTCATCGCCCCCAACAGTAGTGGTGCCCTTGGAGCTTTCCGTTTGGACCCCCGTTGCCCTAGCTCATCCTCTCGAGCAACCCATTTGCCCTTATCTCGAGTAGAAAAGGGACCCTTGGGAGCCCTAGGCGCATCTGAGGCGGCGGCCTCCACTCGCTCGACGACCTCCAACTCTGGCAATGGTTCCCTATCCTCATTATGCCTCGCGTCTACTCCCCAAAAGGCATCTCGTTAACAAAGGCTCCACCGACCAAAAAAAAATGGACGTGCAGCAAAGGGTTCTGAGATCCTTACCATCAGGCAGTGCCCGGCGAGAAAAGCCTTTGACAAAGGCTAGAGTCAACAGCTCGAAGGTCGACCGACGATCGTCCTATAGAATTTTGATCTCCTCCTCCAACTCGGGGAGATCGCTGGAGGCTTCTCGGGAAGAACCGACTGAAGTTTCGACTCAACAGGGAAATCCCACGTATAGCCAACCATGGTGACTCTCACCCAGAAAAATTGAGTCTTCCACCCCTTGTACGAGGAATCTCGAGGGGAAAGAGTCACACAACTCCTCCCTCTCCTCGCATGAATAAAAAAGAAGTCCTTCCCGACATGGGCGTGCTCCTTCAGCTCGAAGAAGGCGTGAAAATGATATAAAGAAGCGACAACGCCGCACGAGCCACATAGAGCGAGGAAAGAAAAAATGAAGGTGTAGGAGTTCAAAACCAGATGGACATGAGCCAGCTGGTAGAACTTCAAAAGCCCATCAATAAAGGGGTGGAGGGGAAGGCGGAAGCTGCACTTCCAAGCGAGAAGAAATATACAGAACATGCCCAAATGAGTGCCCAGGCAAGACTCATGGGGTTTGGCCGGAGAAAAGAAATACTGTCAAGGCAACCTGAAGCGAATCTTAATCTCCTTCACCGCAGACTCTGTCAGTTCGCTGCGAGGATGGTCGCCAGACGCAGGCTCCGAGCTTACTATGCCTTGCTTGAACTCCTAGATTTCAACTTCAACATCATGGTCCGCCATGGAAGAAAGGGAAGATGAAGATGAGACACCAGAATTAGATGACCTAGCTGGAGGGGGAAGCTGGCGGACGGGCTCCGTAGTGATCTCCGCTAACTCTGCAAAAGCCTCTGCGATCGTCCGCTCCCTCTGGCCGCTTCTCCGGCGCATGAACTCTCCTTTGAACTTGCGAGCACGATGAGGAAAACCCTAAGTGGAGGAAACATAAGGCGCAAGCACAAGACTTTATTTATAAAGATCTAGGCGATCCCAAGTGCCACCGCTGTGACGTTTCAAACTCCGAGAAGGGCGATTTTTGAGCCCAAAAGCAGCACATCATCATCAGGCTCAGGCCCCCATGCGATAGGATAGCCGTATCTTCGGCCCCTAAACGCAATCGGCCAATGCACCACCGAGCCAATACAATGCCACCACGACCGGCGCCCCCGTCTTTTCGAACCAGGATAGCCACACAGACAGCCCCTGAGCTTCGAAGCCGGGACAGCTCACAAACAGTCGATCCCCAACCGAGCTACAAATGCTACCCGAACATATTCTACTCCCCAAGTCAAATCACCAGGCTCGGGAGTAGGGGGCAAGTGGAGAGGGGTAAATTAGCGGCCCAATGAACATACGATTGAGAGCGGCCTAACCAGGTCTTACCCGACCCAAACAGGCCGAGCTCTCCAAGTGGCAGCCCCAATAATGGGCCCACTGATATTGAATCCTAAAGTCGCTCGGACAAATACTTCCTAGACAGCCTCTCGGCCTAGGAGTCTGTGCAACCGTCGAGCGGGAAAAGCCCAACCGGTGCCCGAGGGTAATCGAACAAGGGAAGATCGAGTGTCGATTAAAGGGGAGATCTAACGACTAGGCCCGAAATGACCGAGTAACACCCCTTATACTCTCCGGATTCTCTAGGCTCCCTATAGAGGAAAACACTATATAAACCCAGGGAAACCCTCCGATAAGGAAAAAAGGTGATCCTGAGTACTCAACACCACACCCTCTCGTGGAGAGCGATCTCGTGCGTTTCACTCTTTCTCCTACTTTTTTTCCACCTGCGCTCTATCACTTCACTGACTTAAACATCAGAGGATTTTCCCTAGGGTCTAAACCCTGGGTTCCTTTGACCCGTTTCTTACTTTGCAGATCCTCAATCGTGGTAACAACGATACAGGCTTATCCAAGATCGTGTGGCTCAGGACACAGCGCGAGATCACCCCTCTTCAACTTTCATCCTTAATCCATCCCAAATTAGGGACGGATTTAGGATGGAATTACATCCGTCAAAAATCTATCCCAAATTTAAGTGTCACATCGAAAACAAATTTATATTTATAGGGTGTTTTGTTGCTCTTTTTTACCCCTCTTTTCTCTCAAATTAAAAAAAATAGAGAATCTACTTAAATATGTTTGGCACGGTCTCCCCAAATTTTTAGTAAGGAATCGCATCCCATTATAACCGTCCAGGCGGTGCATGCAGACGAAGTTGACCTTCTTCATGTCCCCCAAGGGCATAGGACGTGGTCAAGAGGGGGGCAACGAGGAGGTGGGGGAGTCTTCATCAAGTGGTGATGAGGGAGGTAACTAGGAAGTCAAAAATGAAGAGAAGGAAAGCTCAGTCGAGGACTCCAAGCGAGGTTAGTTTGTTGTTGGAGTTGGTCTCTGTTTTCCTTCTCGGGCTCGCCAACGTCTGCCATTCCCCTTTACTCCCCCATCGCTAACCCCCCCTGGCACGCATTTTATTTTTACAGAAATTGGATGAAAAAGGAGGGGTAAAAATGAGAAATAGCCACACCCCCTCCCAACCCCCATTACGCGAAGAACCCTCGCAGGTTCCTAGCAAAGGGCCCAGATAGAGCGAGGTAGAGAGGGGTTGGGAGGGCACTGTAGAAGTATTCGTCGTCGTGAGAGAGAGAGAGAGAGAGAGAGAGAGAGAGAGGTTGGGGGAGCTATTAGTATAGTCGAAGGCATGTAGAGAGGCAGTGGCGGGGGTGGGTGCAGGGAAGGCCTAGAGGGGATGGGCAGGGATCAGGAGGGAGGAGAGGGGGATAGGATAGTAGGGGACGGCGTGAGAGGGGAGGCAGAGAAGGTGAGGGGAGTGCCGGGGGGTATGGTTCCGAAAGTGGGAGTAGAGGTGGGGAGAGGGGAGGAAGGTGGGGGAGGGGAAGGGGAGATGGGGACAGAGGATGAAGGGGAGACAGGGGGAGAGAGAGAGAGAGGTTGGGGGCTGTCGAATTCATCGTCATCTGCTCTAGGAGTTGCTAGTACAGTCGGAGGCATGTAGAGGGACGGTGGCGGGGGTGGGTGCAAGGAAGGCCCCGAGGGAATGGGCAGGGAATAGGAGGGAGGAGAGGGGGACGAGATAGCAGGGGAGCACGTGAGTGGGGAGGCAGAGAAGGTGAGGGGAGTGCCGGGGGGCTATGGTTCCAGAAGTGGGAGCGGAGGTGGGGAGAGGGGAGGAAGGGGAGGGAGGGGGAGGGGAGGTGGGGACAGAGATGAAGGGGAGAGAGGGGGAGAGGAGGATTGACGCCCATGCAACAAACCCCTCCGCCGTCCCAGGCTTTCATGTCTTTTCTCAGACATAGGACTTTTAAATAATTTTTGGATATAATTATGTCTGTCAAAAATATTAGAAATGTATATATTTTTAAAATATAAGATGTTTCGACGGAATTTCTTTTTGTTGAAAATTTCGCATCTTATATTAGGGACGGACTTTACGACGGAAATACCCCCAAGCACCCGAAACTGGGTCATAGGACTCACGGCCCTGATCATACTTATAGCCCACGCGGAAACCATTTTTCGAGGAAACCAACAGAAATTCTGTCGCTATTACAGATGGAATTTCTGACGGAAACATTTGTCCGTCAGTAATTAATTTTCAAAAACAAGGGCACCCAATTATATATATATCAATTTTTGAAAGGAAACTTATTCTATCGAAAACCAATATTCAAAACTACCGCCTATTTTTTTCATGTCGACCGCCTATGATTTAAATGCTGACGAAATTTTTGATGGATATTATTTCTGTCAAAAATTTTCGACGACTTTGTGACAGAATTATGATCCGTCGAAAATAACAAGAATCATATTTAAATATATATATATATATATATGTATATATATATTCTTTTTTTCAATTCACACCTTTCCATGTTAATGCGTATTAATTTGCGACTGCTGTAGTAGACGCGAATTGTTCAAGAATTTTGTTCCAGAAGCTGACCCTTCTTTTCCTCGTTTTCATCACCTTTTCGACTTGGGAAAGGGTTCCCATAGCTTTCTAAGGCAGTGAGGACACTTGGAAGAAGTATTTCCCTCTCTAAATCCCATTGGAACCCCAATTTCTATTTTTGAGGGAATTAAATCTCTGAATTTCTAAGTCTATAAATAGGACTCTTCTCCCATGTGTGTTTAAGGCTAAATCTATTGATCTTGGGGAGACTGCTAAAAGAAGGCCTCAAGGAGGGAACTTCCCATGCATTTAAAGTTACATCCTTTGGAGCTCTTCAGTCTAGACAGAAAATACTTTCGTCCCAAATTCGTCCCAAATTAGGGACGGACTTGTGACAGAATTATGATCCGTCGAAAAAAATAAGAATATATGTATATATATATATATTTAAATATGATTTGGTTTGGTTTGATTCCGATTTGGTTATTATGATCCGTCAAAAAAAATAAGAATATATACATAGGGATGGACTTGTTATTTCCAACAGATCATAATTCTGTCCCAAATTTGATTTGATTTGGTTTGATTTTCGGGAAATCGAACCAAACCGAATAACCCGAATTTAAGGATACTTTTGTCAAGTTAATATAAGTGTATATATAACCATTAACTCTAATTCTAAAATTCTTACCCAATTTTAAAAATATTTTTGTCAATTTAATATAAGTGTATATATAACTATTAAACGTAATTCAAAAGTCTAACCCCCGCTGTCTCGGTGAGCTTTCTGAATCTAATGTTATGAAGTAAGTTTCAAATCAACTTCCATTTAAGTTATTAGTTTTTTATGTGAAAATATTTTGGAGCTTACTCTTGCAAATTGTAACTTTTGATGTTATTTTTTTAATATTTACTTTATTTGGTAGAAATTATTTTACCCTATCTTTCTTTACTCTCTTTTGAATCAACTATAATTTCTAAAAGGGGACAAGAATATGGTTCAAATCGAACCAAAGCAAATTAATTTGGTTTGGTTTCAAAGTAATTCGATTTGATTTGGTTTGGGTTGAACCCTTAATTCGGTTCTGTTTGGTTTGAGAAAAATTCTATTCAGATCAAACCAAACCAAACCATGCTCACCCCTAGACGAAGCTGACCTTCTTCATGTCTCCCAAGGGCATAGGATGTGGTCGACGGAGAGGCAACGAAGAGGTGGGGGAGTCTTCGTCGAGTGGTGATGAGGGAGGTAGCTAGGAAGTTGAAAACGAAGAAGAGGAAAGCTCAGTCGATGACTCCGAACGAGATTTGATTGTTGTTGGAGTTGGTCTTTGTTTGCCTTCTTGGACTCACCAACTTCTGCCGTTCTTCGTTCCTCCCCTATCGCTAGCCGCCCCCCCTCTCGGCACGCATTTTATTTTTATAGAATTGGGACAAAAAAGGAGGGGTAAAAACAGAAAATAGCCACACCCCCTCCCAACCCCCACTACGCGAAGAATCCTCGCAGGTTCCCAGCAAAGGGCCCGGATATGTTGTGTATGTGATTTTGATGATGTCTAACTATGACTCATTAATTAGTTTCTCAATCATATAAAATATGTGCAATTAGATTCTCTTAGGAAATTAAGATTGAATGGTTTTCCATGAAAATTTGACTAAGTGTCCAGTTTGTAGGTCGACAGGATCAAGTCCAGGTCGATAGGATAACTAATGGGTAAGTTCCCAGAATAATTGGAAACAGAACCATGTAATCATTCGGTTGATAGGAGCAGAAGTCCAAGTCGATAGACTCAAAAGCCTAGGCCTTCCTGATCATGTAGATTCCCAGAGTTTGTTAATGCCCGGTCGACATGACTTACTATCCAGAACGCACTATAAAGGGCTAAGTCTAAAGTTTAGGTCGACAACCTCTTTGATCCGATCGACATATGCTTCATCTAAAACCTGCTGCAAAGGGCAAAATGTGAAGTTCAGGTCGATAGGCTCCTTGATCCGATCGATAGGCTCCTGATCCGGTATGTGGCTACAGCTCTTCTACTCATTCCTTTCCTTTTGGATGCCCTAAATGCTTATATAGGGCCTTCTAGAAGCTGTCCTTCGACCCTCACACATGGCAGCAAGGAATACTCACACAAAAGATGCCTTTCTATGATTCTATCATCCACACGTGATGGAGACATGCTGATCGGGCTTCGTTTCCAGACGCATAACCATAATCGGTCGACCAGTTCGACTAAATCGGTCGACCTCTATTCACTTCCAGAAGCCTTATTTCAATTTGGTTGACCCGATCGACTGAATCGGCCGACCTATGTTCACTTCTGAAGACCTCCAGAATGCTTGCTTTGTATTGGTCTACCGGTTCGACTGAATCGGTCGACCTCTGTTCACTTCTAAAGACTTTCATAAGCCTAACCTTGAATAGGTCAATCTTTGAAGAATCGTTGGTCGACCTATACCCTACAGCATGGAGACAGACAGTGTACTTCAGTCCTCTTTCTAAAGCATTGAATTTGATCTTACCTCTAACATTGTAGGTCGAATTTTTTGTCATATGACATTAGTTTTCTGCAATACCACTCAGTAAGTAGGTTAAACCAATGAATACAATATAAATAAGAACATGTGATATCAATAAGCTTTAAGGACCTACACACATGTAAGCATGGAAAATCAAACATTGTGTTGTATTGTCATCATCAAAATCAACCGAAGAATGGAAAATCAAACATTGTGTTGTATTGTCATCATCAAAATCAAACATTATGTTGTAATTAATGGGGGGAAGGTTATGTGATCTGAACTGTAGTAGCTAATGGTTGGTTTTGATAATGCCTAATCTTCTACTATCTTATGATTGTAGGACTCTCTGTAAATAGTTGTTCCTAGTGATGTCTCTCTTGGCTCCATTAAAATCAAATCTCTTCAGTCATGTGGTTGCATACTCAGTGCATAGATTTAATATTAAAAAAAATTCAGTTCATTCAGAATTGATTCTCAGTCGACAGGATCTCGAATCTCACCATCTTATGTCAACCGAACCAAGGTATAGGTTTGTTCAAGTTTTCTGTCTGCTTAGGTCTGTCAACCTTATGCCAACCCTGGTCGACTGAACTAGTGTTAGGTTCTGATCAGTCTGTCTGATCGAATAGGTCTGTCAACCTGATTATAGGTTATGTCAATCTTATATCATCCTTAAATTCTCCAGATCAATCTTGTGCAAGTTGATAGTATATACGTCAGACAAATTAGTCAAATTCATCTTCTGAGGGGGAGGCTCCAATAAATTTCTTTGGTGTAGTCTTTCCAGCATAGTCATGCATATTACATAGTGCATTTCAGGCATAAATTGAAACTTGCATTCTACATTCATAGTGCTTGAGTTCTATATTGTCAGGTGTGCATATCATGATGTATGGTCAACATATGGCATGTTCCATAGAGTGCTTGCATAATCTATATGTTCACCATTTGCATCTTTGTTGATTATCACCACCGTTTTGCTCAAACTCCCAAAATCGGTCTGACTGGTAAACAAGGATCAATGGACTAGTCGACTTGTTCCATCTTAAAACCCCCTTTCTAGTCGACAAGGGTTTTAAAAACCCATTCGGCGTGCTTCTCTGTCTCACTTCCGGAAATCCTTTTCCCGTCAGAAGCAAGCATTGCCCTAAGCTCTCTTATCAACCTCGTAGCTATCTGCTCTTTGGCCTCTGCCACTCTCTCCTATCACAGAAAAGAGTCCTCCAATTTTCTCCTACAGTCTCCAACGACTTCATTAAATGGCGCCTCCATCATCTAGGAAACGTAAAGCTCCGGAACTAGCATTCACGCGGAATATCCTCCCTCTGCGAAGTGTGGACTTTCAAGATAAGGAGCTTCTGGATATGTTCTTAGCACTTCATCCCTTGTTTAATGGTCAAGGGTGGATCCCTTTCCTATCTAAGCATCGTCGGTATTATCCTAACCTCGTCCAGGAATTTTATCAGAATCTTCAACTCAATGACGAGGTCCTTACGACCAAAGTCAATGGCAAAACATTTATTGTCAATCCCATCTTGTTCCAGCAATCTCTGAACCTACCCATTAAGGGAGTAACACCAGATATTGATGTGATGGATCTTGAAATAGCCTATAGAACCATGACTGAAAAACCTTATGATGCCTAGCAAACCATGCTCTCCAAACTAAATGCAAATACTTTTCCACTCTTACAGCGGCTCATCCATCTTTTTTTCACTACAATAATTTATCCCAAAGCTGGAGCCCATGAGCAAGTAAATGAAACTCATCGGTTCCTTTTTTATTATCTTTTTGATGGGGACCAAATTTTTCTGCCGTTTCTAATTTATTACTGCATCACTTTATGTTTTCATGAGAAAACTTGATCCCTTCCATATGCTTGTCATCTTACAGCAGTTTTCCAATATCATAAAATCAATCTATCCAACGAACCCTTCCTTGAGATCCCAGCCAGAAATATCTACACACACCACTCTGTTCAAACATTTATGAAATTCAAGAAGGAAGGAAATGTCATCACTCGCTCTTTGACACAATAGCCAATTCCTACTGAGATCCTTGCATCATCCCCAGATGCACCAGAACCTTCTGCTCTATAGTCTCCTGCTGCCCAACTACCTCAAGAACCTCTACCAACAGATGCACCATGCCAGGACATCATTCCTTATACACCTCCACCATGGGTTGTCACTACACCACCCTCTCCACCTCGACCACAACAGCCTCCTGCCTCTTCTTCCCAGCCTCATGCCTCATCTTCTCAACCACCCGGTTTGCATCATTATATGCATGCTCTATTCACTCAGTTCTAGGACACAATGAACTCAATGGAATCGAGAATCAATGAAAGACTAGATAGAATGGAGTCAAGAGTGAATGACAGACTGCACTCAGTAGAAACAAGCATTAAAGAGGCACATCAGATATTCTTTGAAATCAATTGTGATCTAAATCGAGCGGAGGGTACTTTAAAGAGCGTGGATAAGTCTCTTAAATACAAGGAAGACAACCTTCATAATATGAGAATGGACACCAAAGTTATCAAGAGACATCTTCAGATGGCCACCATTGAGGGAGAAGATGATAGTGAGTCTGCTGGACGTCAAGGCCCTCGAGCTCCTACAACACAAATTAGATCACCTCCACGAGGGCTTCCTCCACCACCACCACAATTCAGGCCACCAATGACCATACCAGAGATATTTAGAGCTCCTCTACCACCACAAACACAAGGCCAATCATCACGGAGAAAATGATTGGAACCCCCACTGTTACTGTTTTGATGACGTCAAAGGAGGAGAAATTATGATGAGTCATTATAGTCTTTTCTTTTCCTTGAGTCTGTACGGTGGGTGCTTAAGTGGGCATTTCAGTGTATCCTCGTGAATGCTTATTTGTATTTGGTCTGGGGTATTTGGTATGGATCAATTAAGTGTCAGTGGTGGGGACACCAGTGGCCCACCCCACTTCGACGGTGACTCCGACTCGGCAAGATCGCGCGGACTTGGCTTGGCGCGGATTTTGAAATCAATTATTTCTCATTCCATCAGATGTATTTTCCTTTTATTGTAGCATTTAGTCCTTATTAGGTCCATTAATAAGGCTCAAAAGGCCAAGTCTAGTAATAGCTCGGTTAGTGGTCATAGGTTGCTTAGGCTCGCCCTAAGGACCATGAGGGAATTTCTAGTTTGTCAAGGGCATTTGTGGTCATTGTAACCCTTGGCCTTCCCTATAAATAGGGGCCAAGGGACTTCCTTTGGATTAGAATGAAGAATTGAAGAAGAATTTGAATCCATTAGGGATCCCCTCCCTCTCTCTCTTGGTCTCTTCCCTCTACCTCTCTAGCTCTCTCTCTCCCTTTCTCTCTCTATCTCACCCCCCCTCTCTCTTCCCAGCCAAATCCTACCCCTCCAGTCTCCTTTCTCCTCCCTTGGTCGAATCTCACCTCCTCTCCCCTCTTCCCTCTTACCACATCAGCCTAGAATCCATCCCCCACCTCACCTTTCCTTATCTCTCTTCCAAATCTCCCTAAATCACTCCCTCTCATCCTATTTTCTTGCCTAATCCCTTCCCTCCCTCCTTCAAAATTCAAAATCTTTTCCTAATCCTCTGCCACCTCAGCCTCCCATCTAAGAAACTTCCCTAGAATCCCTCCTCTTCCTCAATCCCAGCCCCCCCTCCACAACCTATCTAGGCCATAACCTCCAACCCTCAAACCCTAACTCCACCCCCAGAGCCTCCATCCCTCTCTCTCTGCTAGCTCCCACCTTCGGGCCAACCCCAGCCCATCTTTCCCGCTCTCCCACGTCCTCCCATCCTCTGAGCACCACCCAAAACCCCTCATTCCCTCCCACACTCCTAGCCCCTTGCAGGTGGGCCCAGAGCGCAGATTGTTCATGATAGGAGGATAGAACCATGCTACTGCAACTGAAACCGCCCCTTCCGCATCTCAGAGCATCCCCGGCACTCCAACATCACTTCCCCACATCCCCCTACATCTGGAGAATTTTTCCCTACGCTCTCCCCACTGTCCGTCCACATTCGAGGGTCGTCCACACCATCGCTACGCAATCTTGTCGGTTTGTTGCCTGCACAGGCAGACCTATGGCCCATCCTAAGCTCGGCGGCCCCCGGGCCGGCACTGATGACCTTGCCTGCCACTCTACCACGAAGGGTCTCTCCCCTCATCCCTCTCCACCTGCTGGTACCCCTGGCAGACCCCGGCGACCATGGCATCGAGAGATCGGCACTGACTATCCCAGGCGAGCAGAACAGTATAGCAGACCGAGTCCCGATGACCAGGCTGTCTCCCAGGTCCCACTCACCACCAGCCGGCACCCGACGACTACAACAGCATTGGAGGACATCTTTGGAAGGCCCTCCTTAGTTTCGGACTGACCGTGACTGCCCCGGTGCCACCTTCCCGCTGCTGCCTTCGCCGGATCACTCTGCTGGCCTGCAAGCCAGCCTACACACAGCAGCGACCTCCGAGTCGCTTCCCCTCCCCACGAACCCCCATCCTGCTTGAGGGTAGTGTTGTACACCCCATCCACTTGTTCCCCCTCCCTGCGTGAAGGTTCGCCATTAGTTGTACACATAGGTCCGTAGGAAGCTTCCTCACCATTGCGTGCTAGTCGGGTGAGTACGCTCCCCGGCTTGCCCTCATCTTTGGCCGACGCTGGTCTTGCAGACCTGGATAGGTACATGGATTGACCCTTATCCCACACGTGACTTTGCTCAACCCGTATCCATTCTGGTCTCGCACTTATTGTAAGTGAGCGCACTCCCCCGGCCCTCGCTTCGTGAGAATTAATTATTGCTGTGTGAGTAAGCGAACCCGATTGGAGCCCTTGGCTCGAGATCTGCCCTGGTTGAGCCCGAAAGCCCTCCACCACCCTCTGGTCGGCCATCTCCGGGCTCCCTATGAGCTTTGACCGTGTCGGTCTGCCCGTGGGCCTAAACCCGCCCATCCCATCACCGAGTCACACCCGGAAGCGAGTGTGCTCACATGTATGTCCGCCATCGCCAAGGTCCAAGTTGCTTGTCTATGCTTGCTGTGTCCCCTAGGTCCAAGGAAGATTTGGGATCCGTCCCGCATCAAATTTGGTAACAGAGCAAGTTCTCGACTTGCTTCTGCATGCCGAATCCTAGGGCCAGGGTGCATTTCCATTGCATATGTCCCTCACTGTCCAATCTATCCAATTTGCCCTGACCTGACTAGCAGGTTGGTTTCCCCATCCCACTGACCCCATGTCCATCCATAGTGTTTCCCCATACCAGGAGATCGGCCAACTATTTGGCCCCAACCCACAGGATAGAATGCCCCACCAAAGCCACACCATGGCTACCCATAGTGGCAACTCGTACCCACGGTCCAGCCACGTGCACATCCTCGGCCGGCAGACCGGTCTGTCCATCCACCCCACCTACCAGTAGCCTAGTATATCAACCAATCCCACTGGGGTAGCCCAACTCAAGCCCACTTTGGGCCAGCAACCCAATCCTACAGCCCGGCCCACACTCGGAGACACCGGTGGGACTAACACTGTCCTAGTGAAACTTACTATGATCACAGGCCAATTGAACACCATCTCAAAAAGGTTAGATTAACATAAGAGCCATTTCCAGCCATCTAACTACATGTGCAGTAGTCAGGAGCCCACGAGTGCCTCGAGCCCAACCCCAATGATCGATCTGGGGTTAGATTATCCAGTCCATACAGTGCTCGCTGGGGTACGCAAGACTTCTTTGGCTCTCGTAATCCTGCGATTTACCTTCATTGGGAAACCAAGATGGACTTCTACTTAGATAGGGATGACTGGTCAGATTTCAAAAGGGTGAGGTTCGCCACAAGAAGGTTGAGATATTGGGCCCCAGCCTACTGGCTCGATGATGAGCGATGCCTTGCTGCCCGATTCCGAGAACCAGTCACTTGGAACATGATGAAAAAGAAATTGTGTGAGAAGTTCATCCCATCCACTTACCCGCCAGCATCCCACCTAAAACCTCCACACTCGCTCCATTTGTCTCCTACTATACCCCACCCCATCTACTGTGCACCCCCCTCTCTCACACATGAACCTCAAGCATCCCCAAGTGTCTCTCTGCTAGCTCCCGCAGACCCCATAGCATCACACCCTATGGCCCCAACTACGTAGGTTCTTTCTAACACCGAACAGAACATCTACCAAGGAACTGAAGTTCGTAAAGAAGAGGTCATTCCAAGTCCCAAAGAGGTAGAAGAAGATATAGTTGACCCTATCTTTATTGAGGAATACCTAGCCCAAGAGGAGGCTCTAGGTCTTATCCACCCTTCCCCAGGAGGGACCCATACTCCAGCCATGGAGGAAGACGGGTCTCAAACCTTAGCCTTGCATAACAACTCTGACCTCCACCTGAGGCCACTCATCCTCACCCTTGAAGAGGTAATCATAGAGGGACCCCTGGCCAAGTGGATCAAGAGGAACCCTAGCCTACATGGCACAATCCCCTACCACCCACCCATGGAGCACCAACTCCCAATGGTTCCCCTCTACCGTTCTCACACTACTTATCAATCCTTCTGCTTTGAGGAGACACTAGAAGATCTTGTTAGGAGTTTGGATTGGGATTTGAAGTTGACTTGCATGCTGGCTATGAAGGCCAACAAATCTCAATGTGTCAGCTTCGCCTACCCTTCTATCGACTATATTACCTCCATCTACACGAGGGGCCATTGTACTAGTGAGATCCTAATATTCCTACCCCTACCTGATGGGAATGACCAGTTCCAACTACAAAACACCATCTCTCCAAGTGTAAGGCCTATCCCACCGGAAGAGCCCACGATCTCCTTGACCCTTCATGATGAAAGTGACCTAACACACACTACAGAACTTATCACTGGGTCAACCCAATTCCGAGATGGAGATCCATGTCCCTAGAGGCCCAACTTTCCATGATCCCTTAGATACATTCTATTGGGAACCCATGGGCCCACAAACCCCATTCCGATCCATCAAAACTAACCACCACTTACTCCCTCGAGGGTTCGGTCAGGTCCCATCCTTTTCCTTCCCTACAAGTATATGTTTGTTAGGCAGGGAGCACATCTCTTTGATAGAATTGCAAATACTTTTGTGTCCAGCAACATGCAGGCAAGTCAGCAAGATTGGTCGCCTAAGTCCACCCTTGCTTACCCCACTTGATAGAAGTCACATGCATGATAGGTCCACTTTCAGATGTCCTGGATAACCCTTGTATGATAGAAAGTCTAGGCATACCGATCATAGAAACCCGCAAGTCAGCAAGCATGTCTACTCGAGCAGCGGGTCCTACCAATGACAAGTGGACATCCACCAAGGCTACAACTTCCAATGTAGTGATCTTGTGATGGTATGGGTGGAGAGACTCCCCATGGGGTCTCATAGGCAAAGAGCCCGTGGAATAGGCCTATTTCAAGTTGTGAGGAGCCTTGGCTCTAATGCCAATGAAATGGACCATCAAGAGAAATATGGAGTGAGCCCCACGTTCGACGTGGCAGATCAAGAGGAACACGAGGGTACGACAGCAATTCCCAGTGAGTCATTTGAGCCCCCGCCCTCCTTCATGAGTGAGCCACATCCGGTGAGATAGATAGCCATAATGAGAGCCCGGCGTGGGAGAAAAGAGAGGATACTGAGTGAGCAGGTCACCCTCACCAGGAGCAGGTCAATCCACAACTACCTTGTCAGATAGAAGGCATGGCCCCGGTCGGCCACCACGAGGAGCAGCTTGGGTGGGTTGCAATCCCACGACACGTAGCACCGGGGATCGCCAGCACCATACTCGACGGGGTCGAGATCCCCTCATACCGAGAGAATTGGTGGGGACACCAGTGGCCCACCACACTTCAACGGTGACTCCGACTCGGCAAGATCGCGGGGACTTGGCTTGGCGTGTATTTGGAAATCTATTATTTCTCATTCCACCAGATGTATTTTTATTTTATTGCAGCATTTAATCCTTTTTGGGTCCATTAATAAGGCCCAAAAGGCCAAGTCTAGTAATAGCTCGGTTAGTGGTCATACGTTGCTTAGGCTCACCCTAAGGACCATGAGGGAATTTCTAGTTTGTCAAGGGCATTTGTGGTCATTGTAACCCCTGGCCTTCTGTATAAATAGGGGCCAAGGGACTTTCTTTGGATTAGAATAAAGAATTGAAGAAGAATTTGAATCCATTTTGGATCCCCTCCCTCTCTTTCTTGGTCTCTTCCCTCTACCTCTCTAGCTCTCTCTCTCTCTCCCTTTCTCTCTCTATCTCGCCCCCGCTCTCTCTTCCCAGCCAAATCCCACTCCTCCACTCTCCTTTCTCCTCCCTTGGTTGAATCTCGCCTCCTCTCCCCTCTTCCCTCTTACCACATCAGCCTAGAATCCATCCCCCACCTCACCTTTCCTTATCTCTCTTCTAAATCTCCCTAAATCACTCCCCCTCCTCCTATTTTCTTGCCTAATCCCTTACTTCCCTCCTTCAAAATTCAAAATCTTTCCCTAATCCTCTGCCACCTCAGCCTCCCATCTAAGAAACCTCCCTAGAATCCCTCCTCCTTCCTCAATCCCAGCCCCCCCTCCACAACCTATCCAGGCCGCAACCTCCAACCCCCAAACCCTAACTTGCACCCCAGAGCCTCTATCCCTCTCTCTCTGCTATCTCCCACCTTCTGGCCGACCCCAGCCCATCTCTCCCTCTCTCCCACGTCCTCCCATCCTCTGAGAACCACCCAAAACCCCACATTCCCACCCCACACTCCAAGCCCCTTGCAAGTGGGCCCTGAGTGCAGACTGTCCACGATAAGAGGACAGAACCGCACTACTACGACCGGAGCGGCCCCTTCGGCATCTTAGAGAGTCCCCGACACTCCAACATCGGTTCCCCACTCCCCCTACATCTAGATAAGTTGCCCCTATGCACTCCCCGCTCTCTGTCCACGTTCGAGGGACGTCCATGCCACCACTACGCAATCTGGTCGGTCTGCTGCCTGCATAGGCAGACCGACGATCCATCCTGAGCTCGGCGGCCCCCGGGCCGGCACCGACGACCCCACCTGCCTTTATACCATGAAGGGCCTCTCCCCTCGCCCCTCTCTACCTACTGGTACCCCCGGTAGACCATGGTGACCACAGCTTCGAGAGATCGGCACCGACTATCCTAGGTGAGTAGAACAGTCTAGCAGACCGAGTCCTGACGACCAGGCTATCTCCCGAGTCCCTCTCTCCACCAATCGACACCCGAAGATCGCCACAGCTCTGGAGGACGTCCCTGGAAGGCCGGCCCTCCTTCTGGACCGACTGTGACCGCCCCGATGCCACCTTACCGATGCTGCCTTCGTTAGATCACTCTGCTGGCCTACAGGCCAGCCTGTGCACAGCAGCGACCTCTAGGTCGCTTCCCCTCCCCACGAACCCCCCTCCTGCTCGACGGTAGTGTTGTACTCTCTGTCCCCTTGTTCCCCCTCCCTGCGTGGAGGTTTGCCATTGGTTGTAGACACATGTCAGTCAGAAGCTTCCTTGTCGCTGCGTGCTAGTCAAGTGAGCACGCTCCCCGGCTCGCCCTCGTCTCCGACCGGCGCCAGCCTTGCAGACCTGGCTAGGTACGTGGCTTGACCCTGCTCCCCCACGTGACTTTGTTGAACCTGTATCCATTCTGGTCTAGCGTTGGTTGTGAGTGAGCGCCCGCCCCCGGCCACCGCTTTGTGAGAATTAATTACTGGCGTGTGAGTGAGCAAACCTGATTGGAGCCCTTGGCTCGCGATCTACCCCAACTGAGCCCGAGATCCCTCCACCACCCTCTAGTCAGCCGTCTCTAGCCTCCCTACGAGCTCTGACCGTGTCGGGCTGCCCACGGGCCTAAACCCACCCTTCCCATCACCGGGTCACGCCCAAAAGCAAAAGTGCTCACGTGTCTGTCCGCCGTCACCAAGGTCCAAGTTGCTTGTCTTTGCTTGCTGTCTCCTAGGTCCAAGGAAGATCCGGGATCCATCCTGCATCAGTCAGAGTAGTTGCTTTAAATATGAAATGATTGAGAATTGAGAAGTTTTTGTTATTAATGATGATTTTGGATTCTTTGCTATATCTAAAATTGCATGAACTGCTTAGTCTTATTTTATTTGGTCTTGAAGTCTTGAGTGATTATTCATGAAGGGCCCAGTTTCAAAAATAAAACTTTATACCAAACTCTGCTTTCATTTGCAAATAATTTCTTGAATCAAATTTTGTTGCATGGAACTAATGTGAAAAATGACTCATAGTTGCCATCATCAAAAAAAGGGGAGAATGTTGTGTATGGTGTTTTGATGATGTCTAACTATGATTCATTTATTAGTTGTCAATCTTAAAAATGTGAGCTATTAACTTAGATACTCTGGAAAAATGAAGATTAAATGGTTTTCCATGAAAATTGACTAAGTATCAAGGATGTAAGTCAATAGGTTCAAAGGACCAGGTCAACAGGATTCAAAATTCTATACTACATAAGGTTTTTTTCAGAAGTGCAACTGAATCCGGTCGACAGACTCAGAAGGGTCTGGTCGACAGATGTGTTCTCAGACTGTGAAGACTTCCTCCATCCAGAATCAAATGCAATGAAATTGAACCAATGAAGCACAATCATGGTAAGCCAATGAGTCGATCACACACATAAAGGAAACGACACAGGCGCATAGGCAGTCTCTTTTTAAATTTTGAAAATTTTCATACTTGGACGCTTGACACTACACTAGACACTTGACACTTGACACTGCAGTACTACATTAGACACTTGAGATAACTTGAGATGCATTCTGCAATGTGCTTACACACAGTCACACATTCATGAGAGTTACTCACATAAAACAAGTAGCAACATAGACATAGACATAGACATAGGCATATTCTCCCCCTTTGACATCATCAAAAAATTGGGGGAAGCGTTAAGTAAAAGACATAATCCTAGATAGACCAGGGACAGAATCAGATCAACGGGAGGGATCATCTGAGGGCTAGCGAAGGTAGTCCATTATCTCCTGATACATGTGGGTTTGAGTCTCTATGTGGGTATTGAAGGATTACAGCTGGTTCTATTGGTGCAGTCGGATGTCAGTCACATCCCTAGTGAGAGACTCCACAGCTGTACTGACTTGAGTGACTTGTTTCCCTAGTAGAGCGAACTGCGCATCCATCCTCGTGAACCGCTCCTCAAAGTGCATACAATCAAATTCAATTTGTCTCACCATTTCCATTTCTTCTTCAGATGGCACTGGAGGCTGATCTTGTTCTAGACCTTCTGGTTCCTCCATTGGAGGCTGGACTTGTTCATGTTCTGTCCACGGTTACTATTAGGCTCATTGTCATCACTATCAGATTCATCATCATCTATAACACTGATTTTCCTTTTGGTCACTCGTTCAACTTCATCATTTTGTAGAGTGTACCCCATATATTTCTCAATCTTCATACGGTTGTAAGTGGCCATGGGCTGAATTTCTTCATAAAGTTCATCAGATAAATCAACCTGAGCATACTAAAATATGGCAGTCAATTAAGACGCATAGGGCAAAGATATGTACTGTTGCATGTGACATAGAAGGATCAGGTTGAGCATCAATGGAACCGGATCTATTTTCATACCATTGAATAGATGATAGAAGATAAACTTGTGAACATTAGTCACTTGATCTTTGCTATCCCCGTTTGGATAGATTATAGTCGTAATCATATGATGAATAATCCATTGTATTAGGGGAAACTCATTAACATTTAACCGAAGGTTATCACTTACTCCTTTAACAAAATCTTCTTGGGTCATAATGGTATAAACCTCTTGAGGATCAACTTCAGTGGCACTCATCACATGACCAGTCCATGGAAGATGCAAAAAATTCTTCAATAACATTTCCTTAATAGGAATTTCAACTCCTTTTACATATGTATAAAGTCTCTTGACTCTAGTTTGCAAGTGTCCAGAGAATTCTTGAACAAGACAAGGATATACTCTTGTGTGAGCAGACATAAATTCTGTCCACCCATCTTGAATAGAAAATAAGACTTGAAGCATAGGAAACATTTCATCCAAATCAACAAAATCAAGTTTTCTCGATTTGAGAATCTTCCTTGGAGCAAACCTAGGAAGTGGAAGTTCTTCTCACACCTTTTGTAAAGCTCTGCTAGAGCTTGCTCTAGATTTGGTGGATTTCTTTAGAAGAGTGACTTATGAAGCCTTCTTGGGGGCCATTTAGACAGAAGAATGTAGAAGATCTACGAAGCAACGTACCACTCTCCTCAGATCTTGTGTGGAGACTCCGTTCGCAAGTAGAACACCCTGACTGCAAGATTTAATAAGACTACGTTGGTTGGATTGAAGGCAGAAGAACAACTGGAGACTCAAGCAAGAAAACTGGCGAACAACCTTAAAATCTCCTTGAGAAGGGCTACTTGAGATGCTAGGGTTTGTGAGAAGGGGGTTTTTGATGGTTAGAAGCACTGCAGAGGTGCTAGATATTTGGTAGAAGATGAGATTTTATAGAGGTATCCGGATTTGGTCGACCTATATTGGGTATTGGTTCAAACTGAATAGGACCATTCTGGCATTGCGCCGGAATCGGTCAACTAGTTCAAGAGAATCTATCGACCAATCAGGATAAACATGAGTAGGTCAACCGAAATGGAAAAATAGGTCGACTTATGAAAGACAGATTAGCCCGTTGAACGAGATTTCAAAAGAAATATTGAGCAACTTAGTTCAATAAGATATGCACTAGAATTTAATGGATTTCTCTCCACAAGTCCTCTTCTTTTTCTCACCCTGATTGACCTAATTTAAGCTGCATTGTGTCTAGTTCGTGTTTATTTATTCAAGGGATGTAGCTCTTAGAAAAATTCCAAGGAAAGGTTACTAGCTAGCCAATACTTACATACAAGCATGCATGAATGTATTTCAAGAGCTTCAAGGTCATGTCAAGACCTTCTTGGACTATGAGGTGATTTTCAGGGGTTTTGATGATGTCTAACTATGACTCATTAATCAGTTTCTCAATCATAAAATATGTGCAATTAATTTAGATTCTCTAAGAAATTATGATTGAATGATTTTCCAGGAAAATTTGACTAAGTGTCAAGTTTGGAGGATGACAGGATCAAGCCCAGGTCGACAGGATAACTAATAGGAAAGTTTCCAGAATAACTGGAAACATAACCATGTAATCATTCGGTCGACAGGAGCAGAAGTCTAGGTCAACGGACTCAAAAGCCCAGGCCTTCATCCAAAAGGGCTTCCTGATCATGTCGATAGACTCCCAGAGTCTGTTAAAGCCCGGTCGACAGGACTTGCTATCCAGAACTCGCTACAAAAGGCAAAGTGTAAAGTTTCGATCGACAGGCTCTTTGATTCGGTCGACAAACGCTTCATCAAGAACCTGCTGCAAAGGGTCTGTCGACCGGCCCATGTTTCTGTCAACCTACCCATGGCACAGGTCGACAGAGAAAGGAGAGCCAAAATAAGAAAAAAAGAATATATATATATATATATATATATATATATATAAAGGGGGAGAGAAGAACAATAAAACAACATCAAAAAAATAAATAAATAATAAATAAATAAATTAAAATATAATAATAAAAAAGAGCACAAACGAAGAGAATGGGGGTTCAGTCGACCTGTGCATGGCATAGGTCGACTTGCCCATGGGATCGGTTGACCGACCCATGGGTTCGGTCGACTTGCCCATGGGTAGGTCGACCTACCCATGGCCTATGTCGATTTATTTGGGTTCAAAATAAAAAAATGAGTGTATACAGAAATAAAATGTAACAAATTTAAACAATCAAAAAAATAATAAATATATATATTAATAATAATACTACTACTAATCAAAAAATAAAAAGGAGAAAACTAATAAATAGATAAGAATAATAAATAATAATAAAGTAATAATAAATATAATAATATATAAAATGATAAAAATAATGATAATGATAATGATAATAATAATAAATGTATAATAATGAAACAAAATGAAATAAAGTTAAGCAATAAAATATGCAATTAGATTAAGACAAAATATACACATACATCTGATAAATCTGAAACAATAAACAAAATAATAATGTATGTCCCGGTGCCCTCATCCCCAGATCCTGAGTAAAGGGAACATAAAAGATGCCTATGGCAGGCTGGGTCCGGATCCCCGGGGTCACCCCACTATGGCTAGAATCTGACTTTGCCTCAAGGCGGATAGCCTTTCGGATTCAACTCGTCTTTACTAAACTTCACCATGTTTTCCCAATTATCAAATATCAAATCGTGTCGCATCACAGGCAGACATTTGCTCGGGGGATTACTCGTGACTCTGTCATGCTCTCAACGAGGATCAGTCTTTGAATAAATAATGAATGAGTGAGATGATTCGAGCGCCCTTGCCATTGGCACGGAGTGTCTCACAACACTTAATTTTTGGTCTTTTCTTTTCGTCAAATAATTCGAACCTCAGGCTATAGGGCACTTTCTCCTGGTGATCAATCTAGGGTCTTCTCCCTTCGGAGAGATGTACACGGCAGGCTTCAGTCTCGACCCGACTTCCACTATCGTCTAATCGATCAGATGGTGCGCGCATTAGTCATTCCCGACCTTTTGGTCTCTAGACTCCGAATAAATTGTCACCTCGTGACTGGCACGCAGGCGCATAAATTAAAATAAACAAAATAAATAAAATAAATAATCAAAGGAAAAAACTATGTCTCACAACTCTAGTATTTCCAACCGAATACTTTCAGAAATGAGAGGGGCACCCACTTTTATATATTTTTGAAAGATAAGTTTCTGACGAAAACATTTATCCGTCAGAAATTTTGTCACCATTATAGACGAAATTTCTGACGTAAATATTTTTTCATCGGTAATTAATTTTCAAAAATAAGTGTGCCCAATATTCAAAAATGGCCGCCTATTTTTCAGTGTCGAATATGCCGACAGAATTTTTGACGGATATTATTTACGTCAAAAATTTACGACATCCTTCCGACGGAATATTGTTCCATCGGAACACCTCCTTAAACCCCCCACCCCATGCCATCGCGCTCTCACCCAAGCCCCTATCCCCCACCCCCGACATTGCTGCTCCCTCTCCTCTGGTGACAGCGCTGCAGCACCCCCCCCCACCAGTGTCATCCACTGGCCACCTCGACCGCCACCGCCTGTTGTGATCGGTGCGATGGATTCAGATGGGGGTGAATGAATCTCCCCTTTAAAAGATTGCCCAATTAAAAACTGTAACTAGACACAATATGAAATCATGACTAGTTAAGCTATATAAGATAAGCAGAACAATGATTCTCTTGACCAAACAGTTGAGCTGCAAGAGTGCAGGCTCCTAAGCAAACTTACTCTATTAACTGAACCCAAACAAGCAAACGAATGCAACTTAGAAGCTCAGATGACTTGCGTGAATTTGACACTCTTCAGAACCAATGTGAAATGTCCAAGATGAAAATAAATTCCTCGCTAGACAAATTATTCAGATCGAACCTAAGCATACATCTAGCGGATCAGAATAGACACACAAACCACTGCACAGAAGATTTTTAAGTTGGTTCGGTCCTCCAGACCTACGTCCACCCCACACTCCAACTAGAGTGTGGATTCCGCTGATACACAGCTTAAACCGTTGGGCCTCACAGCTTGCCTACAACCAGCTGAGCATCACAGCTTGCTTCCGCTGGGCAATACAGCTTAGCCGACCAGAGGAATCCTCCTCTGCAACCGCTGGGGATTACAGCTTAACCCGTCCAAAGGAATCCTCCTCTGCAACGCTAAGCAATACAGCTTAGCTCTGCTAATTAACAGCTTGAAGTAGAGTTCAAAAGAAAAACATGAAATGGGAAATCATAGCGACAGAAAGCTGTATACGATAAAGCACAAAACAGCTCTCAAGGAGCAAGTTGGTCTGGATCTGATCCAAGAGCCAACAGATAACACATCTTCAAAGAAGTCTTCTCTCTTCTTTTTCATGAACTCTCTATCTCTCTTTTCACTCTCCTTTTTCTTCTTCTGCTGATCTCTCTTTCTCTTTTTCTTTCTCTTTTTTCTTCTTCTTTCTTTCTCTTCTTCTGGATCGTGCAGGCTCTCTCTTTCTCTGCTTCTACTCTTTCAGATGGGCTCCCCTACTTCGATCACTCTGCTCACGATCGCCCTGCTCCTCTAGAAGAAGGTTCTTATTTATAGAGTAGTGAACAGATAGGGCGTGTGCTCTCCACGATTCCTGCCCAAGAGCCTAGACCACGTGGCAGTATTTCAGCTCACTGCATTACACGTGTCACGATCCTGAGCCATCTCCATTCTTGGATCACGTGCCCTTATTAAGCTCCTCGAGCAGTAGTCCTGTCAGATTAGGCTTGTTGTCAGTGTGAATTAATCTGAAAGGAAAGAAAGGATGCATCGAGTAAGTTTGATATTTGAACTGAGCATGTACAGACTTTATAGCGTGTAATGTAGTATGCATATAATAAAGTATGCACATTGATGATGAATGCACGGGCATGCCATCAACGAGTGTACAGACTTTGTGTGCAATGTACAACCAATGTGCAGACTTGCTATGCCTAGAGTTTAAGCATGAATGCATAATGCACAAACTATGCGTATGCATGTGTGGACTTTGAGTGCATGACACTACCTTACGTATGTATGCAACAGAATGTATAGACTTTGAATTCCGGGTGAAAAGTGTACAGACTTTGTCTTGAAAGATGAACAAATGCATATAGAAAAGTATGCACATTGAAGAGAAATGCTCAGGCATGCTATCAAGGAGTGTACATACTTTGCATGCATGCAACAAGACGATGCACAGACTTTGCTAAAATGATGCACGGACATATCAGCAGAGAATGTGCAGACTTTGTATAGACATGAAACAACCGAATGCACTGACTATGCCTATGAATGTATAGACTTGCTAAGTCATCAAAGCAACCATGTGCAGACTTAGTGTATGTGCGAGACAAATCAATGCATTGACTATGTATGTGCATGAAGAGCACTGGCTGTACTGACTAGTCAAGTGAAACAACGGAGGTTATAGAGACTAGCCACCAAGGAATGTACAGACTTGAGTTGATGCAGTCTAGGCAAAATTCTGTACAGACTTTATCCCTTGAACATGCATGAGTCTAGGCATTCACTAACTTATGGCCACCATGAAACATAGTTATGAAATGCACAAGCCTAGACAATTAACCCTGTACAGACTTAAGCAATGTACTGACTCTGTTGCATGCTTGCATCGACTTTATGTATGCATGTACAAGCTTATCGACATGTGAGCAACCTTGCACGGACTCAAGGTTTATGCAACAAACATATGCACGTCTAAGCAAAACTCTGTACTGACATAACCTGTGCATGGGCTTAATCAGAATAATGCATTCGAAACTTCATTTTATCATCACACACACCATCATTATCATCATCATTCTTATGTGGTGACTCAATGAGTTGTTATCATCAAAACATCACAACAACACACACTATCATCAAAGCACAAGGGGCACAACAATCTCCCCCTTTTTGATGATGTCAACACAATGAGTCACACAGACTCAGCAAACGATTCTCCCCCTTTGACACAATCAAAAAGGAAATGGTTTGTGAGTGAAATGAAAGACATGTATGAAATCTGATACCAATTCTCCTCCATAGAAACATGCAAAGAGAGTACTGAAGAATAACATATAGGAACTCCCCCTATCAACAAGAATGAATGACTACTCTCCACTTAAATGCAGATGACCCAGAACTCCCCCTGAAGTGCATGAATGAATTCTGGTTAACCAAAAGCAATCTGAAATCTGCCACCACAAGGAATCCAAAACAATAATGGTTGTGGCACCTTATATTTGTATGGACAGAACAATGTAGGTGAAAAGCCCACAGAACCAGAACTGGTTACAGAAATAAGATGGAAGATTCCAACATTGTGGAGAGTGAAACAATGATGTAAATGAAGTAGATGTAGCCAAGGGTAGGAGTAAATAACAGCAAGTAAGGTACACGATCTCCAACAGGTAAGATAGCATGATGATTAAGTTGTCAAAGGTGAACCTGATCAGAGGAAATTGTATGACAGGTACCACAGTAATAAGTCCTCACAAGGAAAGACTCTCCTATCATAGGGGGTTATGAATTAAGCGACATGACCCAACTGATTTAATCATGATGTATACCAAATTTGTCAATCAAATTCAATACTCATATCTGAAGGTAGGTTTTAATAAAGGTGAACCAATTAATCAAGCAATACCCAAGAACAACCACCTTCCATCTTACACAAATGAACTCAATGACCACTTTGAGAGTTACATAGTATAGTATCAAGATTAAACACACTTAGAAAAATGTGAGTTGACAGCTTTTGCAAGAAATTTTCTTTCAATAAGCACAATATTCCCTGAGCAATTTAAGTTGATCAACACCTTTTTACATGAGGCACAACACGTCTTAGGTGAAGTGACCCAGTTACTTCAGTGTTATGACTGTCATTGCCTCTCAACTTTGAGAACAGAGTTAGCAATAGGAGTGTCTTTTTACATGAGGAGACACCTTGATCAGAGGCCGGACTCCCCAGTTACTCAACACAAACATGCCATTGCTCTATCAAAATTTCAATACATTTTTACCAGATATAACTGTGGAACTTCATGACATAGGTTTACTCTATTTCATTGATAGAGAACCCAGTTACTCAGTTACCAAGTCATTACCTCGAACACAATTTTTCTTTTTAGTCAACATTTTTCAAGTTAATGTTTAAAAGCAATGATATCTCTATGTTTCTCTACCAAAGTAGCCTTGATATCACATTTTCAGATTTCAGATGAGTGAGTCTAAGGTTGTCATGACACATATGGTTAAAATTTATTAAAGCATATCATTCAAATATTTTCAAGTCATTTAAATATAAATCTGAGAATACATTAACCTTATATCAGTCTGATTCAGTGGTCATTCTTAAACCTATATGATAGGAATTTCTTTTAAGAGTTCAGACTAAAACATGGTACACAACATAAGAATCTCAGATCAGTCCAATCAATGCTACTGAACAACTTATCATTCTTGGAACAAGAACTAGATTAATCAGACCAGTTTGAAAAGATGTGAATGTTTGATAGGTGCAAGCTGGTAGAGCAAATGGTAGCAGGAGAGAATAGCATCAAATATATGCAGAGCAGAATCAATTTCAGTAGCTGAGTCTGGAATACAGATAGATCAACTATGAAAGATGAGAATAGCAGAACATTCAGGTTATCCACTAGAGTGCAGTAGAGTGATTCAAATAACTAAACAAGAGGGATTCCGGAAGTGAGGAATAAATGTATCTGACAAATCTCCCCCTGTCTAGATGCAATGAGGCTAATCATGAGCATCAATAACATTAAGCATAACCAGTCAAACTCCCCCTGACTAAGTGCATGAAATACAGTGAAAGTGTAGCACATGGTCTTAAAATTTATGTTTAATAGAAAATCATGCAGTTCAATCGGAGGGAAAGACTGTCAAAAGCATCAGGTTCATTTCAAATTTTCAGAGAATTTCAATTAAGCATGAATCAAATCAACATGAAATTCAAATATTTCATACTCATAAATTCAGATGATGAAATTTAAACAGAGTGTTCAGAGCTAACCTGATGCGTAGGATCTTGGGGTTTTCATTTTGAGTGCCTTAGCTTATTAACCCCCTTTATTTATTCCAAGGCACACCTGCAGCAAAACAATCATTTTGATCCTGCAGGAACCAAAGCCGCCTTGGGTCCTGAAGTAAAAGTGACACCTCTGAATGGTGCTTTCCACATTTTCTGAGACTTCAGATCATCACTCATCATCAAGGAGAAATTATCCATACAATGACCTATCTGACCGCAGTAATGGCATGATGCAGCATATTTTAAATTCTTTTTATGCAAATTACTGTTGTCATTAATTCTATGTATCTTTACATGAAAAATTCTGTTAACAGAATTAAGATTCTGTTGATCAAAGTCAGCCTATTTATTATAACCTGCCAGCCGACAGGTTGCGGCCCTGTGGCTTGGCTTTCCACATTCAAAACATACAATGCGCTTGCTTCTATAACCAAACTTCTTTCTATCGAAAATGTTTTTATTAACAGGGAAATTTACAAATCCAGAATTAGTTTTCTTTCCCTGAGCATGCCAGCAAAAGGCAGCAATGTGACCAAAATTTCCACAGCAATAACATTGAATTTTCTTTTTCTGATCAATAGAATGTTTCCTAGTAAGATGATTTCTAGGATACATCCTAACAACATTTCTTTCATCATTTATCAATGTTACACAGTCATTCATAATATGCCCAACCTTCCCACAATAGTGACATATTACTACCTTTTTATTCACAGTCACTTGATTGACAGAATTAACATTCGCATGAGAGTGTGAATGTATGTGTGAGCAGTGAGCAGCATGCACATGTAAATCAGGGACATGTTTGGGCTTATTCATATTAACAATTTTTTTTGATTTTTGAAACTTTTTCTGATTTTTATCTGAATTTTCGACTTTCTTTGCAGTGAATTGAAAGATAGAAGCACTATATTGGTTAGCCTGTTCAGAACTTTTCATGAATACAGTTGGCTTCTTATTTTCATTAGTTTATTTATTGACAGGCACATAACCTAGTCCTTCTTTCTGAAAATTCACCTTAGTGCCAAGCAGTTTGTTCAAATTGTCCGTTCCTTTCACAAATTTAGACATAGAGGCTTTTAGATCATCAATTTCAGTTTGCAATAACACAATGTCATCTTCACATGAGATTATTTGATTATGCAAATCATCATTGAGTCTTTTCAAATTTTCATTTTCCTGCAATATCTTCAAATTCTCATTAGCTTCTATGTCATTCAAAATTGCCTTACCTTTTTCAATGTCCATCAGTTTTTCAGAAAGCACAATGTTCAAAACCATCAGTTTCTTGTTTTGATCTTTCAAGTAACCATTTTCTTCAAACAGTTTTTCTCCACTTTCTTCAACCTCAATTTTCTTTACCCACAATAATTGGTTTTCTTCTTTCAGGGATTTGATTAATTCCTTTTGCAAATTATCATCATGATCTATATCATTAATCAAATCTCTGAGAATGGCACATTCATTGCAAGAATTATTTTCACTAATGAGTTTGTTTCTAAGGTTCTCAGTTTCAGATTTCAAATTGTTCAACTCATCTTTTTCTTTATTCATGTCAGATTTCAAGTTTTCATTCTCTGCCTTCAAACGAGTAACTTCATGAATCATTTCTTTTCTCATTTTTCTCTTTTTAGATTTGACTCTATCATATTTAATAAATAAATGCTCATTCATGGCAACTAAATCATCATAACTAATATTCTCTATCCTAGAGTTTACCTGAGAGGATGAGTCCTCGGACTGATCTCTGGCCATGAAGCACATTTCCTCATCTCTGCATGATCTCTCCAATATTCGGTTGATGATTTCCGATGCGCTTCTGCACTCATCAACAAATGAAAAGCAATGAGAGTCTATTGCCCTTTTTGTTAGATCTAGGGCTTTTTGATTTTCTTCGGATTTCAGTCTATCTGAGGACTTCCATTTGGATTTGTCCTCAGGAACTTCATATGGACTGTGAGATATGAGTATCCATAAATCAGAATTCATATGGATCACATAGTCTCTAAAACAACCGTACCAGCCATAGAAGTCTGAACCAGCATATACAGGAATTTCAGCCATAAGATCAAGACAAAGCAGATCAATTCAAATCGCACCGAAACCAAATCATGGAAAGGATTTGCAGGTCGTTGGACCTTTTGTTACAGACACCTGCTCTGATACCAATTGTTGGGATCGGTGCGATGGATTCAGAGGGGGGTGAATGAATCTCCCCTTTAAATATTGGCCAATTAAAAACTGTAACTAGACACAATATGAAATCACGACTAGTTAAGCTATATAAGATAAGCAGAACAATGATTCTCTTGACCAAACAGTTGAGCTGCAAGAGTGCAGGCTCCTAAGCAAACTTACTCTATTAACTGAACCCAAACAAGCAAACGAATGCAACTTAGAAGCTCAGATGACTTGAGTGAATTTGACACTCTTCAGAACCAATGTCAAATGTCCAAGATGAAAATAAATTCCTCACTAGACAAATTATTCAGATCGAACCTAAGCATACATCTAGCGGATCAGAATAGACACACAAACCACTGCACAGAAGATTTTTAAGGTGGTTCGATCCTCCAGACCTACGTCCACCCCACACTCAAACCAGAGTGTAGATTCCGCTGATACACAGCTTAAATCGCTAGGCCTCACAGTTTGCCTACAACCAGCTGAGCATCACAGCTTGCTTCCGCTGGGCAATACAGCTTAGCCGACCAGAGGAATCCTCCACTGTAACCGCTGGGGATTACAACTTAACCCATCCAGAGGAATCCTCCTCTGCAACGCTGAGCAATACAGCTTAACTCTGCTGACTAACAGCTTAAAGTAGAGTTCAAAAGAAAAACAGGAAATGAGAAATCACAGCGACAGAAAGCTGTATACGATAAAGCATAAAATAGCTCTCAAGGAGCAAGTTGGTCTGGATCTGATCCAAGAGCCAACAGATAACAAATCTTCAAAGAAGTCTTCTCTCTTCTTTTTCACGAACTCTCTATCTCTCTTTTCACTCTCCTTTTTCTTCTTCTGCTGATCTCTCTTTCTCTTTTTCTTTCTCTTTTTTCTTCTTCTTTCTTTCTCTTCTTCTGGATCGTGCAGGCTCTCTCTTTCTCTGCTTCTGCTCTTTCAGATGAGCTCCCCTACTTCGATCACTCTACTCACGATCGCCCTGCTCCTCTGGAAGAAGCTTCTTATTTATAGAGCAGTGAACAGATAGGGCGTGTGCTCTCTACGATTCCCGCCCAAGAGCCTAGACCACGTGGCAGCATTTCAGCTCACTATATTACACGTGTCACGATCTTGAGCCATCTCCATTCTTGGATCACGTGCCCTTATTAAGCTCCTCGAGTAGCAGTCCTGTCAGATTAGGTTTCTTATCAGTGTGAATTAATCTGAAAGGAAAGAAAGGATGCATCGAGTAAGTTTGATATTTGAACTGAGCATGTACAGACTTTATAGCGTGTAATGCAGTATGCATATAATAAAATATGCACATTGATGATGAATGCACGGGCATGCCATTAACTAGTGTACAGACTTTGTGTGCAAGGTACAACCAATGTGTAGACTTGTTATGCCTAGAGTTTAAGCATGAATGCATAATGCACAAACTATGCGTATGCATGTGTAGACTTTGAGTGCATGACACTGCCTTACGTATGTAAGCAACAGAATGTATAGACTTTGAATTCTGGGTGAAGAGTGTACAGACTTTGTCTTGAAAGATGCACAAATGCATATAGGAAAGTATGCACATTGAAGAGAAATGCTCAGGCATGCTATCAAGGAGTGTATAGACTTTGCATGCATGCGACATGACGATGTACAGACTTTGCTAAAATGATGCCCGAACATATCAGCAAAGAATGTACAGACTTTGTATAGACATGAAACAACCGAATGCACTGACTATGCCTATGAATGTATAGACTTGCTAAGTCATCAAAGCAACCATGTGCAGACTTAGTGTATGTGCGAGACAAATCAATGCATTGACTATGTATGTGCATGAAGAGCACTAGCTGTACTGACTAGTCGAGTGAAACAACGGAGGTTGTATAGACTAGCCACCAAGGAATGTATAGACTTGAGTTGATGCAGTCTAGGCAAAATTCTGTACAGACTTTGTCCCTTGAACATGCATGAGTCCAGGCATTCACTAACTTATGGCCACCATGAAACATAGTTATGAAATGCACAAGTCTAGACAATTAACCCTGTACAGACTTAAGCAATGTACTGACTCTGTTGCATGCTTGCATCGACTTTATGTATGCATGTACAAGCTTAACGACATGTGAGCAACCTTGCACGGACTCAAGGTTTATGTAGCAAACATATGCACGTCTAGGCAAAACTCTGTACTGACTTAACCTGTGCATGGGCTTAATCAGAATAATGCATTCGAAACATCATTTTATCATCACACACACTATCATTATCATCATCATTCTTATGTGGTGACGCAATGAGTTGCTATCATCAAAACATGACAATAACACACACTATCATCAAAGCACAAGGGGCACAACACCGCCATCATCCTCCCTCTTTCCCCTCTCTCGCGGTATGCCTCTCTCCCCCTCTCCCGCCGGCCGCTCTCCCCTCCATGCTCCCTCTCCCGCTGGCCACTCTCCCCCGTGATGGGAATCAACACAGAGCACTAATATTTTATTTTTGTATTTGTATCATTTTTTTTACATTTATATCCTTGGCTAATTGGATTTACAATTGTAAGACATTATAAGCCAAAGGGTTAGTCATTAGAAATCTTTGGGTTTCTTTGCTAAAAGTCCTTTGGGTTTCTATGTAAAATGTCAGTAGGTCCAGCAGCGCCCCGACCCTCTTTCCCATTGGTCCACCTAGGATCTAGGGCCCATGTAGGGCTAGTTCAAAGTCCAAGATTGGACTTGGACCAAGGGGGAACAAGGTGGAATAAAATTCAAATTGAACTCCCCTTAGTCAAGGGCCCCCCCTTTAATATAGTTTATTCATGTTGTATTTTATTTAATTTGGTCATTTGACCACATGGGATATTAATTATCTTATCCCTTGTTTACCCCTCCCTAACCCTAGATCTGAGGGTAGTTTATGTCTTTTTACCATTTCTATATACCCCATGTATTTTGTGAATTCCTTATCAATTAATGAAGAGAAAATTCCATTTGTTGCTCCAAGGCTAAGGTCGCCCTCTCTCTCTCTCCTCTCTCCCCCTTGGAGCTGTGAAAGCTCTGAATTTCAGAGGTGTGAAGCCTCTCAATCACCCCCTCTCTGAGTGAGAACCTCAGCACCGCCGTCGCCTCCACCATCGCACCACCACCGCCGCCTCGTCGGAGTTCTGTCCAACCCTGGACAGAAGCTTGAAGCCGGATTTTTATCTCCCAATCAGGAGATCTGTTCAACCTCAAATTTTGAGATTTTTTTCTTCCTGTCATCCCCCATCCTCAGTTCAAATTCCGTGTCATTTCGCCTTCGTTTAGTATTTTTCACGTAATTAAGATTTCCCACCTGATAGTCAGCCAATCAGCAGATCTGCAGGATAGAGTCTTGTTGTCGTATTTTTCCCGCCCCCGTAGTCATCTCCAAAAATTCCCCAAAAAATCATACGTGTTCCTCACACCCCCCACTTGCACCCATAATTTTCTCAAAGTCTAGATCTACCATTACCCTATCGGTCAAAATTCATTTTCAGGCAGAACATGTTCTGTCCTGACTGTCTATAATCCGAGTCAGTAAAAAAACCTTGGGAACAGTCATTTTCATTTTTAATCCGTCTACTAGATGGATCTGAAATAATTATATGTTGTAGCCCTTTGAGTCCTCTATCGATCGGTACCAATTTTGCATCGATCCGACACCGGATCTGGGCGCAATAATTCTTTTCGTGGAGGCCCTCATTTCTGATCCGAGAACAAGCCAGCAAAGGCAGCATCAAGTTAATTCTTGCAAAATTACTTCAGCGTCGATTCAGCCGCCGTCGATCTCGGGGATCGAAGAGGAGTCTTCCATTGACGTCCCAGCCAGCCTCCGTGACCAGAAGGTGATCAGAAATCGCCGTCACAGCAGCCGAGTTCGCTTGCTGTCCAGCGGGTTGAACTGAGTTGCTGAACCGAGTTGGAATAGTACCGAGTCAGACCAGCAGCCCGTCTCCGGCCCGAAAGCCCTTCCGGCTTGCTGCCCGTCAACCCGAGTTCACTACTCCCGGGTCCCACTGTAGCCCTTTACCTCCCTGCGTGGAGTGGGTAATTAAATTCACTACTGTAATTATTTATTTACTGTGTATCGGGAGTACGAGTTTCGGCCGGGGTCATCTTCCCACGCCCGGAGCGTGGAGGTATGTTTTCGCTCCTTCGTTGATGCATTTGCTTATCTCGTATATTTTTGAATGCCGCTGCATGAGCGATTGTTAGGATATTAGCTCGTTCAAATTTCATCGCCGCTGCGAGCGAGTGAGTGGAACCCGTCTCGTTACTCGATCCTAGTACGCGGAAAAGCCGATACCTGAGACTCATTGTCAGTTTCTCAACTGCGCAGATCCACGCGTTTCCCTCGCTTAGGGACGTCCCCGAGCTAGAGTCCCAGGTTCGCGTCCCGTCCCGCATCAAATTGGTATCAAAGCAAAGTCGAGTCTAGGGTAGTCGGTCCAAAGTTTGCATTGCATTCCTATGCCCGGTATATCAAAAGGTGTTCCCGGAACGATAGGTTACGCCTATTGGGAAGGTTGCACACTTGCGTGAGTTCAGTCTTCGGATCATACTGCCGCCACGTACCAGATACTGGTTGAGTCTAAGTTTGTAGTTGAGTCTGCATTCCAACTTTGCATTGCTGTTTAGGGTCGTGTCTTGTGTCTTGTCACCAAGTGTCGGCATGGCCATCCTATAGCTCCACATGTCCCATGGATCCCCAAAAGCCCACGTCATATGAATGGTGACGACACACCCAAGGATGGGGAATCTAACCCCACCACCTCCGTAGGCCCGAATCCTCGGACTTCTATGGCTCCAAAGTCCCGAGTGACTACCTAGAGTGGGAAGCCGCTATGGACACATACTTTGAGTGTTACATTATGTCCGATGTCATACAAGTCGACTTTGCCACAAGACGGCTTTTTTACGAAGCCGCTGAAATATGGAGGGACATAGAATACTTGAGGGAAATTAGGAGGCAATGGCCTATCGAGTCATGGCGAGAGATGAAGGGCGAGCTTAGAAAGATCTACTTGCCCCCCCAGTCGCCTCCACCCAGCCACACCCAGTCACCTCCCACCGGAATTGTCATAGCCTGAGGCAAAGAGCCCCGTATGTCGATGAGCCTAAACCCAAGACTAGGCCGAGAGACCATGAGCGAGTCCACCACGATGCCCCTACTCCAACTGCCACCGTTGCCAAACTCTTCAAAATCATGTCGGATCGGTTGGATAGGATGTGTACTCAACTTGACGGACTCCTGCCCGAGCCTCCCAACCCGGTGCCACCCCAAGGACCTCTTCCCCTCATGGAGGACATTCCTTCCCCACCCATGAGAGCTCCATTGCCACCACCCTCACCTTCCGATCTTTATTCGAAGCCACCTCAGCTAGAGCCACCTGTGTTTCTAACGGGAAAGCTATTCATCGCCGAGCCACTACTTTGTTGGCTCAAGATAGGCTTGGTCCCTAGACTGCCTTGCTACCCATACATGGACCCATCACTCCCAGTAGTCCCCATTAACTTCTTTACACCACTTTCCGGTCCTTTTACTTCATAGAAAGTGTAAAGGATCTACTAAGGAGTTTAGAATGTCAATGGGAGCTGACATATATGTTGGCCGTAGGGTCTGACCAACCCTATACTCATAACTTCATGCTCCCGGCTTTGGGGTCTATTACCTCGGTATACACCGTGGGTCATATCACCACCGAGGTACTGTTGTTCCTCCCCGTTCCTGATCAGCTTGACTTTGTCCCCTCTTACGGTAATGACGTCCCGAGGGAGGACCCATATCTACTCTATGAGATCACCGTCCCTCTTACCATAATGGATGAAGGTGACCACCTACACCTTCAAGAACTCCAGACATAGAACTATGTCATGGGGGAACCCATCACAAGGGGCCACACATTCTTTGATCCCTTCGACCCCTTCTCTAGTGAACCCCTAGACCCACCATATCTATGCCCCTTCTTCAGGGAAGTTCACTATTACACCCCTTCCCCACGGGCCGGACCATCTACACCCATCAAGCCTGTTCATTGGGGTATGGCAGTAGGAGAATTCGGCTCTCCTAGCCCACCCAAACCTTCCACGCCTAGCCCACCCAAACCTTCCAAGTCCAAAGGGCCGTCAGTGTTTGCATGGTGCATGTTAGGATTCCATTCCACCAATATTAGGTTGTGTCTTGTGTATGCATGGCACACATTCGGATGTCCTGGTCCACCATTGCATATGTATGGGTCGGTCTAACAGTAGGTTTGTTTAGGGTCTTGTGTGAGTCTGTGTTTTTCTTTATTTGTCCAGTTTGTCAATAGTCTATACATACATGTGTCGAGCATATTAGGAGTTGCATAGTCGGTCTCATGTAAGCTCGCGATGTCAGTCCCTTTCGAGTGTGAGGCAAGTCGGGTCTAATGCGTACATTGTAGACTTGCCGAAAATTGGGATCGGCTCAACCATTCTATGTCTCGGATCTAGTCACATATAAGGACTGCGCGGTGATTCCTAGTGAGTCATTGAGCCATCTCCTTCGTTTGAGAGTGACCCCACCCCGGAGTGTCCACCACTAGCCACATTCCCACAGCAGCATGTGCATATCGAATATATACGGGATGAGCAGGTGACGATTACTTGGAGTGGAGCGTACTCCGCGCTACCTGGTACGGTGACAGATCCGTAGGAGCCACACAAGTAGCAGCACCCCTTACTCGATGGGGTCGAGTTCTTCCCACTTGGGAAGAATTGATGGAAATCAACACCGAGCAATAACATTTTATTTCTATATTTGTATCCTTTTATTTACATTTATGTCCTTGGCTAATTGGATTTGTAATTGTAAGACATTATAAGCCAAAGGGTTAGTCATTAGAAATCTTTGGGTTTCTTTGCAAAAAGGCATTTGGGTTTCTATGTAAAATGTCTGTAGGTCCGGCAGGGTCCCCACCCTCTTTCCCATTGGTCCACCTAGGATCTAGGGCCCATGTGGGGCTAGTTTAAAATCCAAGATTGGACTTGGACCAAGGGGGGACAAGGTGGAATAAAATTCGAATTGGACTCCCCTTAGTCAAGGCCCCCCCCTTAATATAGTTTATTCATGTTATATTTTATTTAATTTGGTCATTTGACCACATGGGAGATTAATTATCCTATCCCTTGTTTACCCCTCCCTAACCCTAGATCTGAGGGTAGTTTATGTCTTTTTTCCATTTCTACATAACCCATGTATTTTGTGAATTCCTTAGCAATTAATGAAGAGAAAATTCCATTTGTTGCTCCAAGGCTAAGGCCGCCCCCTCTCTCTCTCCTCTCTCTCCCTTGGAGCTGTGAAAGCTCTGAATTTCAGAGGTGTGAAACCTCTCAATCACCCCCTCTCTGAGTGAGAAGCTCAGCACTGCTGCCGCCGCCTCCGCCGCCGCCATCGCACCACAACCGCCGCCTCGTCGGAGTTCTGTCCAACCCTGGATAAAAGCTTGAAGCCGGATTTTTATCTCCCAATCAGGAGATCTGTTCGACCTCAAATTTTGAGGTTTTGTTCTTCCTGTCATCCCCCATCCTCAGTTCAAATTTCGTGTCATTTCGCCTTCGTTTAGTATTTTTCCCGTAATTAAGCTTTCCCCCCAGATAGTCTGCCAATCACCAGATCTGCAGGATATAGTCTTGTTGTCGTATTTTTCCCACCCCCTTAGCCATCTCCAAAAATTCCCAACGAAATCATACGTGTTCCTCACACCCCCCTCTTCCACCCATAATTTTCTCAAAGTCTAGATCTACCATCACCCTATCGATCAAAATTCATTTTCAGGCAGAACATGTTCTGTCCTGACTATCTTTAATCCAAGTCAGTAAAAAAAACCTTGGGAACAGTCATTTTCATTTCTAATCCGTCTACTGGATGGATTTGAAATAATTATATGTTGTAGCCCTTTGAGTCCTCTATCGATCGGTACCACTTTTACCTCAATCCGACACCGGATCTGGGCGCAACATTTCTTTTCGTGGAGGCGCGCATTTCTGATCTGAGAACAGGCCAGCAAAGGCAGCAGCAAGTTAATTCTTGCAAAATTACTTCAGCATCGATTCAGCCGCCGTCGATCTCGGGGATCGAAGAGGAGTCTTCCACCGACGTCCCAGCCAGCCTCCATGACCAGAAGGTGACCGAAAACCGCCGTCACAGCAGCCGAGTTCGCTTGCTGTCCAGCGGGTTGAACTGAGTTGCTGAACCGAGTTGGAATAGTACCGAGTCGGACCAGCAGCCCGTCTCCGGCCCGAAAGCCCTTCCGGCTTGCTGCCCGTCAACCCGAGTTCACTACTCCCGGGTCCCACTGTAGCCCTTTACCTCCCTGCGTGGAGTGGGTAATTAAATTCACTACTGTAATTATTTATTTACTGTGTATCCGGAGTACGAGTTTCGGTCGGGGTCATCTTCCCACGCCCGGAGCGTGGAGGTATGTTTTCGCTCCTTCGTTGATGCATTTGCTTATCTCGTATATTTTTGAATGCCGCTGCATGAGCGATTGTTAGGATATTAGCTCGTTCAAATTTCATCGCCGCTGCGAGCGAGTGAGTGGAACAAGTCTCGTTACTCGATCCTAGTACGCGGAAAAGTAGATACCCGAGACTCATTGTCATTTTCTCAACTGCGTAGATCCACGCGTTTCCCTCGCTTAGGGACGTCTGCGAGCTAGAGTCCCAAGTTCACGTCCCGTCCCGCATCAAATTGGTATCAAAGCAAAGTCGAGTCTAGGGTAGTCGGTCCAAAGTTTGCATTGCATTCCTATGCCCGGTATATCAAAAGGTGTTCCCGGAACGATAGGTTACGCCTATTGGGAAGGTTGCACACTTGCATGAGTTCGGTCTTCGGATCATACCTCCGCCACGTACCGGATACTGGTTGAGTTTAAGTTTGTAGTTGAGTCTGCATTCCAACTTTGCATTGCTGTTTAGGGTCGTGTCTGGTGTCTTGTCACCAAGTGTCGGCATGGCCATCCTAGAGCTCCCCATGTCCCATGGATCCCCAAAAGCCCACGTCATATGAATGGTGACGACACACCCAAGGATGGGGAATCTAACCCCACCACCTCCGTAGGCCCGAATCCCTGGACTTCTATGGCTCCAAAGTCCCGAGCGACTACCTAGAGTGGGAAGCCGCTAGGGACACATCCTTTGAGTGTTACATTATGTCCGATGTCATACAAGTGGACTTTGCCACAAGATGGCTTTTTTACGAAGCCGCTGAAATATGGAGGGACATAGAATACTTGAGGGAAATTAGGAGGCAATGGCCTATCGAGTCATGGCGAGAGATGAAGGGCGAGCTTAGAAAGATCTACATGCCCCCACAGTCGACTCCACCCAGCCACACCCAGTCACCTCCGACCGGGATTGTCATAGGCGGAGGCAAAGAGCCCCGTATGTTGATGAGCCTAAACCCAAGACTAGGCCGAGAGACCATGAGCGAGTCCACCACGATGCCCCTACTCTAACCGCCACCGTTGCCAAACTCTTCAAAATCATGTCGGATCGGTTGGATAGGATGTGTACTCAACTTGACGGACTCCTGCCTGAGCCTCCCAACCCGGTGCCACCCCAAGGACCTCTTCCCCTCATGGAGGACATTCCCTCCCCACCCATGAGAGCTCCATTGCCACCACCCTCACCTTCCAATCTTTATTCGAAGCCACCTCAGCTTGAGCCACCCGTGTTTCTAACGGGAAAGCTATTCATCGCCGAGCCACTACTTTGTTGGCTCAAGATAGGCTTGGTCCCTAGAGCGCCTTGCTACCCATCCATGGACCCATCACTCCTAGTAGTCCCCATTAACTTCTTTCACACCACTTTCCGATCCTTTTACTTCATAGAAAGTGTGAAGGATCTACTAAGGAGTTTAGAATGTCAATGGGAGCTGACATATATGTTGGCCGTAGGGCCTGACCAACCCTATACTCATAACTTCATGCTCCCGGCTTTGGGGTCTATTACCTCGGTATACACCGTGGGTCATATCACCACCGAGGTGCTGTTGTTCCTCCCCGTTCCTGATGAGCTTGACTTAGTCCCCTCTTACGGTAATGCCATCTCGAGGGAGGACCCATATCTACTCTATGAGATCACTGTCCCTCTTACCATAATGGATGAAGGTGACCACCTACACCTTCAAGAACTCCAGACATGGAACCGAGATATGGGGGAACCCATCACAAGGAGCCACACATTCTTTGATCCCTTCTACCATTTCCCTAGTGAACCCCTAGACCCACCATATCTACGCCCCTTCTTCAGGGAAGTTTACTAATGTGACACAACCTAGGACTTAAACAAACAAGCACAATCGCAATCAAACGGACCGATGTCGACGACTACTCACCCGTTGCTCACCAAGACCCGGGGTAACTTGGCAATGCCAAGGTGAGGTTGAGGGGTTGGGCCCTTGCTGGTAGAGGGCCAGCAAGGCCAAGATTTGAATCCCAAAGGTTGTGGATGCCCAATTCAATGGGGCCGACAAAGTGCCAAAGGCACCGGGCTACTCTCTCTTCCCACGGTGATCACTCAAAGCAATGGGGCTTGAGGATCGAGCTCTCACTCTCACGGCCAGTAGAACTATGAACTAATATTTAAAGAACAAGCATGAATTAGAGCAAGGTTATAGAGCACTTACTCGACCGGTTTGAAGAAACTGGTCCCGCTCGGAGACGAGGGCGAGCGGGGAAGCGTGGGTTCCCCACACGCCGCGCCGGGGTAGCTTGACCTGATCAAACCAAACAAGTTACACCACTACACCTCTCGCAGGAGGGGGATCTTGGGGTGGGGGTTAATGAGATTACAAACAATACTACCTCCACGCAGGGAGGGGCCTTCATCCGGCCAAGCGAGGCGGGGAAATTAGAGTAAAGAGGGATGACTAAGTGACGGTACCGAATCTGCCTACTGTCTGCGAACAGGGACAGATAGTCGGTGTTGCTGCTGTAGAGCTCGCTCAGGAATTTTGCTGGTGGAGAGACTGGTAAGGAAATCTTCGTAGCTGAAAAGGGAATGCCTCAGAATTTCTTTAATTTCTTCTGGAGTCGCTGCTGGCTGGGATGGAGGTTTGAACAGAGCCTCAGATTCTCGGACCGGCAGCTGCAGACTTCTAACAACAGATTGTAGAGAATGCCCCGGCAGCTCCCGACCTTGGAATCAAGCGCCGTCAGAGTTGTTGGAATCGTGGACAAGTCCTCTTCGCAAAAAAACTGACGAGGAAGCCAACCGATGTCAGAGAAGACTAGGGGATGCAGAACAATGGGCGACTGGTCGGTGTAGACTATGAGTAGCAGATCTGCGTAGGTGAGGGATAAAAATGAGAACTCTGGATCACGAACGCCGAATGAAGTTCTGTTTCTTGATTCTGGAAGTAGACTGGGTGATGAAGAACTTTGAAGAAGAACTCGTGGACTGATTCCTTCGGAGTTCGTCGTGGCAGAGCTTCTAATCTGGCTCAGGTCCTGTGCTGAGGCAGAACTTTGCAGTTGTGGGAGAATGGACCTCCCGAACGGATCAGAGATCAGAAGAAGATGAAACCACTTCTGTTGCGAAGGAGACTGGTAGACGCTTCCGTAGATGGCTCTTGGGTCTTCAAACTCGTCCGGAGGAAGTCGTGGTGGCCGTTGAAAGTTGCTGGTTCATCTGCAACCTCTGGACAGCAAACTGCAACTTTGAAGTAGCTTCCAATGACCAAGAAAGAAGAAGGGGAAGGGGGTAGATGAGTGTGGGAGTGATCCCTGGTTGTAAGGGGGTCTTGGAGGGGGTGTTCTAAGGTGTGGGAGGTGGATAATAAGGTCTGGAAGAGGGTCCAATAGATGGTGGTAGTGGGGGCTGCGAATTTGGTTGGAATGGAGAGAGGGAAAGGATATTCGAAAATAGGTTTAAGGGTGGGGTTAATTTTTTGTCTTGGGAATAGGGGGGTTGTGTTGGGGAAGGGAAGGGGTGCTTGGGGTAGTGGGAAGGGTGCTTGGGAAAGTGGGAGGGGTAGTTGGGGGTTGGATGGTGAGGAGAGGATTGGTGGAGGGGGTCTTGGGAAGGGGTGGAGTATTAATGAGGGTTGTGGGGAATGGGAAGAGGCTTAAATGGGGTAGGTGGGGAGTGAAGGTGGTTGGGAAGGGAGGAGAGAGAATAAAATTTGAATTTGGGTGTTGAGGAGAGAGAAAGTGGAGTGAAAAAGAGAGATTAAGAGAGGGAAGGGTGGGGAATCTCTCCCCTAGGGTTTCTCACCCAAAAAATGGAATCTCTCCACTAGATAAGAGGTGTAAACTCTCAAAATGGCAGTTTTTTTTCATTCATTGATTCATTAAGTTGAAATGGGGGGGAATGGGGTCCTATATATAGGAAACCCACATTTCTACAAAAGTCCCTGACAATTGACTCAATGACAAATAACCGAGGGGGTAGGGGAGAGCCCTTGGGCCAAGCCCAATGAATTGGGCCCAATAACTAACTAGACAACCTAATGACACTCAAACTTAGGGAAATGAACATAAGACCTAGGAACATGACTCAAATAAAAGGGAAAATACATCAAATAACTCAAATAAAAACTACATAGGACTCAAAATTAAATGACTAGACCATGCCGGATGCAACCGGGGCGAGGAGACGAGCTGTGAACGTGGGCATGGGAGGTGATGTCCCCATCATAAACTATCACACCCCTTCCCCACGGGCCGGACCATCTACACCCATCAAGCCCGTTCATTGGGGTATGGAAGTAGGAGAATTCGGCACTCCTAGCCCACCCAAACCTTCCAAGTCCAAAGGGCCGTCAGTGTCTGCATGGTGCATGTTAGGATTCCATTCCACCAATATTAGGTTGTGTCTTGTGTATGCATGGCACACATTCGGATGTCCTGGTCCACCATTGCATATGTATGGGTCGATCTAACAGTAGGTTTGTTTAGGGTCATGTGTGAGTCCGTGTTTTTCTTTATTTGTCCAGTTTGTCAATAGTCTATACATACATGTGTCGAGCATATTAGGAGTTGCATAGTCGGTCTCATGTAAGCTCACGATGTCAGTCCCTTTCGAGTGTGAGGCAAGTCGGGTCTACTGCGTACATTGTAGACTTGCCGAAAATTGGGATCGGCTCTACCATTCTATGTCTCGGATCTAGTCACATATAAGGACTCCGCGGTGATTCCTAGTGAGTCATTGAGCCATCTCCTTCCTTTGAGAGTGACCCAACCCCGGAGTGTCTACCACTAGCCGCATTACCACAGTAGCATGTGTATATCGAATATATACGGGATGAGCAGGTGACGATTACTTGGAGTGGAGCGTACTCCGCGCTACCTGGTACGGTGACAGATCCGCAGGAGCCACACGAGTAGCCGCACCCCTTACTCGATGGGGTCGAGTTCTTCCCACTTGGGGAGAATTGACGGAAATCAACACCGAGCACTAACATTTTATTTTTATATTTGTATCCTTTTGTTTACATTTATATCCTTGGCTAATTGGATTTGCAATTGTAAGGCATTATAAGCCAAAGGGTTAGTCATTAGAAATCTTTGGGTTTCTTTGTAAAAAGGCATTTGGGTTTCTATGTAAAATGTCAGTAGGTACAGCAGGGCCCCCACCCTCTTTCCCATTGGTCCACCTAGGATATAGAGCCCATGTGGGGCTAGTTCAAAGTCCAAGATTGGACTTGGACCAAGGGGGGACAAGGTGGAATAAAATTCAAATTGGACTCCCCTTAGTCAAGGGCCCCCCCTTTAATATAGTTTATTCATGTTATATTTTATTTAATTTGGTCATTTGACCACATGGGAGATTAATTATCCTATCCCTTGTTTACCCCTCCCTAACCCTAGATCTGAGGGTAGTTTATGTCTTTTTTCCATTTCTATATAACCCATGTATTTTGTGAATTCTTTAGCAATTAATGAAGAGAAAATTCCATTTGTTGCTCCAAGGCTAAGGCCGCCCCCTCTCTCTCTCCTCTCTCTCCCTTGGAGCTGCGAAAGCTCTGAATTTCAGAGGTGTGAAACCTCTCAATCACTCCCTCTCTGAGTGAGAAGCTCAGCACCGCCGCCGTCGCCGCCATCGAGCCGCCATCGCACCACAACTGCCGCCTCGTCGGAGTTCTGTCCAACCCTGGATAAAAGCTTGAAGCCGGATTTTTATCTCTCAATCAGGAGATCTGTTTGACCTCAAATTTTGAGGTTTTGTTCTTCCTGTCATCCCCCATCCTCAGTTCAAATTTCGTGTCATTTCGCCTTCGTTTAGTATTTTTTCCGTAATTAAGCTTCCCCCCCAGATAATCTGCCAATCAGCAGATCTGCAGGATAGAGTCTTGTTGTCGTATTTTTCTCGCCCCCTTAGCCATCTCCAAATATTCCCAAAAAAATCATACGTGTTCCTCACGCCCCCCTCTTCCACCCATAATTTGCTCAGAGTCTAGATCTACCAACACCCTGTCGATCAAATTTCATTTTCAGGCAGAACCTGTTCTGTCTTGACTATCTTTAATCCAAGTCAATAAAAAAACCTTGGGAACAGTCATTTTCATTTCTAATCCGTCTACTGGATGGATTTGAAATAATTATATGTTGTAGCCCTTTGAGTCCTCTATCGATCGGTACCAATTTTAACTCGATCCGACACCGGATCTGGGCGCAACAATTCTTTTCGTGGAGGCACGCATTTCTGATCCGAGAACATGCCAGCAAAGGCAGCAGCAAGTTAATTTTTGCAAAATTACTTCAGCGTCGATTCAGCCACCGCCGATCTCGGGGATCAAGGAGGAGTCTTCCATCGACGTCCCAGCCAGCCTCCGTGACCAGAAGGTGACCGAAAGCCGCCGTCACAGCAGCCGAGTTCGCTTGATGTCCAGCGGGTTGAACTGAGTTGCTGAACCGAGTTGGAATAGTACCGAGTCGGACCAGCAGCCCGTCTCTGGCCCGAAAGCCCTTCTGGCTTGCTGCCCGTCAACCCGAGTTCGCTACTCTCGGGTCCCATTGTAGCCCTTTACCTCCCTGCGTGGAGTGGGTAATTAAATTCACTGCTGTAATTATTTATTTACTGTGTACCGGGAGTACGAGTTTCAGCCGGGGTCCTCTTCCCACGCCCGGAGCGTGGAGGTATGTTTTTGCTCCTTCGTTGATGCATTTGCTTATCTCGTATATTTTTGAATGCCATTGCATGAGCGATTGTTAGGATATTAGCTCGTTCAAATTTCATCGCCGCTGCGAGCGAGTGAGTGGAACCCGTCCCGTGACTCGATCCGAGTACGCGGAAAAGCCGATACTCGTGACTCATTATCGGTTTCTCAACCGCATAGATCCACGCGTTTCCCTCGCTTAGGGACGTCCGCGAGCTAGAGTCCCAGGTTCGCGTCCCGTTTCGCATCACCCCGTCATCCTCTTTTTTCTTTCTCTCCCCCACCGCCGACTACCTCACACACTCCCGCCCTCATACACGCACAGGGAGGGGCTCGGCCCCCTCCTTGCTCCCCTCCCTCACACACTCCCGCCCTCCCCTCCCTCACATACTCACACACGCATAGGGAGGGGCTCGGCCCCTCCCTGTCTCCTGACACACGCACAGATAGTGAGGGGATCGCCCCCCCTGCCTCATTGTCTCACACATGCACACACATATAATTTTTTTTTATTTAATTTTATTTTGTTATGTGGAGGGCAATCTGCGTCGGGGACGACAACGAGAGAATTGATCAAAAACATTTTTGCCAATAAATGGTAAGCAAAAATTTTAATTTTAATCTATATATTATATGTTTTATTTTATTATATTTAATCTTATTTAAATTATTTATTAGATATTATTTTTTTTAATATTCTTTAATTTTTTAAAATTTATGATGTACGTGTGTGAGAGAGAGAGAGGGAAAGAAGAGGGACGGGGGTGGGTCTGGGTGGGGGTGTGTGTGTGTGGGTTGTAGGGCGACAACGAAGGGAGAGGGTGGGGGGGCAGAGTCGGGGGCCAGGGGATATGTGTGACTATATGTGTGCCAAAGAGACAGAGAGGGAGAAAGAGAGGGTACATGGAGTGGAGGGGACGATGGGTGTTTTTGAGAGAGAGAGAGAGACAGAGTAAGGAGAGGGAAGGGGGTGGGTTTGGGTGGGTGGAGGGGAGGGGAGGGAACTGAAGGAGAGCAGTCTATTTTTTTTAATTTACGGGTCGTTGGGCCGATAGGGGAGGGGAGGGGGGGTCCAACGGCGAAGGGGAGGGGTCTTTTATTACAGGCGAGGATGTCAATGTAAATGTGCATGTGAATGTGTATGTGAATGCGGACGTGATTTTTTATTGCAGGCAAGGATGCCAATGTGAATGTGGATGTCGATATGATTGTAGATAAGGCTCTTTTTTTAATTTGTTGCCCGTTCAAGACTTTTGTTATGATATATGTTATTATTATCTTTGGATAGTAATGACATATATCAAACACAAAGTCTTGAATTGTCCTGTTGGACAGTCTATGGATATATATATTTGATCATTCGATGTTGTTTATTATATGTACTTCATGGTTATCTTAAAATTTCGATAGCATCTTCCCTCTCTTCTCCAATATACCTGCTAATTTTGACTGCTCTTTTGGTCACTTGCATTTTATGTGAGTGAACTTTAGAGAAGAGTTAAAATTAGTAAATTATGGTGGTATATTGGAGAAGTGTGGGGAGATGTTGTCAAAATTTTAAGATAATCGTGAAGTACATATAATAAACAACATCGAATGATCAAATATCCATAGATGGGCATATTATTTGATGTAGGCACCCCATGTATATTGTGAATCTGTATATGACAAAACAGATATACAAGTGTAGAAAATGTTCAATTTTTAGGGGAGATGCTGTCGGATTTTTTCCAGAAGTTTGATATGATGTATTAATATCAGTTACTTTTGTTGTTGAATCATACTGAAATACATGATTTGTTAGGTAGATATGACTGGACTGGACCGTTCATGGATGTATCGTAGAATAGTAGATCGGGTGGTGTCTGATGAGTTTAAATATGGAGTTGATAGCTTCATTCAATTTGTATTGGGGCATCCAACAATAGTAGAGAGACAGGGTCACATCCGATGTCCTTATTTAGTTTGTGCAAACAAGAGGTTTCTTTCATCATGGGATGTGCAAGCTCATTTGTACAAGACAGGGTTTATGAAAGGTTATACAATTTGAGTGTGTCATGGTGAGGATGTCTAGTCATATGAGCCTGCCAATGTTGCAGGCATAAGTAGGTACATGGATATAGTTGTAGATGATGTTGTCCCCAGCTTGAATGTTTAGGAGGAATATGTGCACAACGAAGAAGCGCCAAACAATATGGCTGAAAGATTTTATTAGTTACTTTGGGATGCCGATGAGCCATTGTGGGATGGTTGTCAAAAGCACACTGAGTTGTCTGCCGTCTCATAGTTGTTGAATTTGAAATCTGAATTGCACCTCAGTGAAAGTTGTTTTGAGCATCTACTCCTCCTCATCAAGAGTATGTTGCTTCAAGATGAGAACCGGCCTGAAAATTTATACCATGCAAAGAAGATGGTCAATGAGTTAGGGCTTGGATACATGAAAATAGATGCATGTCCTAATCATTGTATATTATATTATCAAGATAATGCAGATAAAAGATCATGTTCTATTTGTGAGCATGCTAGGTTCAAACCTAAGAGAGGGGGCAATTCAAAGCAAAAGGATGTATCTTACAAGTCATTGCGATACTTCCCTCTCACGCCCAGATTGCAGCGGATGTATATGTCATTAAAGACAGCTCGACATAAGAGATGGCACGTAGAAAGAGTACGTCGTGCAGATGATATAATCAGTCATCCCACTGATGGCGAAGCTTGGAATCATTTCAATGGGATTCATCTTGCTTTCGCAAGGGAGCCATGGAATGTTAGGCTGGGTTTATACACAGATGGCTTCAATCCATTTGGAGGTTTAGTGGCACCTTACTCATGTTGGCCGATGTTTATGACACCGTAAATCTTCCGTCGGGCATGTGCATGAAGCGAGAGAACATTTTCTTATTCTTAGTGATTCCTGGCCCGAAAAATCTTAGAAAAAATTGGACATATATCTCAGGCCACTAATTGATGAGCTAAAGGTATTATGGACTGACGGAGTTGTTACTTATGATGCGTATAGAAAGTAAAATTCCATTATGAAGGCTGCATTGATGTGGACAATAAATGACTTCCCTGCATGTGAAATGCTATCTGGCTGGAGCACACTGGGGATCCTTACTATATGGCCGATACCAAATCATTTATCCTGAAATATGGTGGGGAATCATGCTAGTTCGATTGCCATCGGTGGTTTATACCAATTGATCATCCTTTTCGAAGGCAAAATGACGCATTCTTGAAGAACACACAAGAAATGGATGTGGCCAAATTGGAACGGGTGTTTGGTCGACAAATGGCGAGACAGGTGTAAAATTTACCAGATATAGTACAACTATCCGGGAGCACACGATAGCTCCGTGGATTAGGAAAGGATCACAACTGGGTGAAGAAAAGTATCTTTTGGGAACTGTCTTATTGGTCAACGCACCCTTTTGATATGGCACAACCTGGACGTCGTGCATGTCAAGAAGAATGTATTTGATAATGTGTTCAACATTGTAGACACGTCAAAATTGACACCATTCTTGAGTACATCTCATATTACCTTGCAATGTCCCGATTTGACCATCAAATCGACTTATTTGAGTAGTTTTCCTCATTTTTTGATTATTCAGCTTTCTCCATTTTTTCCTATTTTTTTATTTTTCTGGGATTTTTCTCTAATTTTTTGGGACCTTTTAGAATTAACGTCAGACCCAGGGGACGTCATTTTCTTAATTAACGTCAGCGTAGTGGACGCCATTTTCAAAACAAATAAAATAAAAAGAAAATAAAAAAATTAGGTGACCCAGGCAGAATGCGGTCGCCTTGGCAACCGTGTCCTGCTGAACGCAGTCGTTGAGGTGACCACGTCTTAAAAAAACACAATAAAAAATAAAATAAAATAAAATAAAGGGCCAACCTAAACGTGGTCACCTTGGCGACCACGTCCTTTAGGTCGTGGTCACCTTGGTGACCGCATTCAGAGAAATTAGCGCACGCAAGAGCGGATGCCAATACCTTCAAAATTTCATGAATTTTCACTATTTTTTCATTGGCATCCACCCCTTAAGACGCGAATTCTTAATTTTACATTTTAACCCCGTTTCGCGCCGAATTCATGTGATTTTGAATCCACGTCATTGTAGAAGGTTGTTAATTCTTTAATTGGCATCCGGGACACGAGACGCGAATTCTTTTCTTCATATTTTGAGCCAAATTTGTATTTATTTTTAAAACCATGCCTCTCTACAAGGTCGCTAATTCATAAATTGGTGTCCGGTCTGAATGACGTGAATTTCACTTCTATATTTTGAGCTTTTAACTCTGTCCAAAATTTAAATTTATTGCTAATTGGCGTCTGGCCACTTGGATGTGAATTCTTATCTAATTTTAAAAATTTTTAAACTTTCCATATTTAAATTCCAATTGGCGCCTCTTTGAGCTTATGTTAATTAATTGCTGACTTCTGGGTCTGACGTCAATTCTTATAGACTTCCGTATCCAACAGAACCTCATTCTTTCCCCATTTTAAGCTCTTTTTCCACTTGGGAAAGGGTTCCTATCACTTTCTAAGATTGAGGGAACACATGACAGATGATTTCCTCTCTCCAAATCCAACTGAAACTCAATTTTCTAATTTTTGGATAATTAAACCTATAAATTTTCACTATATAAATAGGGACCCTCACTCCCTTTGGTTTAAGGCGACAACATTAATTGATCAAGGGGAAGTGCTGCTGGACCAAGAGCTCAAGGACAGGGAGTCTCCCATGCACCTCAAGGCCACACCACGTTGGAGCTCTCCTTCCTTTGAAGATATTGAAGATCATTGAAGCCTCTTGGAGAAAAAAACCAATAAGCCTTCTCAATTCTATCTTATTTATATTTCATTTACTTTAGCATTGCATGCATCAAGCTTCTACCTCTTCTATTTATTCTTCTATCTCAACATTGAGATCTCTCTTTGTGCAACACTTGCACTCTCCCTTTTTCATCATATCATCATCTTTTCTTACCCTTTTGCATAGGGGCTTAAAGGCCAACACCAACAAGGTGTGTCACTTTTCATGATTTCATGTTTATTTCTTATTGAGAATTTGATGCTACACTCACCTTGTTTCTAATCCAATCTTTCTTTATTGGTGTTTGTTCTTTTTGTAAGGGTAATCAATCAAGAAGAACTCTCTTCATCGGCCGGCCGATTGGAAGAGAAGGTGGACCTCACAATCTCCCCCACTTCTAAAAAGATATTCTTCACAATCCCCCCTTATATTTATTATTAAAATCCATTCGAGGCCTACGCATCTCTGGCGATCACATTCCCTTAGCATCCACGCATGCTCCCCTTTCCCTCTTTCCCATTCTTCTTTCTTTCCTTTTCCCATCTTTCTTTATAATCATTTGTTCTTTGTTGATTTTTCTTATAATCTACAAATTGGCGATCACGGTGGGACCACCATTATTTTTCTTCTGATTACCCTCTCCTTTTGACACCCGCGCGTGCCCTTTCCCTTTTGCACCCACGGTGCAACTCCCCTTTGTGCTCCATGTAGCACTTTCCTTTTTATTATTTTTATCCCTTGTGCACCGCGTGCACACACCCCCTCCGTAAGTGATTCCAACTTGTTAGATTTTTAGAAAATTCCATTTCTTTATCTTTAAAAAGAAAAAAAATTGGATGCCATGCTTCATGTTTATTGATTGCCATGATTATTGTAAATCTATGTGAGTGTTCTATCATGATCTTTCATTGGTCTCTTTGATTTTCCATATCTTTCCCACTATTGTTCATACATGCTTTTTTGTTCATTTTTCATTACTTTTGCATTTACGGCATTCAAGCTTGGGAGACCTCCTCTCCCTACACACTTTTAGGAGATTTGTACCCCTCTTGGTGAAGGAAGGACCATCCAATTGAGAACTCCTCTCATTGGACCGGAATCTCCTCCACCAAGGCCTCCGTAAGTCTCCGATACCAAAGGCTTCCCTCTTTGGTAATCGGGCTGGTTGTACCTTGAAGTTCCCCGGGTTTAGTTGGCCCAAAACGTGGTGAGATACATAACCTAGTTGGCACCGAAGTAAACCACATTGAAACTAGGTTCTTACGTTGAGTGAATCACATCAAACTTTGTTAAACTCCTTTAATTCACATCAAGGAAAAATAAAAAATCAAGCATAAACATCTCACATTGTTTTATATCTTTGCAACTTGCTTTGATTGGATTATTGTTTGATTTGCATGATGTTTCACATTGATAACAAAATCAACATGCCTAATTATTGATATAACTATGAGGATGACCAACCTAGCTCATCCTATGATCCTCAATTTCATAATTCTAACCACAATCTTTCTAAGGGACCATGTCCTCATTCTCATAGTCTTACCCGCCCCATGGGCAATTCTCAATCTTAAGGTCCCTTACACTGATTGCAAGCCAATACTCCCCCGAAATTATCTCCTCACACAACGTGGTCTCCCAAAAATTGCATCTCACACCTCAACAAGCCCAAGCTCTTAAGGCTATTGTTGAGGGCCTAGTTTCATCATCTAGCCCTCCTTCAATTCCCACTTGGGTGGCCCATCACCCACCTCCCTCTTCTATTCATCCTCCTCCTCGAGTGGTACGTCTATCACCCGCCTCCTTCTATTCCCTCTCGGGTGGCCCATCATGTAATATCCCGGACCCTTCGGATCCTTCTTTTCGGAGCCCGGATCTGCTTTCTCAGAGAGTCTGACTCCGTTGAGTCTGAAATTATGTTTTGGACATCTTTCGTGTTCGGATCCGTGCGATTCAGATCAGTTTCGGAGGCCTGGAGCGTGTTTCACGGCTTTTTCTGCGTGTTTTCCGATTCCCGCGTGTGTGTTTCGGCAGGAACTATGGAACCCCGTAGCGGGTGAACCGGGTCGTTCACCTACTCAGGAATGGTACCACAGTGATCAGCGCGTTCCAACGATCGTGGTGGTATATTTTCCTATTTTTTGGAATTTTGGGATTTTCTATATAATCCCATTTATTTATATTTTTTTCCTTCTCCTTTCTCTTTCTTCTTCTTTCTTCCTCCTTCTTTCTCCCGTGAGCGACTGGCCCCCTCCTTTCCCCCTCTCCCGTGGACGCGGCGGTGACCCTCTCCCCGGCTGCAGACGGCGGCGAGGTGACGGTGCGGTGACGGCGGTGGCGGTGTGGCGATCGCGGCGGCGTGTGAAGCTCGTGGGAAGCGTGGAAGAACGAGGGTTTTCAAGCGTTTTCTTGCGATCGGCGACGATTCGGTGGAGCTTTAGCTCCATTGAGGTAGGGAGACGGATCCCCATGCTCATCCAGTCGTCCCCCGTGATTTGTAGGCCGAGGAGAGGTCGAGAGGGGCATTTTTGAGCCGGATAGGGCAAAATCAATGTTTTGGGGGTTGTGTGCCGATCTACCGTTTCGTCACGTTTCGGACCGATTCGAGGGCGTAGATGCATGCTAGGGGTTATAGGGGAGCTTCCCCCTTGTTTTCTCACTCATCCGTGGATGATTGGGGCGTGGAACGGGTTTTTGGGTTTCTTCTCGCCGGCCCGTTCTCGGGACGATTTGGCAGTCCTTCCAGAGACCGCCAGAGCCTTTAGCAGCCCAGGGTAGGTGCGCCAGAGCCTGTGGCGGCCCAAGGTGGGTGCGCCATAGGGGCACTATTTTATCGGCAGGTCCCCAAGTCTTCTGGCGGCTGCACGATAGATCGCCAGAAGATGTGGCGGGTCGAGGGTCAGACCGCCAGATGGCGAGTTGACCGTTGATTTTTGACCGTTGGGAGTTTTTGGGGTGTGGAGGCCGAAGCTACGCCCTCCACCTCCTTGTGGTGGACCGAGGTAGGACCGCCATTTCCTTCGCAACCCATGGTGTGGCGGCCCATTGTTGGACCACTACAGTCCCTGTGGCGGCCTAATTATGGACCGCCAGCCTATGTGGAGGCCCAAAGGTGGATCGCCAGAGATCTATTTCCGATCGGAGTTATGTTTTGTCGATTCGAGTCCCGGGTGAGTGGATCTCGATTCGCGTGCTTACCAGTGGTCTGACTGATGCTGGGCATCATGTGGGGGCCACACGTGAGGGTGTCGTGGAATCCCGGGAGTGGGTGTTCTTGGCTTGTGTCACCGCGAGTCGGTGTCGGTAAGAGGAGCGGCCCTTGTGCTTTATCCAATTTAGACGTTACTTTCCGTCAACTAGAGAATCTACTCCTTCAGTGACCCTCCACTAGTCGTAGCCTTCCCACACACGAGGGGCCCCACTAGGGAGTGGTGGCGAGGCTACCCTGAGAGACAATTTTTAGACTGGTTTCCGTCAGGCCCCACGTTTGACGCCAGAATCCGGCTGAGGGGAAAACCAATCAGATGGCCTGACCTAGGACGTATGGTCTGTGTGTGCACACATGGTTGGGGGCGGTTGGACCCGCGCTGACGAGCGCGACCCCAGCTAGTCACTTGTTCTGTGGTTACTTATATGGTGTCTCAGTTCCCGCTGGGCCGGAGGGAGACACCCGAGGCACGGTTTAAGCCGTCAGTGGACGCATCCGGCCTTACATCTAGTGGGTTGCTACTCCTGTCTTTGTCTGGTAGCGACTCTTGGGTTTTTCTTGGGTTCTGACGAGTTGTCTCAATTTTCATGCCGTGTGTTCGGTACTAGCCGTAGTCGTAGCTCGCAATTACTTTCCGTATAGTTTCTCGATTTACGAGGTGGGGACCGGATGATCCCTACTGAGCCTTGTGTTTTGAGGCTCATTCCTCACGTATTTTCCGTGTTTCAGGTAAGACACGGCTTCAGGGGAGCGCTTCAGAGGCTCCACGTGGTTCAGGTGCCTAGGGTTAGTTGCATGTTGCCAGTTCCGGGGTATGCCTCGTGTAGTTGTACTTTTCCCTTTGGACTGTACTAGTTGTTGACTACTATCTTTTTTAGACTGCTGTTATTATTGTGGACCATGTAATTTAATTAATGTAATTTATTTATTTCCTGCTTATTCATAAACTGTGTAATTCCGTAATTATTTTAGGTTCTTGTATATCTCCACACCTTCCTTTTAACCCTTTCGAGTCTTCGGGCTCGTGGGTGGCGGTTCGGGATTTGGATTATCAGGTCTTCCCCGTATTCGGATCTCGGGTAATTACACATCACCCGCCTCCTTTCACTCATCCTCCTTCTCGGGTGGCCCATCACCCACCTTCTTCCACTCACCCCCCTCCTCGGGTGGTCCATCACCGGCCTCCTTCTAACCATCCTCACCCTTCACGGCCACAAGGCCCATATGTTCATTGCACCCCAGCCCGACTGGGTCCTTCGTTGGGCTAGCCCATTAACCCTCCACGGCCATCATGTCAAGCCCCTCAAAGGCCCCCATGTCAACAGTCCACTTCTTAAGTCACACCTATCCAACAAGTTCTTCTTGATAAAATTGCTTCAATGGAGGAACAACTAAGGAGGGCCACAAGCCCACGGCCTCCACCTCCTCCTCCTCAAGTCAATCCCCTTCACTCATTCATGAATCAAATCACTAAAATGGAGAAAGATAGGAAGGAGAAGAGAGATGATAATGGCATTACAAATCTAAGTGAGCAAGAGCCGGCAACTTCCAATGATCAAGTGGACGTCGTCTGCACTCCACCTATTCATGACATTCATTCATATGGCCCTCCGCCTCCGCATTCACTGTAATGCCCGAGAATTTTCTAAGAATTTTCTGGGATTAAATCTAATTACTCAGCAATTACAAAAGATTAATGGGAAATTAAGAAGGAATTAAAGATTTATTTAAATCCATTTAAAGGCCCTATATTCATCAAAGGGTTAAGCCCAACTCAAATAGGCCCAAAGACCCAATACCAAGACCTTTAGACCCAAGCCCATTAATGTAAATGTAAATTGGGTAATTTATAAATTTAAAATAGATATATACACCAATTAGGAGGTAAATAAGAGAGAATAAGAAAATCCAAATATTTCAGATTTAACGATAAATGGTGGTCTATCGCGAGACCGTCATCTCATTTCAGCGGTCCAAACATGACCGCTGATTCATTCTGATTCCGTAAATCGAAGAAGCGTAGAAAGCTTGGATCTTTGGCATCCAAATTCCTATGGATCAAAAGTGTAGACATGTAAACATGTCTAGTACTCTTGGGGATCGATCCTACCCCTAATTAGGACCCCATCTCGATCAAATCCTCAGCCCTAACTCAAAACCCTATAAATAGACCCTAACTTCGACCCATGTGAACCCTAATGTTGGCTCGCTTAATTCGAAGGTAAGGAGACATCTTCTCAGGTTAATCCTTTAGAATAATTTGTTCTCCTTAGTTTTGTCTAACTCCCTTAAAAATCTCGTGCCAGGAGGACATGCCGTTGGAGAGTTAGAAGCCTTACAAGTTGCTGGTTCACTGCAGTCCGCAAAGGAACCAGTGTGGCCATCCAGCAAAGACCTAGAGATTGGATGCCCTAATCAAGGTATTTAGAAGTTAATCCTTTAGAACTTAGTGTTCCCTGTCGTATCTTCTACCTACCCTCCAAATTTTACGGTTTTAGGTCAAGTGGTTGAGGAGAACGAGGGATGAGAAGTTGCTGATTTAGCACAGGACGTACAGAAACTAGGGTCGACTTCTAGTTAGAAATTCAAAGTCTATGGATCGAATCAAAGGTAGGTTATCTCATGAAAATGCTAAATTTATATGTTAGGAACAAAAGCCCTCTGTTACCTCGTGATTTCATGCATTGTACTGGGAGTATTTAATGTTTTATTTCAACTGCGCATCTAGGTTATCACAGCATGCATGATTCCTACCCTTTAATCAGAAATTGATAACTTTTATCTTAATTTATGTAAACCATGTATCTCCGTATGTTTCTTATGTTCTATCATGTCTTATCCCTCTGCTGAGCATGGATTTCATTTATCTATTGACCAAAAAAATAGGTCTTATATGACCTATTTTACTTCTATCTGTTACAGAACAGAAACGGTCTCTACCAGATCGCCATAATCATTTAGCGGCCATGCGATAGACCGCAACCACCATCATGCAGTTCTCCTATGATCGCCATTATCTTTCTGATTTCTACTGCCTGTTAACTCTAAACAGATTGTGGATTGACCCTATAAACTATATGATAAACCTAGGTAGAAAGGCTTTATTCCTAGTTTTAACTTCATATTCGTAATATTGGTTATACTGTGCATCATCCTTGAGAGATTGTATGTCTTACATGGTTTAAATGTGTATTTTAGCTTATGCTACTTTCATGCCAAAACATATACTTTTGTAGTAATGATCACATTTTCACATACTCGTTTTGATTTGATCGTTGTTTTATCACGATCCTTTCTCATCTATAGTCTTTCCTTAAATACATGGTGCGTACCCCGGTGTGTGGCCATTAGATACACATTGCACTTATAAGCACACCTCTTGGACTTGTAATCCTCTCCATTGGATATTCCTTCCACCGGACTAGATGATCTTGTTCAAGGCCTCCATAAGTCACTGCGAGCCTGGGATTCCCACTAGGACACGAGCTGGTTGTACCCTCAAAGCCAAAGTGTCTAGAAAGCACTCACATGATCGGTGTTTTTCTAAGTCATGGCTGGTAGTGGCCATCAAGGTGACCGCAATTGTCAATTAGTTGCCCTTCCCCTGACCTCTATTTTTCCCGAAGTTTCACTACGTCGACCCTTCTTTCTTTATGCGTCGACTCTGTCCAAGTTACAGCCATACCAAGACCGCCACTATTAAGTTGCGGCCAAGCTGTGACAGCTAATTCAAGAAACAACCCAGACTAGACCATTTCCTGTCTCTGAGTTATTTAACCCATGGTTTGACCCAAGGGTTGATTTTCCTATGTTCCTAGATGATCTATTGATTATCTCAAACCTAATACCTTATTCAAAAGCAATGTAATGAATTATGAATGTTAAAAGAAGATGTCGTTATGCTGCCGAATTCTTTTCGTGGCATGACCTTGTCTTAAATCATTCTTTGAATTCGCATTAGTGCATTCTTACTTTGATATCATGAAACTATAGTTTGAACTTGTACACTATTGGCCTACTTTATTGATATTTCTCATGAAAGTAGCTTCATTTTTAACTTGAAGATGCAGTTCGGGCACTGATTGTGTCCAAGGGCTCCATGCTAGCCCCCTCGGTTGATTGTCAGAAACGTGCTAAAAACTATGGGGTACGATGATACTAGCATCGCATTGCACTGGGAGTACTTTTTTATAGACGGGTGAAAATCACGAGGCTATACATGAAATTATACATTCTTCTGACATGACTTTCATGGTTATGAAAAGTACATTCTTGATACGTGCTAGTACATTCTTGTTATATGAAAGGTCACTATACATTCTTGTTATATGAAAGGCCACTATACATTCTTGAATGATTATCCTCTCAATCTATATCAGAAATCTCATATCTTCATAGTCACATCTTGTTACTTGCGTTGTTACTATAGTTTTGTTCGCATGTTTCATAATATGTATTTATCTTAATTTCTAGAGCTAAAATACTAATTATTTAAACATTACCTTCATGTTGATATGAAGATACCTACTGGGCAAGTGTACTCATTCCCTACTTTTTCAATCTTTTCAGGAAACTCTAGCGGGGATTCAGACTACTCACATGACGAGTCTGAGAGTGATTAAAGATCGAGAGAAGACCTAGTAGAGTTATGAGTCAAGTTGAGTCTATGTAATTTTTCATTTATTTGAGTCTAGTAAAAAGAGTCAATTATCATTGTACTTTGGATATTATTCAATAAAGTGAAGTTTTGAGTATATTATCTTGTGCATTCCCTTTTTGTGTGAATGTGTTAGCGCTTTGATTATATTGCTCGCTTGCGGCGTACTAGCCGGCTGTTAGCATTCTCGAATATCTTCCGTTGTACTTATATCTTGGGGCGTGACATTCACATTCACCAAACCCTCCACAACATTACACTCATCCACCCATTAATACCCCTCCACCACGGCATCCACTAGAATTTGATGATCATGAAGAATTGGAGACGGCATGTGAAGATTATGAAGCTTTTGAAGATACACTCACTCCGAGTTTCCTTCGATTCACTCTCCCTCCATTACCACAGGAATAACCCCCTGCTCAGGATGATGCCACCATTCTGAACCCCGTCTATGAAACCAATTGGTGTTACGATGATGGGTCGATACTCCAATCACCCACATCGACGCACCATGACCCTTCTCCCAACATTAAAACCTCTCGCCCCATTAAAATTCGACGCTTTATCCGCACCAAACCTCCTCCTTCTATACCTTCAACCTCCATACCATTAACCTCCACCAAGCCATCCGGACCCTCCATTGATTCCCCACCAACTACTCCATCAACAACCATACCACCGGCCTCCTCCGAGCCTCCCGTTACCCATTTTCTCAAACCAGGTAACCATCCGTCAACGCCACCTAAGGCCTCCATTATCCTTATAATCCAAAAGTCAATCACTCCTAGCCTTCCACGTAACCCCGTGGCTAATCTTGAGCAGGGTCTACCCTTCTTCGCACACCAGCCAAACCCGTCCGCTTCCGAGTAGGGGGAGATGTTCGGCGTGTTTAAGCCTCCACTTCCACTTACCCGTCCTCCAACGTTACCCTCCATTAAAATGCCATCATCCATTAAGCCTCTCGCCGCCATTTCAGTTTCCTCCATCACCCCTCTGTGTAGATGTGTTGCTACAAGTACATGTGCCGAAGGCGATGTCCAAGAGCCGGGCAAGAAGAATTTAGTTGCGGCTATGCCATTCAAAATCCAAGATTTCATTTGCCGAATTCCATTTCGGCTTCTTGTGTTGGGCATCTTTGAGATGGCCAAGTCTCCTCCGATGCTCACCATGAAGAAATGCCAAGCATTGATGCCATTCCGGCCTACATCCAAGATTATCAAAACTTCATTGCTTATTGGTCAAAAAACTTTCAATGCTCTCATTACCCCTTGCTCCATCATAGTGAAAATTCTTTGTCAAGAGAAGGGGTTCTCCTCCAATCTAGTCATGACACATTCTGTTGTTAAGGAGGTGATGAAGTCCCTGCTCAAGGGCCGGGCATGGCATTTCGTGTTCGAAGCCTCCAATACCAAGCCTATTCCTTCTTCGCTTCCACGCAAGGGGTTAGTGCCCGTTCTACCAACTACTTTTTATGAAAATATTCTGAGAGCCCCAGGCACTATGAAACTTCCCATGCCAACATTCCAAATCCCACGCATTGATATCTCTCGCCTTCCAAGAGAGTCATTCTTGAAGAAGCTGAACTTATTTTGTGCCAAAGTTCCAAAACTTCCTAACTTTCATAACATAATTATTGGCACTTCATCCAATGAGAGCACATGGACCTTGATTCCACCAATTGAGCCATGTGGTCGGGCAAGTTATTGGCCTTCAAGGGGTGGGCACATTTATATTAAGGAGCTTTCCATCAATCCACTCACCTATTATTCCACTTCATCCACATTCTTACTCAACATCAATCTCTTCCCATGGGCCACCCATTGGGTGTTCTCATCTTCTCATTCCTTTTGTCTGCATTCCTTGCATTCTTTGCATCTCATGTATTATTTGCATTTATCTTTCTTTCCTGAGTTTCCAAACCCACATCTTCCCCGTCTTTCGGAACCTCCAGATCCTCTCCGTACTATTTCCAACTCACCTTTCTCTCCGAAATTTTTGGATTCTCCATCTCTTAACCCGCATCTCCCCAATTTCTTGAACCTCCAGATCCTCCACAGTCTATTCCTCTCAAATCACCTTTATCTTCAGAACCTCCGGATCTCCTCCACACTACTTCTAATTTACTCTTACTTCTGGATTTTTCTCTCCTCCTAGGGCATCACGCCCCCTCCTATTTTCTCCTTCCAGAACCTCCAGACCCTTCTTCCGATCTCCCCAATTCACCTATGTCCCCGGAATTTTTGGATCCACTACCACTTTCTCCAGGGCATCGCGCCCCTCCTGATTTTCTTCCTCCGGAACCTCCGGATCCTCCCAATTCTACTCCTTCTCATTCACCTTTATCTCCGGAACATCTGGATCTTCTATCTCTTTCCGTAGGGCATCGTGTCCCATTGTATCTCCCCCATCCTCCTTCCTATCATTCACCGAGACCTCCAGATTCCCTACCTCTTCCCCCAGGGCATCGTGTCCCTCCACACTTTCCTCCTATTTTTCATCTTGTTCCCTATCTCTCCTCCCAGGGCATCATGCCCATTACCATTTTCTCCCTCCGGAACCTCTGGATTCCTTATTTCATTCTTCAATCCTCCCAGGGCATCATGCCCCTTCTCACTTTCTTCCTTCGGAGCCTCCGGACCTTCCTTTCTTCCGATTCATCCTCCTAGTCCTTCGGGACATCATGTCTTTTGTTCTTTTCCTCCTCTTAAATTATCTTTTCCCATACCTTTTTCGGGGGCATCGCGTCCCTCGGCACCTTCTTCCTTCGGAACCTCCGGATTCTCACTCCCATCATGATTCTCCTCCTTTGCCTCTAGACTCTCTAGACCCACCACTCTCGATTTATCAATTTCTCCTCCTAATTCCTCCCGATCCTGAGTCTGACCCGACTTCTTCCGCCTCAACTTCTTTGGGCATTTTCCCATTCTCACATTATTTTCGAGGCTTTAGTCCTCACTCCCCCTCTTGATTTCCTTTCCTTATGTAGACCATTAATGTGATCAAGGTCTCTGCACCTTAGTGAGGGAGTTCTAGCCCTCACCTCTTTTCCTTTTCTCCTTATTCGTCTGAGTCTGGTCTAAGCACCGCTCCCTCTTGTTAAGCCACTTATAATCCTTGCCTCTTATATTCGTATCTGCCAAATAAGGACCATAAATCCCATGTTTATCAACATCGCCACAGGCAGCTGCTTCTACGACCAAGGTTGCAAGGTAACGTACGTATGTGCATAAGTATGCATTTTTATGATGTCATTATCTCATTCATCTTCATGCACAGTTTTTAACATAAAGTGCATCTTAACTTGATCAAGAGTGGTAGTCTAGGCTTTTTGTCCTAGGTCTTTGTTTAATGTTAATGTCAAAAGAGAGTCTTTATGCTTGCTTTTGTAGCACTTTTGGTTATAAGAACCCCGCGCTGGGAGTTCGGCATTCCCTCCCCGCTCATTAAGAGCAACCCTTAGCTGGGCACCGCACACATTTCACAGTGTCCTTAGCCGCCTCTTTTAGTGAACACCGTTGCTACTTGGGCCATGCTAAAGGGCACGATGTCTTTTTCTCCTCTCCACTCGGCTAAAATATAAGGGTAGAGATAGTCTGGGCAAAAATAACTAACCTAAACACACCCCGACAAGAGAAAGTCTCAAATAGGGGCAGTCTATTATGACCTTATTCTCAAATTTCTTTCAATTTCAATATCTTTCAAGTCCAAAGGACAACAAAATCAAAAAATGATGATCAAAATGAATGATGAAAAGAAAGAAAATTCAAATTTATGGCATGGCAAGAGGGCTGTAAAGTTTTCCCGCGGGACATTATGAACCCAGTCGTATGCGTGCCTAAAAAAAATTAAGGTTTGATGATATGACACAAAGTCTCGGCGCAACAGACCGACTCTTTAGGGGTTGTGCTATGGAAAGAAGTTAAACCTGATATCTTCTTAACTCATATCAAGCTTATCTCCCAATTTTCTTCTCTTCTCCCTCTAAGATCGAGTGTTTCTCAGGTATGGCCTTAGTAGGGGCACCGTTAACTAAGGGCAGCCGGCTATAGGGTGCCACCTTCAATGCACGCCCTACTTCGGGCAGTTCTTAGCAAAAGGGGAAGGAACAAGGATCCCTAGTCAGCGGTTTGAATACCCTTTGGTGCTACAATTAGCGATGTCTAAACCAAAATCTAAAGAAAATTGAATACTCTCCAAAAAAAAGTGAATACTCTCCCAAAATCCAAAAAAAAAATTGAATACTCTCCAAAATCCAAAAAAATGAATATTTTCCACAATCCCAAAAAAATGATTTTTTTAAAAAATCAAAAAAAATCCAAATATTTTCTAAAACTCATAAAAATCTGAATATTTTTCCAAAACCCATACAAGTTTGCATACTCTCAAAAACAATCTAAAAAGATTACATTGTATTTTCCACTAACTATTTATCTAGATGGTGTTTTATAGGGACATTGCAAGGACCAAGATAGTGAGGTTATTGTAGAAGGTCATAATCTTCCGGCAAACATCATATGCCTTGATATGGATGGCTACGATGCCATTCTAGGTGTAGACTGGCTTGTTGACCATGACGCCTACATAAATTATCACAATAGGAGAATTTCTTTTCAAAAACCATGTCTCCCGCATTTCTCTTTCTTGGGCATCAAGTATAAGAAGCTCCCTACCATTATTTCTTCTCTTCACGCTTGCAAACTAATTTCGCAAGGATGTGAAGCTTTTCTTGCTTCCGTGATTGTCACCGAGTACAAGAAAATTCACATAGAAGAAATTACTATTGTCAAAGAGTTCCCCGATGTCTTTCCATCGGACTTACCCGGTTTACCACCCGAAAGGGAAGTAAACTTCTCCGTTGAACTCATTCCTGGAGTAGCACATGTTTCAATAGCTCCCTACAGGATGTCCCCCACAGAACTCAAGGAACTGAAGAGGCAACTTCAGGAGTTACTAGATAAGGGCTTCATTTGACCCAGCACATCCCCTTAGGGTGCGCCGGTTCTGTTTGTCAAGAAGAAGGATGGATCTCTCAAGCTATGTATTGACTACCGGTGACTTAATCAACTCACCATCATGAACAAATATCCATTGCCGTGTATCGATGAGCTATTTCATCAAATTTCTGGAACATAATATTTTTCCAAGATCGACCTCAGGTCAGGTTACCATCAGCTAAGGATCAAAGATGAAGACATCTGCAAGTCTACTTTCCAAAGCAGATATGGGCATTATGAGTTCGTGGTAATGCCGTTCAGGTTAACCAATGCTCCTACATCATTTATGCAACTCATGAACAATATTTTTAGGCAATATCTTGACCGATTTGTGGTCATATTTATTGACGATATTCTCATCTATTCCAAAACAAAGAAAGAACATGAAGAACATTTAAGAATAGCTTTGCAAACTCTAAGAGAGCATCAACTCTACGCAAAGCTCAGCAAGTGCGAGTTCTGACTAAAAGAGGTCTCTTTCCTTGGCCATATTATTTCAAAAGAAGGCATTGTTGTTGATCCTTCAAAGGTAGAAGCTGTCAAGAATTGGAGCCGACCAACGACCGTATCTGAAGTTAGAAGCTTTATCGATTTGGCTGGTTATTATAGGCGATTCATTAAGGATTTCTCCAAAATCGTCATTCCTTTGACTAGGCTCACAAGAAAGGAAAATCACTTCATATGGTCAAAAGACTACGACGAGAGTTTCTTAACTCCTAAAGAACATCTCACCACTGCTCCTGTCCTGGCACTACCTGTTGAAGGTGGTGGATTTGAATTCTACACGGATGCATCTGGCATTGGCCTCGGGTGCGTCCTTATGCAACATGGCAAGGTGATTTGTTATGCTTCGAGGTAATTGAAGCGTCACGAAAAAAACTACCATGTCCATGATCTGGAATTGGCTGCTGTTATTTTTGCCTAAAAATCTGGTGACATTACCTTTATGGGGAGACGTTCACTATATTTTCAGACCACAAAAGTCTGAAGTACCTTTTCACCCAAAAGGAGCTAAACATGAGACAAAGAAGATGGCAGGAATACCTTAAGGACTTCGACTTCTCTATTCAGTACCATCCGGGCAAAGCAAATGTCGTAGCTGATGCTCTTAGTTGAAGACCAATGGCAACTCTAGCAAGCCTCCAGAAAGGTATGACTTGTCTTATCGAGGATTTTACTCATTCGAATCTAGATGTGGATGCAGAATAAAAAAAGGGTATTATCGCCAATATCCGGTCACAACCTATACTAATTGACGGTCTAGTCAAATTACAAGAAAATGACCCCACACTAATAGAAATCAAGGCTAATATTGATCAAAGGCTGGAGTTCTCTATCTCAAACGATGGAAGGTTATTATTGAAAGATCGAATCTGTGTGTCGGATCATGCCGTAAGAAGCCGGTCATGGAGGAAGCCCATAAGACAAAATACACTATTCACCCTGGCGCTACCAAAATATACCAAGACCTGAAAAGGAATTTTTGGTGGCCCAACATGAAAAGAGAGATAGCGGACTTTGTATCTCGCTGCATCACTTGTCAGCAACTTAAACAAGAACATCAAAAGCCCGCTGGTAAACTACATCCCTTAGAAATTCCCGAATGGAAGTGGGAAAGCATAGAGATGGATTTCATCATGGGTCTACCGAAGACAAGAGGTGGACATGATGGTATATAGGTGATCATAGATGGATTGACTAAATCGGCAAACTTCTTACCTATAAAGAATCGATGGTCTGTGGATATCCTAGCAGCCTTATACATGAAGGAGATCATCAAGCTACATGGTGTCCCTATGACCATTATCTCCGATCGAGACCCTCGATTCACATCTCAATTCTGGAAGGGTCTACAACATTCATTGGGGACCCGACTCAATTTCAGCACTACTTTCCATCCACAAACTGATGGTCAAACTGAAAGGACAAATCAGGTGGTGGAAGATATGCTCAGGGCATGTGTTATTGACTTTGGTGGGAGTTGGCACGACCACCTGTCTCTAGTGAAATTTGCCTACAACAATAGCTACCAAGCTAGCATTCAAATGGCGCCATTCAATGCACTATATGGAAGAAGCTGCCACTCACCAATATGCTGAAATGAAGTTGGAGAAAGGCAACTTCTAGGCCCAGAAATCATTCGAGATACTACCGAAAAGATAAAGCTCATTCGAGAAAGACTCCATATGGCACAAGATAGACAGCAATCATATGTTGATAATCGAAGACATGATCTGGAATCCCAAGTAGGAGACCATGTCTTTCTCAAGGTTTCTCCAGGTCGAGGTTGTAACGCCCCATGTTTTTCGGATCATTTATCGGGTCAGGATCTGCTGGTTTTGGATCGTTTTGTGGTTTCTGGATTGAGTTTTACGGGTTACGTGTGTTTTCGTCTGTCAGACCTTTGGAACACCGTGTAGGGCGAACCGTTACGTTCTCCGACTCTGGGACGTTACCAATGCGTTGTGCGCTTTTCGAAGATCACGGAGGTAATTTTTCATTTTTTTGGTATTTTTTAAAATTTCTGGATTTTCTATATATATAAACCTCCTTTTTCCCTCTCTCCCTCTCTCTTCTCACACTCTCTCCTCTCCCCCTCTCTTCTCCAGAGGCCGACGGAGGTGGACGGGGGTGAGGCGGCGAGGTTCGGGGGGCGTGGAGCAGAGAGGATGGAGCGAGGATCGAGGTGGAGGCCCGGCGTTCGTCATTCACGAGGTCGGGGCGCTGACGGTGGTTCGCAGTGCGTTTCGTGATGGAACGGCATCCACGGTGCGTGGAATCTTCGGTGGAGGTAGGGGGATGGTTCCCTAGCTTGTGTGCTTCATTTGCCATGAGTTTTATAGGCCGTGGTGAGCCGAGCGGGGTTTATTGCTCATTTGGGAGGAAAACTCATGTTTTAGGGCGTAGGACGGTTTCGCCCGATCGAGCGAGGTTTCTCCACTTTTCTCCCTCCATTTTTGGGTTTTGGGGTCAGGGGAATGATCCCCTATGTTTTCCCTTTCGATTGGGATCGAATGTGGCGTGGAACCGAGCTCACGGCGGAGCTCGGTTTCGTCCACGGGAAACGCAGAGGGTGGCCACCTAGGTGGCCGTCTATGCCCTAGTTTGGGCGGTGATGCGGGACGGAACGCGAACTTGGGACTCTAGCTCGCGGACGTCCCTAAGCGAGGGAAACGCGGGACCTACGCGGTTAAGAAATTGGCAATGAGTAGAGGGTATGAGCTTTTCCGCGTGTACTCAGATTGAGTCACGGGATGGGTCACGCTCGCTCGACTAACCCTTTGGCTTATAATACCTTACAATTGCAAACCCAATTAGCCAAGGGTATAAATACAAACAAAAGGACACAAATGTAAAATAAAATTGTTAGTGCCCGGTGTTGATTCCCATCAGGCGGCCATGACCCTGGCCGCCCAAGTCACTGGGTGGCCAATGGTCTGGCCGCCCAGGACCATTGGCCGCCCAGGGGTGCTGGGCAGCCAGGACCCTGATCGCCCTCACCCAATAAAGCCCTGGACTGGGCGGCCAAGCCAATGGCTGCCCAGCCCTCTGGGCGGCCCAAGTTGTAGCCCCCCAGGCAAGGGGTGCCCAGGTGTTGGGCGGCCCATGGTGTGGTCGCCCAGGCCTCTAAGCGGCCAGGTGTTTAGCCGCCCAGCCCAGTTTGCCCCTGGGCTGCCGTGTCCCGCGTTTTCTTGTCCCGAGATGCCCGTATGCGATACGGTTTTGAGGAAGAAGTGTCCAAGTGATTCTTCGTGATTCTGGAGGTACCATGTTACCTCAATTTGCACACCCATGTGTTAGGAGGGTCCAGGTGACCATGTGTGCGTGTTCTGGGTTTCTGTGTTACGCTTGAGTGAGTCCCCGAGAGTCGGTAAGAGTGCAGAGGGCCTTCCCCGCACGTCGTGGGTTTCTCCGGAAGGTGGTTTCCGAGTGGGCCGTGCGTAAGGCCTTGGACTGCGAGTCCAGTCATCCAGCCTGGGGTTAGAGGTTCCTTGCTCTTCTCTGGGATGGGGAATTGGCTTGGCGGCTTGTGAGTTGCCTTGGCAATCATGCTTCTGTGTTTTCTGCGTGGGCCATGTGCGTGGCCTGTAGACTGTGAGTCCAATTATCCAGCCTGGGGCTGGAGGGTTTCTTAGTTCCCCTCTTCGAGGGAGTGGTCTCAGCAGTTGTGAACTGCCTCGTGAGTCATCGTGCCGAGGTTTCTGACCCTAGGGTTAGAGCAGATTGACGGCGTGGCACCGTTCGGTGCAACGGTCTTGACCCCGAGTCTTGTGACTCAAGGACCGTTGGGTTTAGTAGGTCTAGTGGACTATCCCGAGTCTGGTGGTGTCGAGCCACCTGTTACTCCACGTTACTCGCGATGGGTGCGTGCGTGGTTTTCCGTGTTCATGTTCAGTGACCTCCCACTAGTCATAGCCTTCTTACGGCACACGTGTGCTGACCCACCTGGGAGTGATGGAGCAGCTTACCCGAGAGAGACGATTTTTAGGCTGGTTATCGTAGGGCCCCTCGCCTTTGCAGCCTGAGTCCGACTGGGGGAAAAACTAGCTAGAGGACCCGACCTAGAGCGGATGTTCTGTGTATGCACACGTAGTTGGGGGCAGAGGACCCGCGTTGATGAGCGCGACCCCAGCTAGTCCTTGTTTTGTGTTCCTAGTTACTTGTACGGTGTCTCAGTCTCCGCCTGGGGCGTGGTAGCGAGACACCTGAGGCTGTTAACTAAGTCATCAGTGGATGCATCCGGTCTTACTTCTGGTCGGCAGGTACTCCCGTCACGTGACGTGAGTTTCTCGTAAGTCGAGTTCCGCTTCACATCTACAAGACGTAGTTTTGCATGGAGTTCCGGGTGCTTTCTCGATGCCGATGTCCAGGGGTTTCGGTGAGCGTCACCGAGGGCTTTCCCCTAGACAGCGTTGAGTTCCTGATAGCATGGTCATTTTCCTAGTAGCGTGACTAGGGTGGGTTGTTGTCTGGTGGTCCCCCGACTGTGAGATTAGGGTGCGTGTTTTCGTGTACAATAGGAGTAGCTGTAGCACCGAGTTTTTTTTTACCGGCCACCGATTTGTTATTCCTACTATTGCTGTTGTTATTGTTGTTGCTGCTTTCCATTACCGCCATTGTTTACGGTTGGGGTTCCACAGGACCCCTACTGAGCCAGTGACAGGAGGCTCACCCCTATGTTTCAGGTGCGACGGTTCTCCCATGAGGTTCGAGGGTGCTGTGCGGAGGTTCTTAGTCGCCAACTTGCCGGGCCGAGTGTTTACTTGGAGTTGGGTACTTCCTTCTGCCTTAGACTATAATTTCTGTTCGACTGGACTCTGTTGGAGTTATTTATTTCTGTTATTTTATCTGTTGTTCTGCTTTATTTCCTATTTCTGTGTACACTACCACACCTATCCTTTTAGCCCTTCCGAGCCCTCCGGCTCGTGGGCGGCAGGTCTAGGTTCGAATGGTATCGGGTTATCTCCAGTATCCGGATCTTGGTTCGCTACAGAGGTATTCGAAGGTATGGCATAAAAGGCAAGCTCACTCCAAGATTTATCGGCCCCTTTGAAATTCTAGAAAGGGTTGGCGAGGTCGTATATCGGATTGCCTTGCCTCCTTAATTAGCTGGAGTCCACGATGTATTTCATGTCTCAATGCTCAAAAGGTACGTCCCTGATCCATTCCATGTTATAAGCTATGACAACTTGGATATTGAAAAGGATTTGACGTATGATAAAAAGCCAATCAAAATAATTGAACAAAAAGTCCGTCAACTTCGGAATAAAACCATTCCCATGGTCAAAGTTCAGTGGAGCAAATCTTGGCCACACGAGGCGACATGGGAAACGGAGGAAGCTATGCGTAAGAGATTCTCGGAATTATTCGATTGTAAGTACACTCTCCATAAAACCCATACATTGAATTTGGGGACCAAATTCTTTTTAAGTGGGGGAGGGTGTAACGTCTGAGAATTTTTTAGGAATTTTATGGGATTAAATCTAATTACGAAGCAATTAAAAAGGCTTAATGGGCTATTAAGAAGGAATTAAGGATTTATTTAAATCTATTTAAAGGCCCTATATTCATCAAAGGGTTAAGCCCAACTCAAATAGGCCCAAAGACCCAATTCCAAGACCTTTAGACCCAAACCCATTAATGGAAACGTAAATCAGGTAATTTATGGATTTAAAATAGGATATATACACCAATTAGGAGGTAAATAAGAGATAATAAGAAAATCTGAATATTTCTGATTTAACGCCAAATGCGGTCTATCACGAGACCGCCATCTCATTTCTGCGGTCCAAACATGACTGCTAATTCATTCTGATTCCGTAAGTGGAAGAAGCATAGAAAGCTCGGATCTTTGGCATCCAAATCCCCATGGATCGAAGTGTGTAGACATGTAAACATGTCTAGGACTCTTGGGGATCGATCCTACCCTTAATTAGGACTCCCAACTCGATCAAATCCTCAGCCCTAACTCAAAACCCTATAAATAGACCCTAACTTCGACCCATGTGAACCCTAATGTTGGCTCACGTAATTCGAAGGTAAGGAGAGATCTTCTCAGGTCAATCCTTTAGAATAATTTGTTCTCCTTAGTTTTGTCTAACTCCCCTCAAAATCTCGTGTCAGGAGGACACGCCGTTGGAGATTTGGAAGCCCTACAAGTTACTAGTTCGCTGCAGTCCGCACAGAAACTAGTGTACCTGTCCAACAAAGACATAGAGAGTGGATGCCCTAATCGAGGTATTTAGAAGTTAATCCTTTAGAACTTATTGTTCCCCTTCGTATCTTCTACCTACCCACCAAATTTCACAGTTTATGTCAAGTGGTTGAGGAGAATGAGGGACGAGAAGTTGCTGGTTTAGCACAGGATGTGTAGAAACTAGGGTCGACTTCCAATCAGAAATTCAAAGTCTAGGGATCGAATCAAAGGTAGGTTATCTCATGAAAATGCTAAATTTATATGTTAGGAACAAAAGCCCTATGTTACGTCGTGATTTCATGCACTGTACTGGGAGTATTTAATGTTTTATTTCAACTACGCAGTTGGGTTATCACAGCATGCATGACTCCTACCCTTTAATGAGAAATTGATAACTTTTAGCTTAATTTATGTAAACCATGCATCTCCATATGTTTCTTATGTTCTATCATGTCTTATCCCTCTACAGAGCATGGATTTCATTTACCTATTGACCAAAAAAAATAGGTCTTATATGACCTATTTTACTTCTGTCTGTTACAGAACAGAAACGGTCTCTACCAGACCGCCATAATCATTTAGTGGCCCTGCGATAGACCGCAACCACCATCATGCGGTTCTCCTATGACCGCCATTATCTTTCTGATTTTTACTGCCTGTTAACTCAAAATAGATTGTGGATTGACCCTATGAACTATATGATAAACCTAGGTAGATAGGTTTTTGTCACGCCCCGAGCTTTTAATACAGCGGAAGGAATATTGGGAACGCGAACAGCCGGCATGGTAAGCCTCTCGCAAGCAAGAAATCAGAGCGTAAGACAATCACACATAAGTAATTGCACAAGTAATTATTTTTCAAAATTCTAACTTTACTTCATTAATAGAATAATCTAATTACATAAGACCATCACTACGACTCAAGAATATCAAAGATTGCATCTGACTTGACTAATCACTTGACAACTAGGTCTTCTCTCGATCCATTTGACCTTCAATCACTCTCGGGCCTGCTACTTGTATACTCCGAATCCGATCCATCAGTACTTCCTAGAAAAATTGAGAAAGTAGGTATGAGCACACTTGCCCAGTAGGTATCTTCGTATCAACATGAAGGTAATATTTATATGATTAATGTCTTAGCTCTAAGATCTTAAGGTAAAAATAAGATTGCGATAATCAAGCGATATAAACCAAGATAACCAAGAATCATGAAATAACTGAGCAAGTCGATGTGAGCGAGTTATAGACCATGAACAAGCAAGATTAATCATGTAGATGTAAATTTGGCCTTTCATGAACAAGAATGTACGAGCAAGTATCTAGAAAGTACTTTACACAACCTTGCAAAGGCCATGTACTAGAATGTCATTAACAAGCATGTAATTTCCATAAGAATGCCTCGTGAATTTCACTCATTTATAAGAGAAAGTACTCCTAGTACAATGCGACGCCAATATCATCGTACCCCATGGTTTATAGCACGTTTTCGACCATCGGCCGTGGGGGCTAGCATGGAGCCCTTGAACACAATCTGTGCCCGATCTTGCATCTTCAAGTTATAAATCCAGCTACTTTCACGAGATATAATAATAATTTCGGCCAATAATTCAATTCCAAATAATAAGTTTCATGACCAAGTAACCAAGGTATAGAACATATCAAAATTGATATGAGATATCAAAGAAGAATTAAAAGAATATTATACTCCGGTGGTATTCCGGCAACATAACGGTACATTCATTAAGTTTCATATCTTAATATTAGCTTGTTAAACATGTGTTGAGACTCAGATAATCCGAAGACCATCTAGGAACTCAAGAAAAACCAACCCCAAAGGTCAAACCTTGGGTTAGACAAGCTCAGAGATAAAGCGGTCATTTTTTTTTTACAATGACTAGGGCATACCCCTGTATGATCAATCAAAAGTAAAGTAACAAAAACAAGGAAAGGACCCACTTGTCTAGATACAATTACGCAAAGTGGGCAGTCCTACTTTGTCCATCTTGAGAGCCCCCCTAGCCAAAATTGGGAGGTCCCTAGTATGTGTGAAAATAGAATTTTCCTGGATAACACAGGCATATGATGCCAAGGCATCAGCAACTTGATTGCCTTCCCTGTACACATGTTGCACCGTGCTTCCACAAACACGAAGAAGTTCCAAAATTTTCCTCCACCAAGGCAAAACAGTCCAATTGGGAGCCACTCCTTTTTGAACTGCATCAACTAGCAAGGCACAATCTGAGAACAGAGCTGTTATGTTTAAACCACCCTGCTTTGCTATGGATAAACCATCATGTAAGGCCCTAGCTTCAGCAAGAAAACTACAGCCTCTGCCATAGTGAAAGGCAAAGCCAATGAGCATGTTGCCTTTGGCATCCCAGATGCAGCCCCCACCTCCACACAGACCCGAGTTACCTTTTGAAGCCCCATCGACATGTATAGTCAGCCGGTCCAAAGCCAAGCTGCGAGACACCAAGATTGGCCATTTGACCTCCACCCGGGGAAAGAATTGATAGTAGGCTAATCTGCTAGCATGGGCTGAAGACAAGGGAATGTAGAAGCACTTATTTTCCAAAACATAAGAAATGGAAGAAACAATGCATCTCTTAATGTCACTTTTAGGATGAGGCTTATTATCAAACTTGATTGCACATCTATGCTTCCAAATAGCCCACAGCATAAGGATAACAGCATATAGACCAATGAAACTAAAAGTAGATTTCATGTTAGTGGATGTTAGGATATTCCAGCACCGGACGGTTATGTGGTCACTAAGAAAAACCTTCTCACTGATCAAGGGGTGAATCCACGACCACAGCTCAGTTGCTAGCTCACCAGAAATGAAAAGGTGGTTCAAATCCTCTTGAGCAGGGACTTGGCAGCAGCTGCATTTGGAAACAAGGGGGATACCACAGTCAGCCACCCTCCTGTCCACTGGCACAGCTCTGTGAATTAACCTCCATACAAAAGAGGCTGCTCTAGGATTAAAGGAAGAGTGCCATAGTTTGATCCAGGGCCGCCTGATATTTCTCTAGTGCGGAGGAGATTGTATGCTGACTTAATAGAGAAGCCCCCCCTGGCAGTGCCAGTCCAGACCCAAACATCTGCTACACTATGAAGCTGGGAACTGTGGAGTTGATAGTCTGGACAAAACTGCTTCCAAGCATCATATTGAGGATTCATCAAGACCTCTCTAACAGAGGCTAAAGGGAAGGCATGCTGGCTAGTGGCTTCAGAAAATGTAGGATTGGCCCATTTCCTGTCCAATTGTCCCTAAAGAAATCAATATCAGCCCCATCCCCTAAGAACCACTGGGTATTGCTGATAATAAGGTTCTTCACTTGATGAAACACAATTGATGGCAAACCCACAGGGAAAGGCTTCATACATTCTGAAAAATGGGTTTTAATATACCTCTGACTGGCATATTTATACCATAGAGATGACCCGTGAAGGACATTCCACAAAGCTTTGGCCGCCAAAGCAACCTTAACCCAATAGAGGTCTCTGATTCTGAGGCCCCCCTTCAGCCCAGGGTTTTTGGATTTCCTTCCAGGCCACCCAATGCCGCCTTCTTTCAGCTTTAGCACCTTGCCAGAAAAAATTGGCACAAAGCCTTTCTATTGCATATATAACAGTTTTCGGGATGAAACAAGCAGAAGCCAAATATATTGGAATGCTCCGGAGCACAACATTGATTCGCACTAGTCTCCCTGCCTGGGACAGAAACTTGGATTGCCAACCTTCTAGCCTCATTTGAATTTTATCAATCAGATATTGGAAGTCTGAGCATCTGTATCTCCCTTTTTTATCAGGGATACCAAGGTAGCGGAATTCGTCAGACATGAATTTATATCCAGTTAAAGCTTGGATGGATTGTCTAAGAGAAGAGGGGGCCTTTGAAGATAGGGTAAAACTGCTCTTTCCAGCATTTACCAACTGCCCAGAACTTGACTGATACTTCTCAATAAAATGCTGAAAGGAGATAATGCTCTGCTTACAGGCATTGAGGAAGATTAGAGTTTCGTCCGCATATAACAAATGAGAGACCTGTGTAGAATGTCTAGGCCACTGTGCTCTCGCAGCACCCCAGATTGAAACATTTTAGAAAGGCCCCTACTTAACACTTCAGAAGCAATAATGAAGAGATATGGATCAAGGGGATCTCCCTGCCTTATCCCTCTGCTGGATTTAAAAAAACCAGTCGTGGTACCATTGAGATTGAAAGAAAACCAGCAGTTAGAGAGGAGCATGCCAATTAAAGAAGTGAACCGGGAGCTGAAACCAAATTTCCTCAGAACTGCAAAAATGAAATCACATTCCATTCTACCATATGCTTTAGCCATATCTAATTTAAAAATAGCATTATGGCCTCTAACCTTCCTGTTGATGTCCACCATCAATTGCCTAGCAAGTGCAACATTGTCCAGAATGTATCGACCTTTAACAAAAGCCCCCTATTCCTCAGAAATTATATTAGGCAGAAAAGGAGCCAGGCGCTCAGTGATGATTCGAGAAATAATTTTGTAAGAGAAGTTGCACAAACCTATCGGCCGGAAATCATTGAAAGTCCTAGGCTCCAAAACCTTGGGCACCAAAGCAATGAGAGATGAAGAAACACTGCGAGGCAGAGGAAATCCCATAAAAAAACTTTGGATGGCTTGTATGATATCTGAACCTATAATGTCCCAAGTAGAAGTGTAGAAGGCTCTTGAAAAACCATCAGGCCCTGGAGAGCTTGTACCACTGAGAGACCATACTGCTTTCCTGACCTCCTCCCCATTTGGAATGGTGCAAAGAATAGAATTCTTATCAACAGTAATAATATGGGGGATGCAGTCCAGAAGAGAATGGTCTATAGAGTGCTGCTCTGAAGAAAAAAGCTTATTAAAGAAGGTTACAGCATGGTTACATAGAACATCCTGTTCAGAACACCAGATCTCAGGCTCACCAACTCTAAGTCTGCTAATAAAGCTTCTACGCCGGTTACATAGAGCCACAGCATGATAAAAGGAAGTGTTCCTATCCCCATTCTCAATCCAGTCAATCCGAGCATTTTGATTCCAGAATACCTCCTCTCTGTATAGGGCTTGGCGTAACCCAGCACAAGCTGCATTAAGATTAACCTTGTTGCTTTGAGAAGGATCTAAATCATATACAGCCTGTTTGTACTCAAGCTCAGCTTCTGCCAGTTTGATATTTTGGAAGACATCACCGAAGACTTCCTTATTCCATGTTCGAAGGGAGAGTCTAACAGCCTTAAGCTTGATAGTTAGCCTGACCAAGGCACTGGGATGATCAGATTGAGCCTGCTGCCAGGCGTCAGAAACAACTTGCAGGAAGGATTGATGGGAGCACCACATCTTCTGGAACACAAATCTGGCAGGGCCAAATGTGTGTTTGTTCATAGACAGTAAAAGAGGAGCATGGTCCGAGGGGCCTCTAGGCAGGTGCTTGACAACAAGCTGAGGCAAAGCAGACTGATAATGATTATTAAAAAGAGCCCGATCCAATCAAGCTCGAATATTGGCCTGCCCATATCTATTGTTAGACCAGGTCATAGCTGGACCAGTAAAGCTCGCATCCATGAGGCCAACTGAACACAGGAAACCATTGAAATCTGCCATAGAAGCTAAAGATGGGCTAGCACCACCAATCTTTTCAGAGGACCGTAGAACACAATTAAAATCCCCTCCCACTATCCAAGGAACTGCCACAGAGGGAGCAAAAGAAATGAGATCATCAAACATACCTTGCCTAAGTGGGGGATCACAGGCTGCATAAACAAAAGAGTAGAATGAGGAAAACGCATTTCCATTCTTCAGACCAAGAGTGATATATTGAGGGGAGGATTGAATAACCTCCAAATTATGACTGGTTTTCCAGAAGACCCATATTTTGGAGTCACTCATATTATTACCAACAAATCTCTCCAACTTGAGAAACCTACTGAGCTGAGTAGCTTTATTAAAGGACAACATAGGTTCACAAATTGCTACCATGCTGACCTTATTAATTTGAACTAAATACCGAAGACATCTACGGGAACCTGTGTTCCCTACACCTCTAATATTTTCAAATCAGAATTGGGAGCATCATAAAAATTGTCTAATCTTAGCTTCCGCCGACCTGGCTCGAGATCTGGTTAAGCCCCCCCCCCCCAACTTCTTTCCTTCCCCTTCCTACATTTCTTTCTAGTAGAGTGGGCCTCATAATGGAATTATCTTGCCATGCCTTGTCTGCAACTCTTTGACCTGCCCTCTGAATCTCCTGTAGCTGTTCATCTGAATAGCTCTTTACTTCTTCAACTTTAGAGCTCTCCTCCATAACTATTTCTTGACAAGCCTGGCTAGGCTCTTTTTCAGAACCAGTCACTGGCACTTGCAACTTGGAGTGCAAAACTTCTCCAACATCAGAAGAGCAACTTAGCTACATCTTGCCCAGATGTGAACCACTCAAGTGAGAGGCTATTACCAATTGGCAACCAGAGTCTTGGATGGGAAACTGAATTTGGCATGAAGGGAGCTCCTGACCTATAGCCAACTGAGTGCAGACTGCAGGAAATTCATCTAATGCAGGCTTAAGTGATTTAGGAGAAGCATGTTTAGACTTTTCTCCAGATTCAAAGATTTGATCCATCGCACCACTGGGCAGTTCTCCCATTGTGTCATCATGACAACTTTGCTTTTCCAAACCTTGTTCCATAGTTTCAGTTACATGTTGTAGAGCTGCATACATATTACCTTGTGGAGCATTATGTCAAGCAACTTGAGGGCCAGCTTGACGAGGCCTAAATAATTGCCGGGGAGGTCTCCCTTCTGGAACCGGAATAGGAATTATAGTGGGACGAGCTGCCTTGCCATGCTTCTTCTTGCAATCATTCTCCAAATGGCCAAGCTTATGACAGAACGAACACAATGAGGGCACACAGGGGTAGTTGACATTCTGCCAGAATCCCTTCCCATCCAAATCTATCCACAGTCATTCTTTACGATGGGCAGACAAGTCTAATTCAACACAAGCCAAAGCCTCTGAAGTTTCTGTCATTGCCAGGGTCCTTTCATGAATTCTAAGAATAGTTCCGAAGTTACCTGCAATAGACCGCATACAGTCCTCGTGGTACAGGTTCGCCGGAAGTGATGGAAAGCCTATCCAGACCGGAGCTGTATGGGGAATAACATCGAAATCAAAGTCAGCCATCTAGCGAAAGAATCAAAACAAGAAACCCCTGATATATAGATTCTTCTGAAATAATAGCTTCATAAAGTCCGCCTCACAATCAAAACGCAGAAGCAGATGTCTCGGGCTAAGCCTGCTGATGATGAAGTCAAAAATCAGTCCCAGACGCTGCGACATGCAACTCTTGATATCAGGGAAGGAAGGCCGTCCAAATGAGCATTTAGCTACAATGGCAAATGATAAAGTGGTCATTTACTGGACCATTTCATGAAGAAAGCGGTCAGAGTCTAGATCGTTGCATGACTAGAGTCGATGCATGAAAAATAAGTGTCGACGTAGGTGAAACCTTATGGAACTTTGTGATCTAGTGAATGGCCGCTTGGTGCCTTTTAACGGTCGTCCATATGGCCGCTAAGGTCCAGAATACATAAAACATCGGTAAAGTGCTTGCTAGACAATTGGCTTTAATAGTACAACCATCTCGGCGTCCTAGTGGGAATCCCAGGCTCGCGGCATACTATGGAGGCCTTGAAACATAATCCCCTAGTCTGACAGAAGGAATATCCAGCGGAGAGGTTCATAAGTCTAAAAAAATGTGCCTATAAGTGCAAAGTGTATCTAATGGTCACATACCGGGGTATATGCCATGCACTTAAGAAAATGACTCAGAGATGAGAAAGGATCGTGATAAAACAGTGATCAAGTTAAAACTAGACAAGTCATGAACCATGTGAAATTTAATGTAATTATAAGAGTATATGGTTTTGGCATGAATTTAACATAAGTTTAAAATAATCTCAACATGTATAAGGAACATGAAATCAACTGGGATGATTGATTAATATATCCAAGTACAAGAATACAACATTTAAAACACGTGTAAAACCTAATTAGCTAAGCTTATCATATGATATTTAGGGCTATTCTGTATTATGTTTCGAATTAACATAAACACAGAACTCAGAAAATGTAAACGGTCATGTGAGGACCGTTTTATCAGGCCTAGCGGTCTATCGCAGCGCCGCTAGTGATTTCAGGCGGTCTTCAGGAAGACCGTTTCTTCCTGTTTATAGTAAATAGCAATAAAAATCAAAATATGGCTACTCTAAGGTAAATGAATGCATGGAAAATGACGTAAAAACATGTAATAAAACATGCCAAAAGAAAGTTGGGCCAAGAATATGCATAGGGAAATGTAAATTAAGTAAGAATTACATCCTTTTTAATAAAGGGTTAGACTCATGCATGAACTAGTTAATAAAACACAAAATACTCCACGTGTAATGCATGAAATCGACTGAAAATTAAGGGCTTTTACTCTTAAGATCATGTTTAAGCCGTTCATGAGATAACCTACCTCTGATCTGGGCTTTAGACTTCGAATTTAGGGCTAGAAGTCAACCCTAATTTCTGCTCGTTCTGAATCGAACCAGCAACTTCGTGGCCTTCTAACTTCTGATCCTCTTCATATATGACCACAAAATTTGGAGGGTAATAAAATGGTACTAAAAGGACAAATAACTCTAAAGAACCCCTATAATATTACCTCGTTTAGGGCTTCTAACTTGCCGTTCAATCTGGCCCGATCGCATAGGTTCCTGAGTTGCTTGTACCAAACCAGCGACTTTTCAAGCTTCTATCTTTCTGATGGCTTGATCTCCTCGAACGAAATTTTGATGGTAGTTAAACCTTAGTATTATAAACAAATTCTTCTGAAGAACCTACCTCAAATTCGTCCTCCTTACCTTAGTTCCACGCGAGCCAAACGTAAGGGTCGCGCATGTGAAATCTTAGGTCTATTTATAGGGTTAGCTAGGGTTTTGACGATTAGAACGAACTTAGAGTCCAAATTATATTTTCAATTCGATCCTCTAGCATTCTAGACCCTTCTAACTAAGGGATATCATCGATCCTAGGTGATTAAAATGTCAAAGTTCTCATCTTTTCATGCCTTCTTCTATTCACGGAATCTGTAGATAGTAGCGGTCTAGTCTAGACCGTTTCTTTCATCAAGCGGTCGCCCGATAGACCGTTTTTAGCTTTGGGCGTCGAGTTTGAAACTTTTAAAACTCTTTGTCATATATCTGTTGATTTATCCAATAATTAATATATTTATCCCCTAAATTTCATAAATATACTTATTTAAGCTTCTAGAATGTGGGCCAAACCTTATTGGGCTTGGTTTTAGGTCTTTTGGGTTTATTTAAATGGGCTAAGTCAATTGGTTATTATTTGTGCTTCCATAATAACTTATTTAGCCCATAAAAAATCTATTTAAATTTTATTTAATTTCATTAACCTCCAGAAAATCTCAATATATATATATATATATATATATAATATTTTAGGGTATTACACCCTCCCCCACTTAAGAGAATTTGGTCCCCAAATTCAAATACAGAGACTTTAAGGAAGAGTGTACTTACATTCAAACAGATCGGGAAATCTCTTGCGCATGGCTTCTTCTGTCTCCCATGTTGCTTCATGGGGGCAAGATTTGGTCCACTAGACTTTGACCATAGGAATGATTTTATTCTGGAGTTGATGTATCTCTTGTTCAATTATTTTGATTGGCTTTAGCTCGTACGTCAAATCCTTTTGGATCTCCAAATTATCATAAGTGATAATGTGGAATGGATCTTAGATATATTTCTTTAACATAGAGACATGGAATACATCATGAACTCCTGCCAACTATGGAGGTAATGCTAGACGATAAGCCACCTCTCCGACTCTTTCAAGAATTTCAAAAGGGCCAATGAATCTTGGTGTAAGCTTGCCTTTAATGTCAAACCTTCGAATACCTCGACCCGGAGAGACCTTGAGAAATACATGGTCGCCTACTTAGAATTTTAGGTCACGTCTTCGATTATCAGCATATGATTTCTGTCTATATTAGGCCATCTTGAGTCTTTCTCGAATTAGCTTAACTTTCTCAGTAGCATCCCTTATCAATTCTGGACCTAGAAGTTATCTTTCCCCAACTTCACTCCAGCAGATAGGTGAGTGACAACTTCTCCCATATAGTGCCTCAAATGGTGCCATTTGAATGCTAGTTTGATAACTATTATTGTTGGCAAATTTCACTAGAAGTAAATGGTCATGCCAGCTTCCACCGAAGTCTATAACACATGCTCTTAGCATATCTTCTACCACTTGATTTGTTCTTTCAGTTTGTCCATCCGTTTGCAGATGAAACGCAGTGCTACAATTCAATCGGGTCCCCAAAGAATGTTGCAGACCCTTCCAGAATTATGAAGTAAATTGAGGATCTCGATCGAAAATAATAGTGACAGGGACAACATGTAACTTAACAATCTCCTTCATGTATAAGGCAGCCAAGATATCTACAGACCATCGACTTTTAATAGGTAGAAAATGAGCCGATTTTGTTAAACGATCTATGATCACCCATATTCCATCATGTCCACATTTTGATTTAGGCAGTCCCATGATAAAATCCATCCCTATACTCTCCCATTTCCATTTCGGAATTTTCAAAGGATGTAGTTTTCTAGTAGGCCTTTGATGTTCTGCTTTAATCTGTTGACAAGTGAGGTAACGTGACACATAATCTGCTACTTCCCTTTTCATATTGGGCCACCAATAATTCTTTTTGAGGTCTTGATACATCTTGGTAGCACCGGGATGAATGGCGTACTTAGATTTATGAGCTTCTTCTAGGATCAATTTTATAGTATCAACATGATCCGGTATATAAACTCGTCCTTTGAATAACAATCTTCCATCATTTGCAATAGAGAAATCTGGCCGTTGCTCTATATTGGCTTTGATCTCCAATAACACAGGGTCATTATCTTGGAGTTTGACTAGATCTTCTATTAATGTGGGATGTGTCCGAATATTGGCTATAAAGCAATTCTCTTTCTTCTTCATATTAATATCCAAATTTAACTGAACAAATTTAGAAATAAGATTGGTCATACCTTTCATGAGACTTGATAGCTTTCCCATCGGTTTCCTATTGAGTGCATCGGCCACAACATTCGCCTTGACAGGATGATATTGTATAGCAAAATCAAAGTCCTTAAGGTACTCCAACCATCGCCTTTGCCTCATATTTAGCTATTTCTGAGAGAATAGATATTTCAAGCTCTTATGGTCCGAATAGATCGTGAATTTCTCTCCATAAAGATAGTGACGCCAAATCTTTAAGGCAAATATAACAGCAGCCTGTTCCAGATCATGAACAGGATAATTTTCCTCATGCCGCTTTAACTGTCTTGAAGCATAGCAAACCACCTTGTCATTTTGTAAGAGTAGACAACCTAGACCAATGCCAGATGCATCGGTATAAACTTCAAAACGGCCACCTTCTACGAGCAATGCCAGTATAGGTGCCGTTGTGAGATGCTCTTTAAGGGCTAAGAAATTTTCTTCACATTCTTTTGTCCACTCGAAAGGATTTTCTTTCCTAGTGAGTCTTGTTAAAGGAGCGACGATTTTGGAGAAATCCTTGATAAATCGCCTATAGTAACTAGCCAGCCCAATGAAACTCCGAACTTCTGATACGGTGTTGGGTCGGCTCTAGTTCTTAACCGCTTCAACTTTAGAAGGATCTACTGCAATGCCTTCTTTAGAAATAATGTGGCCAAGGAAAGAGACTTCCTTAAGCCAAAATTCACATTTGCTTACCTTAGCATAAAGTTGGTGTTCCTGCAAGGTTTGCAAGGCAACCCTTTAATGTTCCTCATGTTCTTCCTTTGTCTTTGAATAGATGAGAATATCGTTAATGAATACGACCACAAATTGGTCAAGATAAGGCCGGAACACATTATTCATCAGTTACATGAATGTAGCAGGTGCATTAGTTAAACCGAACGGCATAACCACTATTAGGATTGGTGATCCGCTTAGAATGAGATCCAGAGGGGGGGTGAATGGATCCCACTGAGACTTTTAGGAATTTTAAGAATAATCCACATTATTCATAATTTCCGTATCGGCTTCGGAAAGCAGTTTTGTGAATATCTTCATCCTTGATCCTCAATTGGTGATAGCCCGACTTGAGGTCGATCTTGGAGAAGTACTCCGCGCAAGAAAGTTGGTCAAACAGCTCATCAATATGCGGCAGTGGATATTTGTTCTTGATGGTGAGTTGATTCAACTGTCGGTAGTCAATGCATAATCTGAGGGAACCGTCCTTCTTCTTGACAAATAAGACCGGCGCACCCCAAGGGGATGTGCTAGGTCGAATGAAGCCTTTTTCTAGCAGCTCCTGAAGTTGCTTCTTTAGTTCCTTCAATTCTGTCGGGGACATCCTGTAAGGAGCTATTGACACTGGTGCTGCTCCAAGTGTGAGTTCAACGGTCAAGTTAACCTCCCTTTCGGGCGGTAAGCCAGGTAACTCGAAAGGGAAAATATCAAGAAATTCCTTAACTACAGGGATTTCTTCTATCTGAATTTCCTTAAACTCGGTAACTTTTACGAAGGCAAGAAAATCTCCACATCCTTGCGAAATGAGTTTGCAAGCATGAAGAGAAGAAATAAGAGAGGGATGCTTCCGGTATTTGATGCCAAGAAAGGAAAACCGTGGGAGACCTTATTTTCGAAAGGAAATTATCCTACTGCGACAATTTATATAGGCGTCATGGTCTACAAGCCAATCAACTTCTAATATGGCATCGTAGCCTTCCATACCAAGGCATACGAGATTAGCGGGAAGATTATGCCCTTCTACAGTAACTTCACTATTGGGGAAATGTGTTTTCAATTCTGTTCCCGACCCTAAAGGAGTGACTATGGTTAAATCCGATGGTAAGGGAACAGGTGAAATTGGTAATATTTTTGCAAAGGAACTAGCAATAAAGGAATGAGTAGTACCCATATCAAATAACACAAAAGTAGGATGGGAATAAATATAAATTGTACCTTCAATGAGCTCCCCTTCTTTGGTTTGTTCATCCTCCAATACGGCATTCAATCTAGCTTGCCGCTTTCATCCACCATTGTTCCTCGCGGATGATTGCTCTTTCATCAGAGGACAGGCAGGCACGCGGTGCTCCCGACTTCCACATCTTAGATATTCGCCCAATCGCTTCCAACATTCTTCGGCCGCATGACCAAATTTATCACAGAACGAGCAAGCCGCCATGACTTGCTTATCTTCTTCTTTAATCTTCTTGTTCCGACGATCATCCTTGCCGTCCCCTTTCCAGGATCTCTTCTTGCTATCCCGAGAGTTATAAGTGATGCTGAATTTTTCTTGCTTCTTACCTCACCGATCAGACTTTCGGCGTGGCTCCTCCACTTTGCCCTTGAGTTTATCGACCATCTCCAAGGTCCGTTCACATAAGTGTACCCGTTGGACCATCTCTGCGTAGGTCCGAATGTTTTGTGGGCCAAGTTGCTGGATGAAGATGGGTCGTAGCCCGTCCATAAAGTGATTTGCTTTAAGAAGATCCGTGCTCACTAGATGTTGAGCATAAGGTGCGAGGCGAGAGAATTGTAACTCATATTCCACAACTGTCACAATGCCTTGACGTAGTGACGCGAATTCAACCGCCTTCCTCTCCTTGACATGCTTGGAGAAATACTTGGCTCGAAAAAGAGTAAGAAATCCATCCCATTGTTGACGTGTTTTTCCTTCCTTCCGTTCTTAATGCCCTCCCATGTCTATCTTACCACATCAAATATGGGAAATGAACGAAAGACAGAGGGAAAGGGAGGAGTAGAAACCTATGATCGTGATCGCCACCAAGATGTCGGACATGCGATGAACACACACCGTACCTTGGAAAGAGGGAGGTACTCACCTTAAAACCAGCACCGACGCTCGGAACGGCTCCTTATGGACCGCCTATAGGTACGCGCGGTCACACGATAGACCGCTCTTCGGTGCTGAGGTGGAACGCGGGACGAAGATGGATGGAGGGTTGAACGCCTTGCTGGTGACCGCAGGAGAAGGAAGAACGGTTGACACTAGGTCGTATGTCTCCCTGAACGGTCCGGAAGAAACCGTACAAGACCACCACGCCAGAAGTTACGAGAGTCCAACCTCCACCCTTTCCGGCCGGCCAGAAAGGGTGGGCCTCGTGCTAGTGTGTTGCTGACCTGCAAAATAACATATAGAACACAAAGAAAAACCTGAATTAGAACTAGAGAGTGTAGAAAATGCTAAAATGGAAAGAAATGAATATGACTAAAGGGAAATGGGGGATACCTGGGGATTTTTAAACCCCTGGGGCCGTCAAAAACATAGAAGGGTGTGTGAATGATGCATGAGAATGAGAAAATCGTGGAAGAAACATGGAGAAAGTAATGCATGCAAACAAGAGAGAGCGACGGATTAATGAACAAAAGACACAAAAAAATGAGATACTCCCTTAAATCGGAGGCCTATATGGACGTAGAAGGCCTCCCTCCCTGGTCGTAGGTCGCTCAAAGATTCGGCAGGGCTTCTCCGTCGACCAAAAAATCTCCCCCCCCCCTTTCAAAGGTAGCCTTTAGGGTCTATTTATAGAGCCGAAAAAGCCAGCCCCGAAATTAGGGTTTCTAGGCATTTCTAGGTCGAGATAATAACATGGAAGTTAAAGATAATTGAATTATCTTTCAACCAAAAGAAACGGCACCAAAAATGACTCAATATTCGCGGAGAAATGGCTAGATGAAGTTAGGGATAAAACCAAGGATAGAGAGAGAAAACCTTTGAAACGCTCATGAATCGAGACGATGCACGGTCTCACGATAGACCACCCAACGAGATGAGCGGCCATCTCCTAGGCCGTCCAACCCTGTCGGTGGAAATTCAATAAACATAAAATATTATCCAACTATCCATCGAGATGACCGAAAATCTCGCCGTTGGACTCTCATATATAAACGGCTGCGGGTAGACCGTACATTTATAAGAGCGGCCAAGAGAAAACCGCCCATTCCTTGTCGGTGATAAATCAAAATAGATTAGATAATTAGATAATTATCTAAAAACCAGCGACATTAGGATTCTGGGAGACAGACGGCTTAGGAGGTACTGCACAATGGTCTTATGCGGCTAACTTCCGACCGTACAAATGCTTGTCGGTGGAAATTCAGGAAATCAGCTAAATATCCAATAAATAGATGAACGGCTCAAAGTCAACCGTCTGTGTTATGAGCGTCTGGAGATTGACCGCTCTTGTATATGGGCATTTGAAATTCATAGAACAGCTCAATCAACCAAAACCATGGCCCATTAAGCCCTGAATTAATTCGGACCTAGCTAGGGAGGGAGGCCACCCATAAACTTGTGCCAGAAAATAGCCCAGCGAGTGATGGACAACTCGAAGCATCAATAAATGGGAGTAAGTGAAATGATTCAACTTATCGGCAAAAAACGGGTGTCAACAGATGCCCCTCCTCAACGTCCTCTTTGCAAGGGAGCGAGCGGAGGTAAAGTGAAAGTGAAATGGAACATGGAGATGAAGCAGAAATAAAGCGGAGCGGACTGAAAAGCGGGCGTTAAGGCAAAAGACACCCGTTTTTACCAGCAAGCGATAGGAATCTTCCGGAAAACTCCGAACCAAACACAAGGAACGATTAGACTAAAAGCGACGCCAATCTGGAGGAACTAGACTAAATAAAAAGAAACACACGATCAACCTCATGGGGGACACAATCTCACGGACCAATGAGGAGATCGGAATAAGCAGCGAAAAAGTGAAGAAACAGACTAAAACTCCATACAGGGACCTCTTAATCAACCAAAACAAGCGAATTGACCAAAGTGAACATTCCAACTCATAGTGGAATTATTCCTCTTACCAAACACTAAACGCACAACCAACCATCACTCATGGGACATTTTGCAGGCAAACCATGGGTCATGAGTGCTTAAAAGATGTGCATGGTGCATGCTGGGCTAAAATAAATGAAATCATCAAAACAAATGCAAAGAAAGGATAAAATATCAAATACTCGAGAATAATATTGCTAAGCTGGGAGATTCAGATTCAACACACTATCTGCAACCACGGCGTGCAAGATAGAACCATCCTCCCCAGGTTTTCCCAACCTAACGGCCTATCCAGAGATTAAACATGTGAACTTGGATCATCATCATTTTTTTAAAGGGAAACATCAGATCGTAGAGCACGTAGATAACCAACTGGTGCTCGAGATAATATAGCATAGTACTATATAGTAATGCAATAAGAGATGTAAGGATAGAAGGCCATACCTGACTTACTTGTGCAGGTGAAACGGCATATTTCATTTTCAGATTGTTATGGATTTTCATGTATAAGACAAATATGATCATAGCGTAGATAACATAATGCTCAGCTGAACGACAAACTATATGACATAACATAACAAACACATGAAATAGGAGACAATGCAATATAACATAACAAAGGCAAACGAGCACATATGCAAGGGCATGAACAGAAACAGCATGCATGCATGAACACGGTGTGACAAGATAATGACGCAAAGGGACAACACACGGTTGTGACAAGAACATGACGGATAACCACATGGTTGGGACAAGAACATAAGACACAAAGGGATGACTAGATGACATGTGCAAGACAACTAACAACACTCGGTGAGGGACAAAACAATATGTGTGGGACAATACGGTGGAATATGAACACGTGACAAGGACACGGCGGGACAAAAGATAAGACAAATATCCACTTCAATCGAAACCCAAGATTAGAATAAAATAGAACCGCCAAGTTCATAATCATGAGGCAAAACCCTCTCATAGAAATATGATTATCGCAAACAAAAGCTGAGAAGGACACATGCTTAAGAATAGATCGAGAGATTGGATCGAAGAAGGAAAGAACAGATTAAAAATGTGGATAGGAGGCAGAGCGCAAAGATAGAGCAAGGAATGCCTGAGTACTTGCAACCTGCACACTTAGCAAATAGGTTACGCATCCGTCCTTAAAATAAAATGTAAAAGATAAATATTTTTAGATTTTTTAATTTTCATGATTTTCTTGGATTTTGAAAACATTTGTTTTTTTTTGTTTTGTTTTTTTGTTTTTTGAACAATATTTCATTTTTTGGAATATCATTTTTTAGATTTTTGATAAAATCTCTTTTTTTTATTTTTGACAATATCTCATTTTTTTAGATTTTTGACAATATCTCATTCTTTTTTAGATTTTAAAATAGCAATCCGCAGTACCCAAAGACAGGCTCGAACTACTGGCCAGGGATCGCCGTCCCTTCCCCTTTCATCAAAGGCTTCCCTTAAGCATGGCGTGCATGTGAGGGTGGCTTACCACAACCAACCGCCTCTAAAAAATGGTGCCCCTACTAAGGCCATACCCGGGATACAACCCAGCCTAAGAGGGAGAAACATAAAAAGAATTGGGAGATAAGCTTTATGCAGGATGAGAGATATCAGGACTTGAATTCCTTCCAAGGCACTACCCCTCAAAGAGATAGGTCTGTTGCACCGGGGCTTTATGTCTTTGATTTTTAGACCCATATTTATTAGGCATGCATGCGACCGGGCTCATGACGTCCCGCGGGGAACTGTACTGCCACTCTTGCCATGCCTTTGATTTTTAATTTTGCATTGATTCATTTTCTCATTTTGGTAGCCCTTATTGACTAGATATAGCATGAAAGCTCACTTTTGAGGGTCAAGACTACCCCTATTTGAGACCTCTCTCGTATTAAGGAGCGTCCAGGTTAGTCATCTCATCCATCAATCTCCTGCCCCTGCACTTGGCTGAGCATAGAAGAGAAAATACCTTCGTGCATACCCAAAGTATGGCCAAAGCAGCAACGGTGTGCCTTAGAGAGATCGGCTATGGCTTGCCGTGCAGTGTGTGAAAAACCCATATTCAAAGGTCACCCTCAACAATCGGGGAAAGAAACTAGACTCCCAGCGCAGAGCTATCACTAGCTTAAGATGCTGCAGAAGCAACTCATTTTTGACACAAATTTTAAATCGATTTTAAACAAAAGCTCCTAAAGCCACTCGATCATGTTTTAAGGAATCATGACAGAAACAATAGAAATAATGGAAATGAAAGTATGTTTCTTGCATAAAATAAAGATACCTTTGCAAATCCATGGCGTGGAAATCGGCCTCCTGAAGCGAACATGATTAATGAGCTTTGATCAGCACGAGCTTTATGTTCCTTGCTTGCCAGTACAAAATGGAGAGGATAGCAAAGTGTAGAGATTCCTTGATATGGAGGAGCGGCAGACATCAAACTGGACGAAAAAGGATAAAAAGGAAGAGAGACGAGGGCTAGAACTCCCTCGTTAAGGCACAGAGGCCCTGATAACAAGGAACCAGATACAGAATAAATAGAGATTAACTAAGATCAAGGCGGACTAAAGTCTCAAAAATAGTAAGAAAAAGGGTAATGACCCTGAAAGGGTGAGACAGACAGAATAGATGAACCATAAAAAGATTGTGGCAACGATAAGAGGGAAGAGGAGTGATCATCCGACGTGGTCGGAGAAAAGGAATTAGAATCACCCGACCGGGTCAGGTAAGGAGAGTGAGATTCACCCGACAAGGTCGGGGAAAGAAAATGATAGACACCCGACAGGGTCGGGGAAGAAGAGTGAGAATCACCCGACAGGATCGGGGAAAGAAAAGGGTAATCACCCAACATGGTTGGGGAACGAGCATGAAGAGCCCCCAACAGGGTCGGAGGAAAAGGATGAGAAGCGGAATCTGGACGTACCCGGGGAAGAAAACTAGAAGATGCCCCTGGATCAGGGGAAGAGAAGGACGTAGGCCGAGACCAAAAATGGTGAGGACAGGAGAAGATGGTAGAAATGTAGTCAGGTGGTGGAAGGTACACCACCCAAGGATAAGAACTAAGCAACAGAAAAGATGACTGAAAGAGAGATAAAGAGATAGAAGAAGGAGGTGGAGTGGGCCCCCGAATGCACAACTGCTGGCCCTCGAACTTATGTCGCCGCCTCTTCTTGGCAAAAATCTGCTTGCAACAATTCCGCTTGGTGCGGACTCAAGCCTTCGGGCTTCTTATCTTGCAATATTTTCTCAAACAATGGGCCCATCTGGCAGACGGCCTGGCCCGGTCATGAATATGTAACTTCATCAGGACAGTTTCCCCTAGTTGTGCGGTGCTAACCATAGAAGGACATTCCAGAACAGTCAACTCCTTGGGATGAACATCAGGAAGCAGTGAAGTTTTGTCATTCGGCACTAGAACATGGAGCTTTGGCATCTTCACTCGGCAGTTGGGCATGAAGCATAACTCCCTTGCTAGAAGCACAGGACGGAACTGAGGGAGGGTGATACGCAGCGTTGATGTGGCCGCCTCACCAATAAGCCGAGGGAGATGAGATAGAAAATGCAGAATGCCCCTGGTCAATCTCGAAGCCACGGCCAATTGCCCCTTGAATGCTGAATTCATTAAACTTTCAACGGCCGTGTGGGTTAGCACCATCCGGGTGGAAAACTCTTCTGGGCCAGTGAACTGAATAGCAATCAAGCGAGAGGTGATAATAACATCAACAGTGAATTCCCCAGGGAGCAAAGAGATTGTCACCGGCCTCGCTTTTGAAGAAACTAGCACCAGTGCTAAGGAACTCTTCTCAGCAACCGTCTTCATAGCAAGTGCGGGCTCATTATCCCTAGAATAGCTAGGGACCAGGACTCGGACCGGCATGCGGCAAATGAAATCTTGAAGCTTGTAATGCATAATCAAAGCCTGGCTCGGCTCTTTATCTCCCTGGGGACTAGACCCGAGGGGCACCAAAGGTAGCAAGCACCCGCTCCGTGGGGTAGAGATAGGTAGAGAGAGGGGTGGAGAAGGCTTGGCAGGTGTGGGCGAAGGCAATGCGAGCGGCGGAGAGATAACGGCGATGATAGGCTCTGGTGGGGGTAAAGGTTTGGAGGGTGGAGGTGTAGGAGAAGGCAAAGGTGAAGATGGTGGCGTGGGTGGAGATGAAGGCAATGGCGGGGGTGTGGGCGTAGGGGTAGCTTGCTCAGGCTCGGACGATGATGGTGAAGGGAGCGGCATCGGTAGCGGGGATGGTTGTGAAGGTGACGGAACAGGGATCGTTGTGAGAGGAGGCGATGAAGACGGTGGTGGTGACGGCAATGGGGATAATGGAGAAGGCGATGATGGAGATGTGGCCAATGGAGGCAGCGAAGATGGGGTGGAGAAGGTGGTGGCGAGGCAGAAGAGGTGGCAGGTCGTGGCGCCCATCTCCGACGTGTCGGTACAACACGTCGAGCGGCGTTGGCAGTAGAAGCGGTGGTGGAAATGGAGGGGGAAGGAGAAGAGTTTGTACTGGCCTGAGCAGAGGCTTCGGTTTGTGGAGGACATGGAGGTTGAGTAGGAGACGGTGAAGGTGAGGGGGTAGGTGATGGGATAAATAACGGAGCGGGTGGTTTATCAACTGAAGAATCACAGGAATGCCCCTAGTCTTGAGACGGAGACGGCTACCTGGGTGGCGCTTGCTGCTGCTGCTACTGTTTGCGAAGATCTACAATAACTTGGTGCACGACATCCCAATCAATTATCTTCTTGTCTTCCAAGCTGTAAATAAGTTCCTGGAACTCGGGGCAGTCCTCAATCAAATGCCCCTATTGACGATGAAACTCACAGAAGTGGAGCGAATCCCCGACCGTAGGTTGGCAAGGCACAACCGGAGGGAGTTGCAATGCATGGGTGACCATTAAAGCCCTGAAAATATCTGTAAGAGATTTCGGCAATGGAGAGTGAGGAGCCCGCTTCGGGCAAGGTAGGTGCTGAGGGGTATGAGAAGGTAGTGGGGATGGTAGCGGAGGTTGTGTAGGCAAGGGGAATTGCGTAGGTGAAGGCGGAGGGCTAGAGTGATGTGGAGGCGTGGAGGGAGTGGGAATATAATGGACGGCATCAACCCGCTCAGGGTGCGATGTTTCCTTTACTGGGAGTGGAGAGGTGTGGGGAAATGAAATAGCGGAGGGCTGACTCGTGGAGGATGATGTAGTGGGGTGACATGGGATGGCATATGGATAAGTGGGAGCGGATGGCCGACTCATGGAGGGATATAAGGTGGAGGGGGATGGTGAAGAGAAGGGGTATGTGGAAGGCGAAGGTGAAGGAGACTCGTGGTCAAGGGAAACTAGGAGTTGTTGGCTAATGAAGCGGGCTCGGCGGTAGAGTTGTTGCCAGGAAGTGATATCATTCAGGGCCAAGACGCATCTAAATTTAGGCGTTGCATTAGAAATAACCATCTTGATTTGTTCGCCCTCCGGAATATGCCCCGAACTTGCGTGGCTAGACGACGCCAGCGGTCGGCGAACGTGGAGAATTCCTCGTCGGGCTTCATCTTCTCTTGGGCCAAATCCACCATGGAGTACCTGGGCCCCACCTGGTCTCGATACTGCTGAACGAATTTTTCTTGTACAACTTGAAAATTCATCATCTACTCTTGTGGTAATGTGAAGAACCAATCCTTGGCCGAGCCTTCTAAAGATAGGCCAAACAAATAGGCCATCAAGCGTAGATCGTGTCAGAACTGGGCTGACTCGTATAAGAAATCCTTCAAATGGACGTAGGGGTCACCAATTCCACCATAGCGACGATATGCGGGAATCTGTGAATGTGGTGGGAGTTGAAGACCCTGGAATGCAAATGGGACATCCAAAGAAGTTTGGGGATTGATTCGACGTTGTAATTCATCAAGCTGGCGTTGGGCCTAAGCGATCATCTCCTTGGTAGGAAGAGTCCGAGAAGGATATGGGTCAGCCTGAGCAAGAGAGGATGAATTTAAACCAGGATAATGTTGATGGGCCAAATAAGGGGATCCAGCCTGAGGTGAAGACAAGCCCATTCCGGAAATGTAGGAATGCATGGGCCTGGAACGATTATGTATGTGGGGACGAGAATTGATTGGGCTAGCAGCAGCATGGGCGGGACAAGAAGGCCCGTTAAATGGATAGGGTCCAGTGGAGGAACAAGGAGATGGGCCCGCATGGGAAGAGGAATCCACACAGGGATAAGAAGATGGAGAGGGATAGGAATAAGGTACATGGGAAAAATGCTCCATGGAGAGAGTGGAGACTTTATACAGTCAAGAATTTCAAAGGAATACAAGGATAGAAACAAGCCTAGGACAAATGCAACTAAATGGAGACCCACAAAGATGAACTAAACCAAATGAGCCTAATCTGACAAAATGAGGTGGATGATGAATATCGCAACACACAATGGAGGGGAGAGGTAAGAAAAGAATCAACCAATTGACCACCCAAGTTATAAATGATGCACGAAGATTTTATAAGTTCCTCTTTAGGACCTTAGTGGATTAATTAAAATGTGAATTCACTCAACCATAAGGTACCTAACCAGGGTGGGGGACGGGAAACTGGCAGACTCTAAGGGACTCTCTCTCTCATGAATGCAGACCCTAGACTGGGGGGTGGTACGGTACAACTTGCCCGGCGTCCGTGTGGGAATCCACGGCTCACGGGGACTTACGGAGGTCCTCGGCAAGGTCCCCTAGTCGGCTCCAAGGAGTATGGAGACGAGAGGAAACCCTACCTCGGTAGGAATGCAACTAGATGTGAATGAAATGCATGAATCCTATGTGCACCGGAGTGCATGCAAAGTCTAGCCTAGCAGCTAGCAATCAATAATCAAACAAATATGTAAGAAATGAAAACAAGTATGCAACGATGATATAAGAACAGGGGGAGATCAATAATCAGCACCAAGTGTCATGAAAATCAAATAACATGGCAATCAAAGTGAAGCACGGGTGCACTGTAGCACGACAAGGACGGTCTCTGTAAGACCACTCAGGGAGATAGACGGTCTGTAAACGACCGTATAATCCAGGGAGTAACGACAGACTAACACGAAAATCAGAAAACTCTAGAATGAAAGGAGACATCAATCAGAAGCGTACCAGGTTAAACGGTCCCCAGGTAGACTGCGTAAGAGCTAGAACGGACCTATAGCAACCGTGTAATAGCAACCAAACAAACACTATGGGGACAGAGGCGTACCTATGCTAGCAAGATGAACGGCCAAAAATAGACCATATACACTGTGAACGGGTGGTAATGGACCGCTTACAACAGCAGGCTTTGCAGAAGAGATGGCGATATTCACAGAGAAGGGTGGTGGACTTTCAGCCGCAGAAACGATGGACGGCTCTGGAAAAACCGCGCAAGTTCCAGAGGTCAGAGAACGCGACCCAACCTACAACCACTTCAGGAAGAGGACTAACACAGTAAAAGAAAGGATCAACAAATCACTAACACGATGGGCACTAGGTGTCCCACCGTGATCGCCAAAAAATGGAGTGTTGACATGTTTTTCCTTCCTTCCGTTCTTAATGCCCTCCCATGTCTATCTTACCACATCAAATATGGGAAATGAACGAAAGACAGAGGGAAAGGGAGGAGTAGAAACCTCTGATCGTGATCGTCACCAAGATGCCGCACATGCGATGAACGCACACCATACCTTGGAAAGAGGGAGGTACTCGCCTTAAAACCAGCACCGACGCTCGAAACGGCTCCTTATGGACTGCCTGTAGGTACGCGTGGTCTCACAATAGACCGCTCTTCAGTGTTGAGGTGGAATGCGGGATGAAGATGGATGGAGGGTTGAACGGCTTGATGGTGACCGCAGGAGAAGGAAGAACGGTTGACACTAGGCCGTATGTCTCCCTGAACGGTCCGGAAGAAACCGCACAAGACCACCACACCAGAAGTTACGAGAGTCTAACCTCCACCCTTTCCGGCCGGCCAGAAAGGGTGGGCCTTGTGCTAGTGTGTTGCTGACCGGCAAAATAACATATAGAACACAAAGAAAAACCCGAATTAGAACTAGAGAGTGTAGCAAATGCTAAATGGAAAGAAATGAATATGACTAAAGAAAATGGGGGATGCCTGGGTATTTTTAAACCCCTGGGGGCATCAAAAACATAGGAGGGTGTGTGAATGATGCATGAGAATGAGAAAATCGTGGAAGAAACGTGGAGAAAATAATGCATGCAAATAGAGAGAGCGACGGATTAATGTAAAAGACACAAAAATAAGATACTCCCTTAACCAGAGGCCTGTATGAACGTAGAAGGCCTCCCTCCTGGTCGTAGGTCACTCAAAGATTCGGCAGGGCTTTGCCATCGACCAAAAAATCTCTCCCCCTTTCGAAAGGTAGCCTTAGGGTCTATTTATAGAGCCTAAGAATCCAGCCCGAAATTAGGGTTTCTGGCATTTCTAGGTCGAGATAATAACAGGAAGTTAAAGATAATTAAATTATCTTTCAACCAGAAGAAACGGCACCAAAATTGACTCAATATTCGTAGAGAAATGGCTGGATGAAGTTAGGGATAAACCCACGGATAGAGAGAGAAAACTTTAAAACGTTCAGGAATCCAGACGATGCACGGTCTCACGATAGACCACCCAACGGGATGAGCGGCCATCACCTAGGCCGTCCCACCCTGTCGGTGGAAATTTAATAAACATAAAATATTATCCAACTATCCATCGAGATGACCGAAAACCTCGCCGTTGGACTCTCATATATAAACGGCTGCGGGTAGACTGTACATCCACAAGAGCGGCCAAGAGAAAACCGCCCATTCCTTGTCGGTGATAAATCAAAATAGATTAGATAATTAGATAATTATCTGAAAACCAGCGACGTTAGGATTCTGGGAGACAGACGGCTTAGGAGGTACCGCACAATGGTCTTATGCGGCTAACTCCTGACTGTACAAATGCTTGTCGGTGGAAATTCAAGAAATCAGCTAAATATCCAATAAATAGATGAATGGCTCAACGTCAACCATCTTGTGTTATGAGCAGCTGGAGACTGACCGCTCATGTATATGGGCATTTGAAATTCATAGAACAACTCAATCAACCAAAACCACGGCCCATTAAGCCCTTGTAAGATCCCAGAATTTAAGTAAATAATTTTTGAATTTATAAATAATTTTCTAGAATTTATAAAGGCCTAAATGTATTAATAAATGGGTTATTAGATTAATAAGTCATTATAAGGCCCATTTGTGTTAAATAATTAACCAAATCTATTTAAATAAAGTTCAAAAGGTTTAAGGACCAAGCCCATTAAGTTTGGCCCATATTCTAGAAGGTTATTAAGTCTATTCACATATTTTAAGGATAAATACTAATTATCTAAGATAATTATATGGATAAATGAATAAAAGAGTTTTATTAAATTGAAACTCTATACACGTCGACTGTAACGGTCCATCGGGCGACCACCATAGCCGTGTAACGCGCCTACCCTGGACCGTTACACTCTGCGAGTTCCGTAAGTTAAAGAACTCATGAAAAGATTGAAACTTTAGATTCTTATCAACAAGAGACCTAATTAGAATGATATGTTATGTCACTAGGGACTCTTAGAGATCAGGTTTTTGCAGATTAAGGACTCTAGAATCGATCTAATCTTCAAACCCTAGCTAGAACCCTATAAATAGGACCTAGTTCTGAACTGTGCGACCCTTACTTTTGGCTCGCAAGGAATCAAGGTAAGGAGGTGTAATCTTGGGTAAGTTCTTTAGAAGTATTTGTTTATAATACTTTAGACTAACTCCTCTCCAAATTTCACGTCTTTAGGTCAAGAGGTCGTGGAGTTAGAGCCCAAGGAAGTTGCTGAAAAGTCACAGGAAGAAGGGAACTAGGGTTCAGTGTTCAGACCATAATTGGAAGTTTGAAGCCTAGACAAGAGGTAGGTTATCTCATGAACGGTAAAAACAACTTGATAGGACTATAAGCCCTCTGGTTTGATTGAATTTCATGCATAGTAGAGCATCAATTTCATGTTTTACTAGTTCTATGCATTACATGCATCTCTTAGCCTAATTGGAAATTTAAAAAGATGTATCTTGTCTATTTCACTGATACCCATGCATATAGATAGCCTATACTTCGTTATCATGCCTAGAATAGACATGGTATTTGATTTACAGACATGATGTGAGTTGATACCTTAGGTTTTATATCACTTTCTGATAGCAGACTCTCTGACGCATCAGCGTAGGACCGTCACACTCATGTAACGGCCTTACGACAGACCGTCACACATTCTGTAATATTTGGATTTCACCGTTATCTCTAACGCACTCGGACAGGCGCGTTACATACTGTAACGGCTGTTCGACAGACCGTCACCTTCACTGTGATGCACCACAGGTAGACCGTCAGAGACCGGTGTTCTGTCAACCCTAAGACAGAATAAGATTTGTAAAATTTTACTTAATATTAAGATTAGTTACCTAAGTTTTAACCTGTTATGTGACTTGAAGGTTATTTACTCATTCATGATAGGTATTGCATGGTTTGGCATCTTATTATTACTTTAAGTTATGTTAATTTCATGAGCCCAAACTCTATAGTTTTGTAATTAGAAACATGATTTTTGAATGATGTATTGATAGAGTTTTTATCATGATTTCACATCGTTATATGTCTATATATATATTCTTTCTCTATCAATAGAGTCGTTTCTATAAGTACATGGCACATACTTCGGTATGTTGACCATTAGTTCACATTTTTGCACTATAGGAACATATTCTTGGACATGAGGACCTCTCTATAGGATATTCCTTCCAATGGACTAGGAAATCTTGTTTCAAGGCCTCCGTAATTCTCCGCGAGCCTGGGATTCCCACTAGGACGCCGAGTTGGTTGTACCATTGAAGCCCATTAACTAGAATACACTATCGTTGTTTTCTGGATCTAGTAATGTAACGGCCTTACAGAGGACCGTCAGAATCACATAACTACCCATTGCATGACCGTCACATTTCTCTGAGTCTATTTTGATTGCTCTGGACTCTGATCATTTTAACGGTCCACTACTGGCGCGTCACATGATGTAACAGCCCAGTAGATGATCGTCACACAGCTTGTATATGTTAACCCAAGGTTTGACCCAAGGGTTAATTTCCAAGGTTCTAAATGGATGAGTGATAGTCTAGAACTTAGCATATTGATTAAGAAACTTAATGTAATGAATGGAAGGTAAAGGAATGTACCGTTATGCTGTCGATTTATTTCCATAAGCATAGCATAGTCTAAGTCATTCTTAATCTCATATATTCAAGTTGAAGCGTTCATTCATTGATTTTCATTATTTGGAATTATTATATTCTTGGCCATACTTTACTGTTACATGCGTGGAAGTAGCTTAATTTATACCTGAAGATGCGATCGAGCACTGATTGTGTTCAAGGGCTCTATGCTAGTCCCCTCGGCTGATTGCCGAAAACATATTATTTTATAAACCATGGGGTATGATGCTACTAGCGTCGCATTGCGCTGGGAGTACTATTTCTATAAATAAGTGAAGATCCACGACACGACATGACATTCTTGTACATGACTTTCTTTCTTGATATTCCATAGAAATTCACGAAGCACCTGCTCATAAGCATAGGATGCTAAAGTGTTGATTATGTGGCTTGCTAGTACATTCTCGTTACACTCTTGTTCATGAAAAGGCCAATATCATGTTCTTGTTATATTCTTGATAAGTTCATTCTTGCTCACTCTATCTTACATGATTATCTCGTTACTATGGTTTAATCGCGTGATCATCATATTGCATGATTTTGCATTATTTCTTTAGAGCTAAAATGTTAATTACTTTAATAGTGCCTTCATGTTGATGCGAAGATACCTACTGGGCATGTGTGCTCATTACCTATTTTCCAACATTTTTCAGGAGATGGAAGTAGTTCAGATTCGGATTCAGGCTATACTAGTGGCGGGTCCAGAAGTGAGTGAAAGTCTTGTAAAGCTGCGAGCGAAGACTTAGGAAGTCTATAATGTTTAGATTGAGTCAATGTAATTTTCTTATTTCTTGAGTCCAGTAGAATGAAAGGTGGTTATTGTAAAGGAATACTTTGATCATTTATGAAACAAAGTTGGAGTTTGATTAAATTCTGTGCAATTGCATTTATGTGTGTGATTGTCTCACGCTCTGGTCGTTCTTGCTTGCAAGAGGCTTACCATGCTGGCTGTTCGCGCTCCCCGAGCGAATCTTCCGCTGTAATAAAGGCTCGGGGCGTGACAGTTAAGTTGGTATCAGAGCCTAAGTCTCAGGACTTAGGGAAAGGAATCATGTCATAGGATAAGTCCAAGGTTTAAGGACCCCTACCTATGAATTAAGGAAGAAATTTCATACCCATGTGAGGATTGGGTAGAGTCCGGGATAAGATAATTAATTAGCTTTAAGGTTGATTCTCATGAGAAATAAAAAGTTGTTATTTATCTCTCTCAGGTACCCTATTTTACAAATGACTCATCGCGTAGATTGGGACGGTATGCAACAATCAGTTGCCGGCCTCACTCAGGCATTGCAAACTATAGCACAAGGTGGTGCAGGGGCAAGGGATGGTGACCTACATTGCAACTTCTGGAGTCTAAATCCTCCGCGATTCTATGGATCTTCAAATCCCGATGAGGTAGAAAATTAGATCGTTGAGATGAATAGGATATTTGACGTTATTCAATGCACTGATCAGGAGAAGGTGCGTCTAGCAACATTTCAACTAAATAAAGATGCCCGTACATGGTGGAAGTCGGTTCCGGCACCTCCGGCCGATGCACCTCATACATGGGACGGTCTTCTTACCCTATTCCGTGCCAAGTACTTTTCCGAGCATTTAAAGGAGAGAAAGGCTATGGAATTTGCCTCCTTAAAACAAGGCGCGATGTCTGTGGCAGAATATGAATTACAATTATCTCGACTACCACCTTATGCTTCTCACTTGATAAGCACAGATTTATTGAAAGCCAACCGATTTATGGATGGTTTAAGACTCGGATTCATCCAACAACTTGAAACTCAGAATATCCGCACCTATACCGAGATGGTTCAAACATCGCATCTATGTGAAAGAACCATGGAGAAAGTGGAGAGGCTCTGAGAAGAAAGGTCAAGCCGAAAACATGATAGGCAAGAAGAGAAAGAAATATATGAGGGCGAAAACCGTCACATTAAGAGGTCCCGTAATGGGAACGGTAACGGAAAAAGAAATGGAAATGGAAATGGGAAGGATAAGAAAGTTAAAGAAGAGAAGGAGCAAGCAGTGGCACCTTGCTCATTTTGTGAAAAATTTGGGCACTCGGCAGAACAATGTTGGAAGCGTCTCGGCGGTTGTCTCAAATGTGGAAGCCGGGAACATCGCCTGCCCTTATGTCCTTTCATCAACGGACAATCTTCAAGGGATAACAACGGACGCGGTAAGCAAGGTCGATTAAATGCCATTCTAGACAAGGAAGGTAAGATGATAAAAGGTACTCTCTTAACCCAGTCGCCTAACATTAATTCTTAATACATTAAAATAAGTGCACTCTCCAAAATCCATATATTTAATTTGGGGACCAAATTCTCTTAAGTGGGGGAGGGTGTAAGACCCCAGAATTTATGTAAATAATTTTTGAATTTATAAATAATTTTTTAGAATTTATAAAGGCCTAAATGTATTAATAAATGGGTTATTAGATTAATAAGTCATTATAAGGCCCATTTGTGTTAAATAATTAACCAAATCCATTTAAATAAAGTCCAAAATGTTTAAGGACCAAGCCCATTAAGTTTGGCCCATATTCTAGAAGGTTATTAAGTCTATTCACATATTTTAAGGATAAATACTAATTATCTAAGATAATTATATGGATAAACGAATAAAAGAGTTTTATTAAATTGAAACTCTATACACGTCGACTGTAACGGTCCATCGGGCGACCGCCACAGCCGTGTAACGCGCCTACCCTGGACCGTTACACTCTACGAGTTCCGTAAGTTAAAGAACTCGTGAAAAGATTGAAACTTTAGATTCTTATCTACAAGAGACCTAATTAGAACGATATGTTAAGTCACTATGGACTCTTAGAGATCAGGTTTTTGCAGATTAAGGACTCTAGAATCAATCTCATCTTCAAACCCTAGCTAGAACCCTATAAATAGGACCTAGTTCTGAACTGTGCGACCCTTACTTTTGACTCGCAAGGAATCAAGGTAAGGAGGTGTAATCTTGGGTAAGTTCTATAGAAGTATTTGTTTATAATACTTTCGACTAACTCCTCTCCAAATTTCACGTCTCTAGGTCAAGAGGTCGTGGAGTTAGAGCCCAAGGAAGTTGCTGAAAAGTCACAGGAAGAAGGGAACTAGGGTTCGATGTTCAGACCATAATTGGAAGTTTGAAGCCTAGACAAGAGGTAGGTTATCTCATGAACGGCAAAAACAACTTGATAGGACTATAAGCCCTCTGGTTTGATTGAATTTCATGCATAGTAGAGCATCAATTTCATGTTTTACTAGTTCTATGCATTACATGTATCTCTTAGCCTAATTGGAAATTTAAAAAGATGTATCTTGTCTATTTCACTGATACCCATGCATATAGATAGCCTATACTTCGTTATCATGCCTAGAATAGACATGGTATTTGATTTACAGACATGATGTGAGTTGATACCTTAGGTTTTATATCGCTTTCTGTTAGCAGACTCTCTGACGCATCAGCGTAGGACCGTCACACTCATGTAACGGCCTTACGACAGACCGTCACATACTCTGTTATATTTGGATTTCACCGTTATCTCTAACGCACTCGGACAGGCGCGTTACATACTGTAACGGCTGTTCGACAGACCGTCACCTTCACTGTGACGTACCACTGGTAGACCGTCAGAGACCGGTGTTCTGTCAACCCTAAGACAGAATAAGATTTGTTAAATTTTACTTAATATTAAGCCTAGTTACCTAAGTTTTAACCTGTTATGTGACTTGAAGGTTATTTACTCATTCATGATAGGTATTGCATGGTTTGGCATCTTATTGTTACTTTAAGTTATGTTAATTTCATGAGCCCAAACTCTATAGTTTTGTAATTAGAAACATGATTTTTGAATGATGTATTGATAGAGTTTTTATCATGATTTCACATCGTTATATGTCTATATATATATATTCTTTCTCTATCAATAGAGTCGTTTCTATAAGTACATGGCACATACTCCGGTATGTTGACCATTAGTTCACAGTTTTGCACTATAGGAACATATTCTTGGACATGAGGACCTCTCTATTGGATATTCCTTCCAATGGACTAGGAAATCTTGTTTCAAGGCCTCTGTAATTCTTCGCGATTCCCACTAGGACGCCAAGTTGGTTGTACCATTGAAGCCCATTAACTAGAATACACTATCGTTGTTTTCTGGATCTAGTAATGTAACGGCCTTACAGTTGACCGTCAGAATCACGTAACGGCCCATTGCATGACCGTCACATTTCTCTGAGTCTATTTTGATTGCTCTGGACTCTGATCATTTTAACGGCCCACTACTGGCGCATCACATGATGTAACGGCCCAGTAGATGACCGTCACATAGCTTGTATATGTTAACCCAAGGTTTGACCCAAGGGTTGATTTCCAGGGTTCTAGATGGACGAGTGATAGTCTAGAACTTAGCATATTGATTAAGAAACTTAATGTAATGAATGGAAGGTAAAGGAATGTACCATTATGCTGTCGATTTATTTCCATAAGCATAGCATAGTCTAAGTCATTCTTGATCTCATATATTCAAATTGAAGCGTTCATTCATTGATTTTTATTATTTGTAATTGTTATATTCTTAGCCATACTTTACTGTTACATGCGTGGAAGTAGCTTAATTTATACCTGAAGATGCGATCGAGCACTGCTTGTGTTCAAGGGCTCTATGCTAGTCCCCTCGGCTAATTGCCAGAAACATACTATTTTATAAACCATGGGGTATGATGCTACTGGCGTCGCATTGCGCTGGGAGTACTATTTCTATAAATAAGTGAAGATCCACGACATGACATTCTTGTACATGACTTTTTTGCTTGATATTCCACAGAAATTCACGAAGCACTTGCTCATAAGCATAGGATGTTAAAGTGTTGATTATGTTGCTTGCTAGTACATTCTCGTTACACTCTTGTTCATAAAAAGGCCAATATCATGTTCTTGTTATATTCTTGATAAGTTCATTCTTGCTCACTCTATCTTACATGATTATCTCGTTACTATGGTTTAATCGCGTGATCATAGTATTGCATGATTTTGCCTTATTTCTTTAGAGCTAAAATGTTAATTACTTTAATAGTGCCTTCATGTTGATGCGAATGTTCCTACTGGGCAAGTGTGCTCATTACCTATTTTCCAACATTTTTCAGGAGATGGAAGTACTTTAGATTCGCATTCGGGCTATACTAGTGGCGGGTCCGGAAGTGAGTGAAAGTCTTGTAAAGCTACGAGCGAAGACTTAGGAAGTCTATAATGTTTAGATTGAGTCAATGTAATTTTCTTATTTCTTAAGTCCAGTAGAATGAAAGGTGATTATTGTAAAGGAATACTTTGATCATTTATGAAATAAAGTTGGAGTTTGATTAAATTCTGTGCAATTGCATTTATGTGTGTGATTGTCTCGCGCTCTGGTCATTCTTGCTTGCAAGAGGCTTACCATGCCGGCTGTTCGCGCCCCCGAGCGAGTCTTCCACTGTAATAAAGGCTCGGGGCGTGACAGCCCTGAATCAATTCGGACCTAGCCAGGGAGGGAGGCCACCCATATAATTGTGCCAGAAAATAGCCCAGCGAGGGATGGACAACTCGAGACATCAATAAATGGGAGTAAGAGAAATGACTCAACTTATCGACAAAAAATGGGTATCAACACCCATGTGTATGGTGCGTCTGCAGGCGGTGTCGGAATAGACTTCCATCAGGTACGTGCGTCTTTGTCTAATAGGAATGTGGCAAGATGAACCTTCTTTTGGTCGGCACATTGCATGACCTCGAATATACGGTTCATTTCGTCAATCCAATTTTCTGCCTCATCCGGGGTAGAAGAACCCGAAAATCGCGGAGAGTTTAAACTCCAGAAATTACGATGCAGATCACCAGCTCTTGCCTTAGCACCGACTTGAGCCATATTTTGCAAGGCCTGAGTGAGACCGGCAACAGTTTGTTGCATTCCTCTCTAATCAACACGGTAAGCCATGGTAAGAGTAAGGTACCTGAGAAGAGTAATAGATTTGTTAATCTTACTGGAATTTGTGGGTAAATCCTAAAGATAATTTCTAATTACTAGCTCATCCCAGGTTCTACCCAATTTCTCTCATAGGTTGAGAATTTCTTTCCTCGTTTCATAGGCATGGGTCCTTAAGCCTTGGACTTAACCTAAGACATGACATCTTTCCTAGGACTTCTAAGCCTAGGCTCTGATACCACTTTAATTGTCACGCTCCGAGCTTTTAATACAACGGAAGGAATATCGGGAACGCGAACAGCTGGCATGGTAAGCCTCTTGCAAGCAAGAAATCAGAGCGTAAGACAATCACACATAAGTAATTTCACAAGTAATTATTTTTCAAAATTCTAACTTTACTTCATTAATATAATAATCCAATTACATAAGATCATCACTATGACTCAAGAAAATCAAAGATTACATCTGACTCGACTAATCACTTGACAACTAGGTCTTCTCTCGATCCCTTTGACCTTCAATCACTCTCGGACCCGCTACTTGTATACTCTGAATGCGATCCATCAGTACTTCCTGGAAAAATTGAGAAAGTAGGTATGAACACACTTGCCCAGTAGATATCTTCGCATCAACATGAAGGTAATATTTAAATGATTAATGTCTTAGCTCTAAGATCTTAAGGTAAAAATAAGAATGCGATAATCAAGCGATATAAACCAAGATAACCAAGAATCATGAAATAACTGAGCAAGTAGATGTGAGCGAGTTATAGACCATGAACAAGTAAGATTAATCATGTAGATTTAAATTTGGCCTTTCATGAACAAGAATGTACGAGCAAGTATCTAGAAAGTACTTTACACAACCTTGCAAAGGCCATGTACTAGAATGTCATTAACAAGCATGTAATTTCCATAAGAATGCCTCGTGAATTTCACTCATTTATAAGAGAAAGTACTCCCAACGCAATGCGACGCCAGTATCATCGTACCCCATGGTTTATAGCACGTTTCCGACCATCGGCCTTGGGGGCTAGCATGGAGCCCTTGGACAAAATCTATACCAAGTCTTGCATCTTCAAGTTATAAATCCAGCTACTTTCACGAGATATAACAATAATTTCAGCCAATAATTCAATTCCAAATAATAAGTTTCATGACCAAGTAACCAAGGTATAGAACGTATCAAAATTGATATGAGATATCAAAGAAGAATTAAAAGAATATTATACTCCGACGGCATTCTGACATCATAACGGTACATTCATTAAGTTTCATCTCTTAATATTGGCTTGTTAAACATGTGTTGAGACTCAGATAATCCGAAGACCATCTAGGAACTCAAGAAAAACCAACCCCAAAGGTCAAACCTCAGGTTAGACAGGCTCAGAGATAAAGCGGTCATTTACTAGACCATTTCATGAAGAAAGCGGTCAGAGTCTAGACCGTTTCATGACTAGAGTCGACACATGAAAAAGAAGTGTCGATGCAGGTGAAACCTTCTGGAACTTTACGATCTAGTGAATGGCCACTTGGTGCCTTTTAACGGTCGTCCATATGGCCAATAAGGTACAGAATACATAAAACACCGGTAAAGTGCTTGCTAGAATTGGCTTTGATGGTACAACCAGCTCAGCGTCCAAGTGGGAATCCCAGGCTCGCAGAGTCTTACGGAGACCTTAAAACATAATCCCCTAATCCGACAGAAGGAATATCCGGCGGAGAGGTTTATAAGTCCAAGAAAGTGTGCCTATAAGTGCAAAGTGTATCTAATGGTCACATACCGGGGTATATGCCATGTACTTAAGAAAATGACTCATAGATGAGAAAGGATCGTGATAAAATAGCGATCAAGTTAAAACTAGACAAGTCATGAACCATGTGAAATTTAATGTAATTATAAGAGTATATGGTTTTGGCATGAATTTAACATAAGTTTAAAATAATCCCAATGTGTATAAGGAATAAGAAATCAACTAGGATGATTGATTAACATATCCAAGTACAAGAATACAACATTTAAAACAGGTGTAAAACCTAATTAGATAAGCTTATCATGCAATATTTAGGGCTATTCTATATTATGTTTCGAATTAACATAAACACAGAACTCAGAAAATGTAAATGGTCATGTGAGGACCGTTTTATCGGGCCTAGTGGTCTATCGCAGGGCCGCTAGTGATTTCAAGCGGTCTTCAGGAAGACCGTTTCTTCCTGTTTATGGTAAATAGCAATAAAAATTGAAATATGGCTACTCTAAGGTAAAGGGATGCATGGAAAATGGCGTAAAAACATGTAATAAAACATGTCAAAAGAAAGTTGGGCCAAGAATATGCATAGGGAAATATAAATTAAGTAAGAATTACATCCTTTTCATTAAAGGGTTAGACTCATGCATGAACTAGTTAATAAAACACAAAATACTCCACGTGCAATGCATGAAATCGACTGGAAATTGAGGGCTTTTACTTCTAAGATCATGTTTAAGCCATTCATGAGATAACCTACCTCTGATCTGGGCTTTAGACTTCGAATTTAGGGCTGAAAGTCAACCCTAATTTCTGTGCGTTCTGAATCGAACCAGCAACTTCGTGGCCTTCTAACTTCTGATCCTCTTCACCGATGACCACGAAATTTGGAGGGTAAGAAGATGGTAATAAAAGGAACAAATAACTCTAAAGAACCCCTATAATATTACCTCGTTTAGGGCTTCTAATTTATCGTTCAATCTGGACCGATCACACAGGTTCCTGAGTTGCTTGTACCGAACCAGCGACTTTGCAAGCTTCTATCTTTCTGATGGCTTGATCTCCTATAACAAAATTTTGAGGATAGTTAAACCTTAGTATTATAAACAAATTCTTCTAAAGAACCTACCTCAAATTCGTCATCCTTACCTTAGTTCCATGCGACCCAAACGTAAGGGTCGTGCATGTGAAATCTTAGGTCTATTTATGGGGTTAGCTAGGGTTTTGATGATTAGAACGAACTTAGAGTCCAAATTAGGTTTTTAATTTGATCCTTTAGCATTCTAGACCCTTCTAACTAAGGGATATCATCGATCCTAGGTGATTAAAATGTCAAAGTTCCCATCTTTTCATGCCTTCTTCTATTCACAGAATCTGTAGATAGTAGCAGTCTAGTCTAGACTGTTTCTTTCATTAAGCGGTCGCCTGATAGACCGTTTTTGGCTTTGGGCGCCGAGTTTGAAACATTTCAAACTTTGTCATATATCCGTTAATTTATCCAATAATTAACATATTTATCCCCTAAATTTTGTAAATATACTTATTTAAGCTTCTAGAATATGGGCCAAACCTCATGGGCTTGGTTTTAAGTCTTTTGGGTTTATTTAAATGGGCTAAGTCAATTGGTTATTATTTGTGTTTCCATAGTAACTTATTTAACCCAGAAAAATTCTATTTAAATTCTATTTAATTTCATTACCCTCCAGAAAATCTCAAAAATATATATAAATATATAAAATTTTGGGGTATTAAAGTTTTATTCCTAGTTTTAATTTCATATTCGTAATATTAGTTATATTGTGCACCATCCTTGATAGATTGCATGCATGTGGACGCACTTCTCGTTTAGCTCTTTGGTTTCATTGGTTTATTGATTTATTAAGTGCGTGGGCGTGCCAGTCACAAAGTGACGATTTGTTGTGCACTCAATCTGACTCAGTCAGGCGATTGTGTGGTTCGGGTCGGGACTGAGACCCATTGTGCCATCAAGGTCACAACGTCATTTACATCCCCTCGGAGAGGGGAACACCCTTGATTAATTGCCGGAAATAAGGGCTCCACGGACAAAAGAAATACTAATTAATGTAGGAAGGAAACAGCCGTCGGGCTATGCGGTGAGCCCGAGGTGAGGACATGAATACCCGGATTATGTCGGTCACCGATGGACCATTCCATGTTTGGACAAAAATTCATGCGGAAAGCAAGACGGTAACGGGGGACGAATCCGTGCGGATGTCTGTCGAGAGACGGCAATTTTAATACAGGGAGGAAAGTCAAATTCCGATGAGGGAGGGGACCCTGATGAGATATTGGCCGGAGGTAAGGCCGAGTGGTCACCATGACGAGAGGGAGGACTACCGAAGGTGAAGTTCAGCTTACAAGAGCATCATCAATATTCCTGAATTCGAAATCCAAGAAGGGGAGACGAAGACCATGTCGTTATGTTCGTGAGTTGCCTTGAGTGACATGTATCATTACCGCTCATCTATTAGAATTCCTCCCTCTATTTTATCACCATTACTATTATTTGTTGCTCCTTTTATCATGAAATCTTTTACTATATGTGTGTATTTGTTGAAGGGATGATGAGGTGTACCGCCGGGGGATTTAGGAGTGTGCCACTGGAGGTTGAAGGTAGGCGTACCGCTGAAGGGTGAAAGACATGTATCGTTCAGAAGGCAAGGAAGAGTGTACCGCTGGAGAGTTCAGGAATGGGGGTGAAGGGTTAAGGGAAAGTGAGGTAGAATTCAGATGAATGGACCGAAGTTCAACTGAGAGTGTACCGCTGGAGGTGGAATTGGGAGTGTGTCGCTGGAGAGTTGGGAGGTGTGTCGCTGGAGAAATAGGAAGTGTGTCGCTGAGGAGCCAAGGGGAGCGTACCGCTGGGGGGTTAAGAGTGTGTCGCTGAGGAGCCAAGGGGGAGCGTACCGCTGGGGGGGTTAAGAGTGTGTCGCTAAAGGACTGAAGAGGGCCAGGGTTTGAGAGAGGATTCCTCGTCCGGTTCATGTCTTATAGAGAGTCCCAAATGGTTAAACTTTCAATTCCCTGTCATGAGGTTGAGTCCCAAGTCATGTTCAGTAGTGCAGTCCCTAGGAGTCTTGCTCAGCCGATCCCTGGAGCTTTAAACAATTCTCTTAGTTGGTTAGAATGTTTTTTACTGTTGTTGGCTTCATTTGCTTGTTGCCTCCTTTTGTCTTTTAACTTATTATTATTTCTGACAAAAATTCGGCAGCATCTCCCCTTAACCCGGACGGTAAGGGAATGCAAGGGACATGTCCACAAGGAGTGACATGAACCAACAACTGAGGTGTGTGCCTAAGCAGCCACCTTTAGGGAAACTTCGAAAAAACTCAGAGAAAACGCCGACCGAGGAACCAGTAGACTGAGGCAAGCTATGGGTGCACTGGGGAGATGGTGGTCAAGGGGTGCCAGGCTGACAGCCCAAGGGTATGCCGCTGGGGCTCGTCAGGCCAATAGAGCAGGTGTGCCGCTGAGGCAGCCAAAGGAGGTGTACCACTAAGCGAGAGGATGGGAAGGGTGCACCGCTGAGCGAACCTAGGGAGAGTGTGCCGCTGGGCAGACTCAAGGGGGGGACCGTGCCGCTGAGCAGACCCCAGAAGGTGTGCCGCTGGAGGGCAAAAGGGATGCTCCAGGCATTGAGGGGATTCAAAGAGTCCAAAGGAGAGTGGACTCCCACGGACACATATGGCGAAAATCAGGGGGGTCGTTACACTTAGGAAAGCTCATAGAGGGAAAAAAAGGCCGGCCCTGCCCCATCAAGCCAAGAGAAGAACCTTTCAATCAAGTAGACCCATGCCATAGGAGGTGAAATCAAGCAAGAAGTTGGGGGACTGGGGGCAGACGCCAAACTCATAGACCAACAGTAAGAAGAAATCAACAAATGCGACAAACGGAGGCAAAGCCAAAGGGTATCTCATTCATGACAAACTCAAGGTGACAAAGATCATGGCCTGAGGGCCAACTACAATATACTTCACAACAACAACAAAACTATGAAAAGAGAAGAGGAAAATTGAGAAATGAAAAGAGGAGCAAAAGTAAACAGTGTCGGGGGAGAGTTGGAACAAGGGAGGGTGCCTCCCTTCACCCCATTCCTTCTCTCCCCCATACATGTGGCTCACTCCCCCTCAATCTCTCCACACTTCTCTACTTTCTTCTTCATCTCTTCTTCTTCTCCCTGTGTGTGGTCTCTTCGAACGGGTGCCTTTACTTCTCGCCCTCTTCTTCTCTTTCTCTGTGAGGGCCTTTTATACGTGGGCCGTTGACGAGGGGCCTCATGATGGCACTGCCATCCGAGGTTGACTTCGGTATCTTCCTCGTCAGGTGAAGATCTCCCTCCTCCAACCATAAGGTGACACCGAGGTGGGCGCTAGCTGGCTTTGAAGTGGCCGAACTACGCGCCAATGGGTCTGCCTACTGACCGTTGTGTCTTCTGCCGGTTCGTGCCGTTCAGGGGGGTTCAGCGTTGTGCCGCTGGGGGCTGAGGGGCCGTGCCGCTGAGGGACCGTGCCGTTGGGAGGCTTGCATGCAGCGTGCCGCTGGAAGTGGCACAAGGGCTGTGCCGCTGGTGGAATTGAGGCCGTGCCGCTGAAGGGCATGATGCCTGTGCCACTGGAGGCTTGCCTGTAGCGTGTCGCTGAAGGGCATGACATGGTGTGCCGCTGGAGGCACCCCAAGGGTGTGCCACTGGGGCTCAATTGTTGTGCCGCTAAGGGGGCACAGAATGTGCCGTTTTGAAAGGACCTCTGCTTTTGCTTCAGGAATCTGAGGTTGTGCATTCTTTGGGATATTTCTTCACCGTTAGGGACCCGAGGGTGGATCCATAGCAGTGTATCAATTCAGGAGGGTATCATGTGTTTCCCTTGTCATTTAATGCGCCCGTGCAAATGTGGGGATTTGTCGGACGGTAGTATTCTCCCGGAGCCCTGGATGGCCAATCTCCCTTAGTCTCCTCCTTTCGACTTTGGCGTTAATGCGGGGCTTGATAGGACATATGAATGTACAATTTTATACGTCCACAAATGCCCCCCACCCGTGGGCAGCACGGGTGAAGGATGAGCCAGACGGTGCTCGCGGGTGTGCCCATGGTATTAACGTACATTATCGGGCGTACGTTCATAAGATGCGTGATGTAGATATCATCATACCCACTTGTTATATCATCATTATTTACTATATGTATATAAGTATATATGTTTATTTATTATTATTTTTTCTCTTCTCTTTTTTCTTTTTTTCTCTTCTTTCTTTTTTTTCTTCTTCTTCTCTCTTTTTTTCCCCTTTTATTTTTGTTTTCTCTCTTTTTTCTCTTTTCTCTTCTTTATTTTTTTGTTGGTTTTTTTATTCTCCTTTTTTTCTTTTCTTTCTCCCCCACTTTTTCTTTTCTTCGTTCTCCCTCTTTTTTCTCTTCTTCTCTCTTTTTTTTCCTCTTTTTTGAAACGGCTATAAAAAGGGTGGGGGAGTTCAAAACTCCCCCCCTTTCTTTTTGTATTCTCTCCCTCTCTCTTTCTCTGTCTCTTCGGCTCCCCACCGTCTCCTCCTCTCTTTCTCTCTTTTCTCTATCGCCACCGCCGCTTACTGTCATCGCCGGTGCCTAGGGTGACGCCGCCGTGCCCCTCTCCCCTTCCTCTCCTTCTTTCTTCCTTCTTCTTCTTTTTCTCTTCCTCTTCCTCTCTTCTTTTCTTCCGTTCTCCTCCCCCCCTTTTCTTCTTCCTCTTCTTCTCGTTGCTTCTTCGCCCGGGGGACGATGGAGCCCTAAGCTCTCCGTCGTCCTCTTCCTCTTTCCTCTTCTCTTCTTCTTCCCCTCCATCTCATCTTCTTCTTCTTTATCTCTTCTTTTCATTCTTCTTGGCATCGGGGTAGAGGCGGCCATGGCGTCGGAGCGTGCCGCTGGGAGCGGGCACAGGCGTGCCACTCGGGAAGGGCACGGTGTGCCGCTGGGGGAAGGCACGGTGTGTGCCGTTGGGGTGATGGCACGGGGCGTGCCGCTGGAGTGAGGGCATGGGGCGTGCCGCTGAGCAGGGGGGCACGAGTGTGCCGCTAGAGGGAGGGCACGAGTGTGCCGCTAAGATGGGGGGCACGAGTGTGCCGTCGGAGTGAGGGCACGGGTGTGCCGCTGAGAGGGGAGGGGGCATGAGTGTGCCGCTGAGAGGGGAGAAGAAGACCTCTTCAACCGGAGGACCTCCGGTGTCTCCCTTGGGCACACCGTGACTTTGTTGGGGCCGTCACTCCTTGTGGATGTGCACCCGTGTTTCCCTTTTACGCCTTGGGTGTAGGGGAAACTCTGCCAAAATTTCATCAGAAGTTGTTGGCATTAACTTAGTTTATTCTAAATGCTAATGGGTGCCAAGGGGAGTGTGCCGTTGAGCGGCCACTGGGGCGTGCCGCTGACGGAACACTGGGGTGCACCGCTGGGTGGCCACTGGGTGTGCCGCTGGAGCGTTAAAGGGCGTGCCGCTGGAGTGTCCCTGGGGTGTTCCGCTGGACGGCCGCCCGGGGTGTGCCGTTGAGGGCCAGGGGGTACCGCTGAGGGCCACCCGATGGTGTGCCACTGGGGGCCAGGGGGGTGTGCCGCTGAGGGCCAGGGAGGCGTACTGCTGAGGGAAAAATTGGCTTCTTCAACCGAAGGACTTTCGGTGTCGGCCTAGGGGCACATCGTGACTTTGCTGGGGCCATCACTCCTCATGGACATGCACCCGTGTTTCCCTTTTACGCCTCGGGTGTAGGGGAAACTCGGCCAAAATTTTGCCAGGAATTACCGGCATCTATTTAGTTTGCTTGCAATGCGATCCCCTGGTAACTTTCTCTTCTCTTCCTTGCTTGTGGATTATTCTGACCCGGGGTCCTTTGCATTTTGTAGAGAGATGGCTGCTCCGAGGGGTTTTGCTGCTGCTGATGCCGAGCGTGTTCCCCCGCCCCCGATGCCGGCGGTCACTTGGCTGAACGTGGAGGAGCTCGACAGAGAACACGCCGAGATAGCGGCGTTAGCTAAATCATCCGGCTCCGACACCGAGACGATGGATTTCCGGAGACTCACTCGGGTCGAAGGTAGCATGACTTTTGACTGTGCCACAGGGGAGCATCGGAAGGACTACCCAAAGCACAAGCACCTCATCCACTTCCTGAAGCACCTCAGTCACCAAGAGAGGGGGAACTTCCGAGTTGTCAAGGATGCCGAGCGGGCGATTCTGTAGTCCCGGGACAGTCTACTGTACAGCGTCCCAAGGAGCATCCCGATGTACTTAGTGGGAGAGGCCCGCGAATGGAAGCCTGTGTTGTGGATCGAGGCAGTACTACCGGCGGAAGACAAACTGGTGCGGGCGCCTCAGTTCACTCCGGCTCGGTGGGACACGGCAGCTGGGCGGGTCCAGAATGAATAGCCCCGTTTTGGCCTATTCTTGGCTCCGCTGAAGTGGGGATATAGAGACGAACCCTTCTTGCTGGATTGCCTGGCCATCCGCTTCAAACATGAGCTGGCGATGGGTTGGTTTGGGGAGCTGAGGCTTAAGGATGCGCACATCTTCCGGGAGGGGGGCGTGGAATTCACTGATTATGTGATGTTCAATTATGCCCCAATCCTTATCCGGGCTGGCGTTTACCACAGTGTGTACACCTCCCGGTACAATTATCCTATTTCCATGGGCCTCTGTTGCGGGATGATCGAGGTGTTCAACTCAGAGACCAATACTTTTTACACAGGAGAGGGCGAGATTTCGTTGGACCTGTGGAGTCTCAGCCAGGTTAGTGGCTTGCCAATTGATGGGGAGCCATACGAAGAATCCTACCCCTCGGATATGATTAAGGATGAAACCAACGGGGCTGGCTACTATTCTCTTGGCTATTCATACCGGTACCTCATGAAGGCGTACCGGGAATTATATCAGCTGTCGCATGGCGGAAGGCAACCCCCCCGAGGGGACCAGAAAAGAGTCTGCATGGTCCTCTGGCTGCAGTATTTTTATGATGGGTTGAAGCAGTACGAGGAGTTCTCGCATATTGGCACTGCCGTCACCCGGAAGAAACGTGCCAAGTCAAAAGTTGACGTGAAGATCCCTCCTCGAGGGCACCGGGTGCGCGGCATATCTAACGTATTGGCTGTGCTCGTTCGCCATGCCCTATGGGGATGAGACCGTCATTCTTCCGGACGCCATCTACCCAGCCTGTCAGATGGCCTGGGGTATCAAGTTGTCTTTGTGCCCGGCCACGCTGTGTCTAATATACAAAGCGCTCGGAGATGTTAGGAATCACCAGTTCCCGCGGCAGGCGCGGTATGTCTGCCCACTGCATTTCTTCAACACATGGCTTTGTTCTATATTCCCGGAATTTTCCCCCCGCACTATCCAAGGGTGGGGGTTAGTTCCGCGGATGCTGGAATTTGCCAGTACGGAACCAAGCTCGCTATCCCTGCAGCTATATGACCTCCGGGGCAGGCTGATGACGGTGCCCCAGGATGCTGCCGGCACCATCCATTTCTGGGCACTGGCCACGCACTCGAGCCCGATGGTGAATAATAATCAGGAATGCAGGGACGACCAGGTGGAAAAATATGTGCACCCGATCAGCCAGGAGAACGTAGTTCGCCCGTTAATAGAGCCAGAGCTGCGTGACTGGGCATTGTCCATTCGCCCCAGTGTGTTGGTTTTACGGAAGGGGGACAGTTTGTTGCTGGAGCCGTACTACCCCATTCGTTTTGGCAGGAACTTCGGGTATGATCAGCATATCCAGGTGCACAGCTCTCGGTTTGATCTGCCCCTGCAGAGTCTCTGGGGGAGCCCAACTGCTGAGACCGCCCGAACCTGGTGGGACTTCTTCCATCGGGCTGATACCTCCAGTTTCCGGGTGCCACCCCCGGGACGGATTCCACGGGTGACTCCAGAATATATTAAATGGTGGAATGCCCGGACTGCCTTTTACCGGCTGTGCAAAACTGACTGCTGGGATGGGGCGGAGAGGCGTTTTCTGAGCCGACAGTCTGTGCCGGTGCTCGACATTGATCCCGAGCACCTCCTCCGACTAAAGCATGGGAAAGAGCGGGAGGTGGCAGCATATATGATTGCGCGCAAGGAGGCGCGGGAGGCTAGGCCGGCACCGCAGGTTAAGCTGCCTCCGGTGGCGAAGGATGACTTCAGGAAGGCTCTACGGGATCTTTGCCACATCGGGGGTGACCGTCTTGAGCTGATCAACTATCCCTTCCCTATGGAAGAGGAGGGCACCCTCGCGAGGAGCTGGCGCCCAGAGAGAGATCTAGTCTGCCCCTATTGCACATTTGTGGGGAGAGAGGAGCGGAAGCCTGCAAATTACAAGGATACCACGTGGCTGTACGTCCTCCTCCGAGTGCACGGGTTGAAGATTGAGGATCCGGGGCCGACCATCTTGGGCAAGCACCTCCATATCGCCTATTATTATGCCGAGGGATGGGGGATGGACCACTTCAACCTCTTCTGTCACTTGGCCGCCAAGAAGCATGCAGACCTGGCCGCCCTTGCCGATCGCTGCCATAAAATCGAGGACGTATGCTGGCTAGTCCGAGAGGCGGTTCGCCGGGACAAGGAGCCTTCCCTCAGCTACTGGCCGATATCGCTGCGGGTGTACACCGGCCCACATGGTATTTAGTGTTTTCTTCTTTTACTTGCGCTTTTCACTATTGCCCTTCCTTGAATACTGGACGTTGCTCGGGTCTCTTTTTTCCTTTGGACAGACCACCCCGACAGTGTCCAGACAGCGACGTATCGTAATCTTCTGCGGCAGGCAGGGAAACCTGCTTACTTTGAGGAGGTGCCAGCGGCTCCGACCATGACTCCCCTGCCTCTGCCTGTGAAGAGGCCCCGGGCGAAGTCACCCGTGAAGAAGGCGAGCCGCCAAGGCGGCGGCGACGGAGGCAAAGCGACGAAAGACGGAGGCCGCCAAAGCTACGTCGACCGTTCCCTCGGTGCCTTTGATCTCTTCATTCGAGGAGTTCGAGGCTACTCAAAGCGAGCCGAGTCGGCCTACAGGTCGGGTTTTTTCTTCTTTGAGGCTCTCCGGGATGTATTCAGACATCAAGAGGGGTGTTTCTTGTAACACACACATGTTTCCTTTGTTCCAGCTGTCGCCGAGAGGCCCGCGCCCGTGTCTACTCCAGGCGCAGGTGAAACTGTGACCCACAAGGGCGTAGAATCCATCGGAGAGACCTTCGCCCCAACTCCCGCCGCCGAAGCTGAAGGAGGTATATCACTTTCTTCGCTAGTCGCTTCAGTTAAAAAAAAATTTTGAAACTTTGCGGGCCTGACTGAACTCGGATCTTGCTTCGCTTGGCAGGAGCTGATGTGGCAGCTACTCAACCGGAGGTGGACCCTGAGACATCTTGGTTCGGGCAGACCTACCGAAAAAAGGGGTGGCGGTTAGAGAGGTCGCGGTTGCCTATCCGACGCGATGATGAGCCGACCCCGGATGCCGAGGCGGGGGCTGCCTCGACAGCGAAAGAGGTGCCCACTAGAACTAAGTCTTCGTCGGGTGAGAAGGTAGATTACGGCTACTCTTCTGACGAAGTGCTTTCAAGTGAGGGTATCCCCAGGGAGCCCAGCTTTCAAATTCCTACCTGGAAAGCCCCGGTACTACTTATTTCTCTCAGCCTGGTGAAGCGGGCACTTGTAAGTGCGAACCTGTTAATTCAGGTTTCTTTCTTGAGGCCATCGACTAACCTCCTTGATGTCATTGTCGTTGTTTTTTTTTATAAGAACATGCCCCGTCAAAAGATGCAGCAATCCGCGTTCCGGGTTCAGAAGCCGCCAGACAAGCGACAACCACTGCTAGTTTGGATAGGCTGGCATCCCTGGTCGAGGTTTTGCGACAGGAAGAAGCCGGGGTAAGCTTGGATGCTGCCATTTCGACAGCTGAGATCTTGCCCCGAGAGGAAGTGGTAGTGGCTGTGAGTGTACGCCTTCCTCTTTCTTCCCCCTTTTGGTCCTTAAGTCTTCCTTTGGGGTTGCTGATTTGTTCGAGGCAATACAGGCTCTTTCCTCCGAAGGAGCCGCGGAGGTGACTACCCCCGCCACCGAAGCCCTGGAGGAGGGGGGGATAGCACCAGAGATCGAGGCGCGAGAGCTGGTCGTACCCGAAGTCGACATTCGGGAAGAAGGGGAGGTGCCGCCAGTGACTGAGACCCGCGGGGAGACGGGGCCTGAAGTTGCTGTCCGAGGAGAGACGACACCGGAGAGCAGCATAATACTTGTGGGTGAGGTAAGCATGGGGATCCATCCGGCTCCTTGAGAATGCAGTGATTTACTCCACTTGGCGAGCGGCTAACTTTTCCTTGCATGGTCAGGTAACAACAACACCCTAGGGAGTGCGTGCCCCTCGGGCTTGTAAGGTCGTCCCCAGGTGGAGCTCATCCTTCCACGTACACGCGGCTAAAAGGTTGAAGATTCTTCTGGGGCCGGACGCGGGGTCCTTGACGTCCTTCTGTAGATGGGGGCCGTCTCGCGGCTGGTGATCCCACTGCCACCGATCCCGATGCCGGTCGTACCCGAGGAAGCCCGACTCCTTGGGAGGATATTGGCGATCCTTAATGAACATTCGGGGGAATTCCAGGCGGGAGGAGATGAAGATTTCCCGGGGACGACGTTGGACCCGCCCACCATCGATACCTTGTCTGCCGAGGAAGCGGAGACCGAAGCAACTTTGTCTGCTGCGGCACCAGATCCGGCCTCTGCGACCGTTCATTCTCCCGACAGGGTCGTGGCTCTAGTTCTGACGGAGGGGGCGGCATTGTCGGGCTCGGAACCTGCCCGGTCGATGGAGCTAGAGCAGCCGCTCATCATGGTGGCGCCAGACGTCTCCGTTATGGTCTCTCCCTCACCTATGGCGATAGCTGACCAGGGGTCGACCTTGGAGCCCGAGAGGTCCCTCCTTTCGGCCCTGACCCTTCCGGGTAGCTTGGCAGTGGTTGACGTAGAGCTGTGGGCGGTCGTGGACAGTGAAGTTAGCTTCGACCCACCAGCCGTCCCTTCTATCGGCCACGTGAGTTCAGATTTGCCAGTCCGCCAGACCCTGTTGGCATTGCGCTCTATGGTCGTTGCCGACCCAACGCTCACATATCGAGACACAAGGGCTATCGTGGAGCAGCTGACCAAGGCACTGCAAATGATGGGCTGCCCGCTGGAAGAATGGTCACGACGTGTTCTGTTATTACTGAAATACACAAATCGCCACGCATTCCTCGAGACGCAAGCCCCAATTGAGCTTACAGCTATCGGTGCTTAGAGGGATGAATATCTGGAGGTTCTGGCGGTGCGGAGGGACAGCCGGGAGCAACACCGAGAGGCCTTGGACAGGCACAATGCCAACATCGACGCTTTAGAGAACCGGATCGAGAAACTCCGGGGCTGGCATACCCAGGCTAAGTCTGACCTGCTCAAGGCAGAGACGAGTAAGGCCCGGGAGACTGAAGAGCTAGCTGTCGCCGAAGCAGCAGTGGTCTCTGTGGCGACCGAGCTGGGGTGCCTCGACGTGCAGGAAGACCGCTTACGTGAGATGATGAGCTTCCCTTGCGTCAGGATCCTTCTCTTCGAGGACATCTTCCGGGGGCTAGATTAATTGCCGGTTCCCCTTCCATTCCTTTCTTTGTATGTAACACCGGGGTATGCCTCGAGGCCAATGTAATTTTTTCTCGAAAAGAATATAATGCAATTATTCCATGTGTCTCTTGTATGCGTGTGGTGTTGGGCGATCTCTTCCTTCCTTTTCTCTTTTTTTGTTGTGCTATGTGATGGGACGCAAGTCCATGCTAACAGCTTACCCGAGGAGAACCCGGTGAGGTTCGCAGAGGAGAATAGGAGAGTGCTCGCCCCTTCCAGAGGAGGGACGAGGGGACCACTCCACCATGTCCATCAAGCGACTCATCCGAATGATGTCACCGGTATGTTTGACCCGACTAGGTTGATCCGACCTTGGAAGGGCGAAGAGAAGAGTTTGTTCATCCAACGACCCAGACGGGAGGTCTCGGTCAAAAGGGGTTGTTCATCACCCGAAGGGACGGAGAGAAGAGTTTGTTCGTTCAATGACCCTGACGGGAGGTCTTGGTCAAAAGAGGGTTGTTTGTCTGTGCCGGCAGAGCGCCGATGACAGGTGTGGTTTATTTGTCTCTTGGTGTGTTCGCCGGTACGGGTGGGTGCCAACGCTAGGAGAAGGGCTGATTCCCCAATCCCGGGTGAAAGGTCTGGCTGGGGTATTCTTCGTCAGTGCCGACAGAATGTCAAGGGCTGACAGGGTTGATTCATTTATTGAAATATTCATCGGTACGGGCTAGTGCCAACGTAAGGAGAAGGGTTGATTCCCCAATTCCGGACGAAAGGTCCGGCTGGGGTATTCTTCGTCAGTGCCAACAGAATGTCAAGGGCTGACATGGTTGATTCGTTCATTGAAATATTTGTTGGTACGGGCTGGTGCCAACGCAAGGAGAAGGGTTGATTCCTCAATCCCGGGCGAAAGGTCCGGATGGGGTATTCTTCGTCAGTGCCGACAGAATGTCAAGGGCTGACAGGGCTGATTCGTTTATTGAAATATTCGTTGGTACAGGCTGGTGCCAACGCAAGGAGAAGGGTTGATTCCCCTATTCCGGGTGAAAGGTCCGGCTGGGGTATTCTTCGTCAGTGCCGACAGAATGTCAAGGGCTGACAGGGTTGATTCGTTTATTGAAACATTCGTTGGTACGGGCCGGTGCCAACGCAAGGAGAAGAGTTGATTCCCCAATTCCGGGCGAAAGGTCCGGCTGGGGTATTCTTCGTCAGTGCCGACAGAATGTCAAGGGCTGACAGGGTTGATTCGTTTATTAAAATATTCATTCTTTTTCTCTTCATTCCTTTTCCCTTTTTTCTTCTCTCCTTTTTTATTATTACCCTTTTTCTCTCTCTTCTTTTTCTTCTTCCCTTTTTTTCTTTTCTCTTTTTTCTCTCTCTTTTTTTCCTTTTTTGTCCCTTTTTTTCTCTTTCTCTTTTTTTTGTTTGTTTTTTGTTTGTGTGTGTTCCCTTTTGTTGCTTCTCTTGTAATCCGTAGCAGATAGCAGCCAAACCATTCAACCAATTGAGAACAAATCCGTCCGCCGTGGGGCAGGGAAGTGTATTATTCATTGAACGGAGGAATTGGAGCGTGGTACAACCTCATATGCCTGCCATTAAGGGGTGCAAACTGGACCTCCCCCCGATGGCCGACTATCACATATGCCCCACCTTCATAAACCTTTTGGATTACATAGGGTCCAAGCCAATTCTCATTCAGCTTGCCCTTGGGGTTGGAGGCCATGACTTCCCTCCTTTTGACCATAACGAGGTCACCCTTCTTGAATTCACGCTCCCTGACAAGCTTGTCGAAGGTGCGAGCTATGCGGGCCTGATAGACCAGGATGTTCTGCTGGGCTTGGAGCCGCTTCCCCTCCAGGCTGGAGAGCTTTGTTTGGTCTTCTCGGACCAACCCGTGTTGGATTGCAACCCGAAGGGAGGGTATCTCTAGCTCGATGGGGACGATCGCCTCTGAGCCATATACCAGGGAAAAGGGAGAGCAGCCCGTCGGGGTTTTGTAAACAGTTCGATATGCCCAGAGGGCCTCATACATTCTTTCTTACCAGTCCCTCTTGTTAGAGTTGACAATTTTGGAGAGGAGAGTACAAAGAGTTTTGTTGAAAGCTTCGGCCAGACCATTGCCTTGCGGGTTGTAGGGGGTTGACGTCCTCCAGTCGATCTTGTATTTTTCTACTAGCCGGTAGACTTTCTGGTTGCGGAAGTGGCTCCCAATATCTGAGATAATTCGGTTAGGAGTGCCAACACTGAATATGATGTTGCGACGGACAAATCTGGCGACGATCTCCCCGGTCACTTCTTTCAAAGCAACGGCTTCCGCCCAACGGGAGAAGTAATCAGTTGCCGCCAAAATGTATTTACACCCGGCAGATGATGCGGGTAGTGGACCCACGACGTCTGTTCCCCACTGGGCGAAAGGCCAGCTGGGTAATGTCGTGTGTAGCGGCACGGGTGGCCTCCTGGGCACCGTGGCATGCTCCTGGCATTTCTGACAAGACTTGGCGTACTTGCAGCAGTCATCAAACATTGTCGGCCAGTAGTAGCCGAGCCTCTTTATTTCAATCTTCATCTTCGGTCCCGCCTGGTATGCACCGGCTATCCCGGCGTGGACCTCTTTCATGTGATAGGGTGCAAGGCCCGGATACAGAGGGGGGGTGAATGTATCCCTCTTCAAATATTGCCTAATTAAAACTCTAAAGCTTAGATATGCATAATTAAAGACTGTTGCAGAAATATAATGAGAATACTTAGAAGGATCAAAGCAAGGCAACTATTCTATTAACCCTCACACGATCCTAAGCATGCATCTAATGAGCGCAACAATGAAAAGAACACATAAGGAAATCAAACCACAAGTGAACACCAGGATTTTTAGGTGATTCGGTCCACAGACCTACGTCCACCCCTCACTCCAAACCGGAGTGAGGCTTCCACTAGCAAGGCTAGAACAGCAGACTCAGTCTGCAACAATTGCTGCCAAACAGCTTGACCAGGGGAACAGCCTCCCCTCTTCCTCCCAACCGGAGGGAACCACTAGTGACACACAGTCACTAGCAAACCAGAGATCGAGATCTCTCTTCCTCCACCCAGGAGGGAACCCACAAGTGACACCCAGCCGCTTGCAACTGGAGGACCAATCCTCCCTTCCTCCAAACCAGAGGGGAACCCAGAGACCCAAGTCTCTCTTCCTCTGAAACCCAGAGGGAAACCGCTAGTAACATCAGTCACTAGCAACCCGGAGACTCCAAGTCTCCCTTCTCCTGATACCACAGGAGGACCACCGACCTCACTAGAGAATTGGAAGAAACACAATGGAAATGTAAACAAAGACAAGAAAGGAAAAATACAGCAATCAGAAAGCTGGAAATGTAGACCACAAAGATGTAGCTCGCCAAGGAGCAATCTGGCATGGATTTGATCCAAATGCCAGAAGAATGAAATCTTCTTCTTCTCTTCCTCTTTGACTCTCTGCCTCTCTCTTCCTGCAAGCTCTCTTTTCTCTTTTTCTTCTTAAGCTGGATCTCTCGATCTCTCTTCTGTTCTCTGGCTCACTCTTCTTCTGCTCACTGCCTCTCTGCCTCTCTACAGCTCTTTCCTTCTATCTCGATCACTCTCTTTCTCTATCTGTTACCCTTTTTTCATGATCAGTCTCATTTTCTCTTGATCAGTCTTCTCCAGATGGAGGAGGCTTCGTATTTATAGCAGCAGCAATTAGGGCGTTGTCCTCGGATCACGTGCCAGGTGCCAACCTCGGATCACGTGCCCTTCATAGGCTTCATGAACAGTACCTGTCACAGAGTCATAAGAAAATAATCAGAAGGATGTACAGACTTGTGTAGACACGCCATTCCTGACGTCTCCTGAGAAAATCTCATATTACTATACAACACCCCGCGACGGCTTACGCGTTTTGAATCACTTGAGTGCTTCCTTTTCTTGAGTCTTCTTCCGCCCTTTTCGGCATCCGGAATCGTCTCGTCACAGCATTCGGACGGCATCAACACCAGTCGAACGCATCAGGAGGTTCCGGAACCAAGAAGGATATCTGCCGGGCGGCCGCCGACGCCCGATCTAAGGACCCGGGTGGGTCTTAATGGGGGCGTCCAGGCCCCTGGACGCCCACATGATTTTAATTTGTTTTATTCTTTTCTCAGGACCCAAAACCAAATATAAAAATATAAAAAATATATATATATATATTTATGGAGGCGTCCAGGACCCTGGACTCCTCCATAAAAACAAAAATAAAAAATAAGTGTAAAATGCCAGTTGGCATACAAAAACAAAAAATAAATAAAAATATATATATATTAATGGAGGCGTCCAGGCCCCTGGACGCCTCCATAAAAACAAATAAAAAAATAAAAATGCCAGCCTTGGCATAAAAGACAAAAGAAAAATAAAAAAATAATATAATTTTGGAGGCGTCCAAGCACATGGACGCCCCCATAAAAACCCTCACGGGCGCCGGCTACCGAACGACGGTTTGTCGTGTGTGAAAAAATCCAAAATATAGAGACGTCCGGTCAGCTGGACGCACCCATTTCTGAATCACGAGGCGCCGCTCACAAAACCACGCGTTGTGCCAAACCGCGTGCGGCCGTCGTCGACTTTTGGTGGACCTGCTTGAGGCGTCCGGGACCCTGGACGCCTCCACAAAAGTATTCCAAAAAAATATATAAAAATAGAATAAAATATTATTTCGGCCCTGATGGAGGTGTCCAGGGTCCTGGACGCCTCCACCCTCCGGAGCTCTATAAATAGAGGCCCACCCCCTCAGTTCTGGGGGAGCTTCTAAGTGATCCGATAGGCTGCCGGAGCCCAGAGGCTACGGAGTCATTTTCTAACCCGTGGGTTCTTTTGTAGGTGGAGGTTCTGCCGGCTTCTCGGGTGCTCACGCTCGCGAGAGGAAGGTCGTCTTCATCCACCGCGCTTCCACGTCGTCCCCACGCTGCCGGAGCTCCGCCGGATTTCACCCTCGGCTCATCCAATAAGCCTTTTCTTCCCCTTTTTCTCCATAGTTCTTTACATTCATCATATTGCATCCTCTATCCCCCTTCACAAGGGCGCCTCTTCTCTTATACTTCTTGCATCCATCATCTCATTTTCCTCCTACTCGAGTCCGAGAGGGGTTTAAAAGATAACACCAACCAGGTGTGTGTCTTGCCATCATTTCGTTATTTTTATCGCAAGGATTTGAATACTACACCTCCATCTTTCTAATCCACATGTCATTTATTTGTCGTTGTTTTGCAAGGGTACCCGAGGAAAGCCCTCTCCGTCGGCCGGCCGGAAGGAGAGGAAGAAGTAACCCGGCCGCCATCTCCCGCTCTTGAGGTAGGCGCGATCACTTTCTTATTTTGGGGTCTTTCGGCCCCTGGCGATCACATCTTTTTATCGAGGCCGCGGCGAGTCACTTCCCCAATGGCCGTTTAAATTTCTGTTCTCATATTCTCTTTATATCCTGTTATATTTTGCTCATATCATCGAGGCCGCGGCGAGTCACTTCCCCAATGGCCGTTTAAATTTCTGTTCTCATATTCTCTTTATATCCTGTTATATTTTGCTCATATCATCGAGGCCGCGGCGAGTCACTTCCCCAATGGCCGTTTAAATTTCCATTCTTATATTCTCTCTATATTCTGTTATATTCTGCTCATATCATCGAGGCCGCGGCGAGTCACTTCCCCAATGGCCGTTTAAATTCCCGTTCTTATATTCTCTCTGTATTCTGTTATATTCTGCTTATATTCTCGAGGCCGCGGCGAGTCACTTCCCCAATGGCCGTTTAAATCTCTGTTCTTATATTCTCCTTTATATTCTGCTATATTCTGCTCATATTCTCGAGGCCGCGGCGAGTCACTTCCCCAATGGCCGTTTCAATTCTTGTTATTTAATTTCTGCACCATTCCCGTCCCCCCGAGGTCGCGGCGAGTCACTTCCCGCTATGGCCGTTTGAACCCCATATCTTGCTATATTATACTCGTCCCGCTCGCCCCGCCGGAGCAATCTCCCGTGGTGGCCCCTTCTCTCTTCTCTATCATCTCTGTGTTGCAGCAAAACAAGCAAACAAACAAAAAAGAAGGAGCCCGCGCGCTCTCCGCTTCCTCTTCCCCGCTCTTCCCCGAACCGCGTGACGTCGCTCACAGATTGGCGATCACGGTGGGACTTCTACTGCTTCCTTTCGGCTACCCTTGCAAGTTCGGCACCACCCGTGCCTCTCCACCTTCGCGCCCGCGCGCGCCCCCGTTGTGCTCACGGCAGCACTATCAGTTGTGATTCGTTGTTTGTTTCTTATATGTCTGTTATTTCTGTTGTTTTCTTACTCTATATATCTGTCAGCATTCCATTGCATACATCCATTCCTCTTTTCTATCCTTTTTTCATTTTTTGAGGATCACCCTTTCCCGGTGAAGGAAGGACTCTCCGTTTGGGAATTCCTCTCAACGGACTAGAATCTCCTACACTGGGACCTCCGTAAGTCCCCGACATCGAAGAATCTCCTCTTCGTTCACTGGGCTGGTTGTACCATTGAAGTTCCCCGGAGTTAGTCATTTCATTCGTGGTGAGACGAGAGACCCTAGCTGACACGGCGGTGAAACAAAAACAAACTAGGGTCCCCATTTTGTGTGAACTTCGGATCTCGCTAAAAATACAAAAAAAATCATCAAAATCAAAACACAAAAAAAGGGCGTAAAGGCATCCACTTGTTTGATAATCTCTGCTACCTACTTGCTAGTGTATGTTTTTGCGTTCTGGGAAAACTGTGAGCATGTCTCACGAGTCTTTGAGGAGAACCACCCTAGCCGTGGTTTGACAGCCGACCCGCGAGTCTATGCTATGGACTCGGGTCCTTCTCATGACCCCTCGCATGAGGTGCAGGTTATTGCCGGGGACACGTCCCCGCCACAGGATATCACTTCCTTACTGGGCGTCCTCGCCAACACGGAGCTTACCTCTGAACAGCTCCGGGCCTTCCAGGCCATTCTAAAAGGGAAATCTGTTTCCCCCACGCCCCAGGAATCAACTCCGGCCATCGCACCTCTCCAAGAGTCCGTGCAGGCCATTCCATCTCCCTCATTGGCGCAAGCCATCCAGTCTCCCTCGCTTCAAGGTCAAGCGAGCCAACAACCACCCTCATTCCAGTTCCCGTCACAATCTCAAACTCCCGTTGTTCCCCACACACCGCTTCAGCCAGGGCCAACTGTCGGTGGTCCGACAGCTCCCTCTCATTCGGGGTTTCCCCCTCAAGTCTCCGGGAGACAGTTTCTCCCCCAGTGGCAAGTGCCACCTTCACCTCCAGAGGAGCTCGCCCAATCGCTCCTCAATAGGTTCAACCGCATGGACGAGCAGTTTCAAAATCTGAGAAGAATGGTGGACGTGAAAGCCACCCCGGAGGTTGCTTTGCCAATCCTTCCCGTCATTCATCTTCCCCCCTCCGAAATGCCCACGTACCGCAGGTACAATGGTACCGGCAACCCCTTCATTCACCTCAAGGACTTCATGTATGAGTCCTCCTACTGGCAAAACGATCAGAGGTCCCTGGCATACCTCTTTCGGAGATCATTGGATGGTCCCGCGCTTGAGTGGTTCTATTCTCTGGAGCCCCGCGAGGCCGAGAATTTTGAAATAGTGCAGAGAAGGTTCTTGCAGAAATATAGGGATAGGGTCGGTCCCTCACTCTCCATTACCGACCTAGTGGCCGAAAAGATGAAGCCCGACGAGGATTTTGTCCGCTATGCTGATAGATGGAGGTCTCTGGCGGAAAGAATAAGGGATACCCTCTCTGAGCCCGAACAAGTGAAGATGATTGTGTCTAATGCAACCCCACAGTTCAGACACGTCCTGGCCATGAATAAACTTACTACAATGGAGGAACTCTATGAAAGGGCCCGATACATCCAAACCCAGCTAAAAGACTCCCCCATCATGAACATGTTTGAGTCACCGAAGCCCAAAGTGGTCAGAAAGACAGGCGCTGGTGTCCCGGGCGGAGCCACAGAAGGGGTTGTGACAAATGAGCAAGTGGGTGCGGTCAACAATGCCAATTACGCAGTCAACCCAAGGCCTCCACAAATGCCCCGACTTCCCCTTCAATCGGGTCCTTTCCCTCTTCGTCCTCCACCCCAAAATAATCCACCCCAGGATAATATGCCTCCATTACGTCAACCCCAGCAACAACAACCACAACCTCAGCAACAACAACCACCGCTTCAGTACAACCAAGTTCCACCCCCGGGGAACTATGGTCCCCAACAGCAACAAAGGAGGCCGCTCGGTCCCAAGAGAGCCTACTATCCACCATTGCCAGAAACCTTAACAGACATTTTTAATGCCCTCATGGCATCAAACCAACTCGCCCTACCCAGAGAAAGGCCCGCGTGGCCCCCCAATGTTGATACCTCCAAATACTGCGTCTACCACAGGCAGCCGGGACACACAGTAGATTACTGCTTCCATTTCAAAGATTACATCCATGATATGAATGATGAACATCAAATAGATTGGGATGAGATGAGACGGTACGTCGCGGCTCTCAAGGCTAGGAGACCTCCTCAGAGGCCACAGCAGCAGTTACAACAGCAGCAGCAGCAGCAACCACAACAACAACAGCAGCCTCAGCAGGCCCCACAACAACAGCCCGACATGGGAATAATCCAGAATCCATTACCGGAGCACCAACAGCCCAATCATCAGGTTAACCCCATCTCCTCCTTCCCGGAAGTCGGGAGAGAGCAGGTGTGGCACCAGGAAAGTACCTCCATTCTTTCTACCTCCAACCCTATCGTCATGCAACCCCCTCACCTTGCCCGGGTAGCACCTCTCTCTCATCAACCCGCGTCAGTATCACCATCACCATTTCCACTACCATTACGCCCTCTCATCCGCACCCCGACCTCCTATCAACCGACACTCTCCACTACGCCTTCACACCCTCTCATCTTCTCTCACTCCCCCACTTTACCACCCACCTCTACCACATTTACCCCTACGCCTTCTAAACCCCTTGTCATCCGTCAACCATACATAACCCCGTCTTTCTCCACCACATCACCACTAATGCCTTCAAAACCACTCATCACCCACCATCCACCTCAAAACCATTACCCGTTTCAAACCTTACCCACTCCTACTTCGTCTCCATCGCCACCTTCTAGACCCCTTATCCTTCATAATCCGCGCAATATCCCCTCTACCTCCACCATGCCACCACCTAACAAACCCCTCATCAGAATCCCTGCTCCCGTCATCACCCCTGCTTCATCAACCATTCCTCCACTACTACCCCTCAAACCCCTGTTAAGATCCACTGCTACCCCCACAGAGGTACAAAAGCCGCAGGCAATGGTGCTCCGGAGTGGAAGGATTTTCCACAGGATTTTCCCCCACAACAGTCAGAATCCGAGCAATCTCAGCCAGAGAAGGATGATGCAGAACAACCAGAAAGAGCTATCCCTGGAACACAGTATGATCTATTGAAACACCTGGATAAGACACCTGCCCGGATCTCCATCCTGGAGCTTCTTCAAAGATCCACATCCCACCAGGCAGCCTTAATGGAATACCTTCAAAGAGTCATGGTTAATGAAGACCTCCCCGTGGAGAAGATTTCGACAGTCCTGACCCCAACAGACACACAACCGGCCATCATGTTCCACAACTACGAGCTCGCTCCCAAGGAAGCTCGGAAATATGCATTGTGCATTTCAATAAAAATTAATGGGGTATCCATAAACCCGTGTCTTGTGGACACGGGTGCATCCATAAATGTGATCTCCATGAGCACTCTTCAGTTGTGTGGGGTCAACGAGGAACAAATAAGACCTTCCTCGATCACGGTCACGGCTTATGACAATAGCAAAAGGCCGCCGCAGGGGATGATTATTCTGAAGGCAGAACTAGGCCCCATGTCAATTCCCACGGAATTCCATGTCCTCGACATGGACCCCACATTCAAGGCTATACTGGGTCGCCCTTACATCGAAGCCATGGACGCTGTGCCTTCCACCAACCATCAGTGCATGAAGTTTCCTTACAATGGGAGAATTATTAAAGTGGTCAGTACACCGGTCCTTCACACAGTGGATGCTATCAACACCTCTCTGCCCTCCGTTTGGCCATCTCATCGGCCCATATTATCACTGCTGGACGTGCGTGATCCATCTCACATTCCACTAGCACCAAAGGAGCCGGTCAGGGCAACCGCAACATCATGTCTCCCTTTTCACTCCAAAGGTTGGGAGATTATGAGGAACATCGGCTATCAACAAGGAAAGGGTCTGGGCGCACAGTCACAGGGTATGCTCAAACCGCCAAAGGAAATTAGGTCGAACCGCAGGTTTGGCCTAGGCTTCAAAGGACCGTTCAAGGCAGATTGGAAGCCCCTCACGTGGACTCTATCAAACCACTTCAACAGAGGACCCGTTGTTCAGATGGGAGATCACCCACGAGAAGCACATGGGGGATCACATGCTGTATATTTGGCTGAAAAATGTCCGAGGATCACCAAAAGAGGCAAGATCAAAGATCCGGAATGCGAGTGGGACAAATGGTTCGACATACGGGACATTTCCGTTGCACTGGAAAGGATGTTCTCGTCTCCGCAGCTTGAAGGACCACCATTGATCTCCGAAATACCAGAGAATATTACCACTCTTGCCAAGGTTCCAAACTATCCTCGTCCTCGCCAGAAGGACTCTGTCATCGACGGATCTTCATCCGTCCTCAACATTGCCGTCGACGGCTCATTAGCCGCCATCCTCTCCATCCACTCGTCTCAGCCTTTGTCGATATCTTCTTCCTGGGCCAGACAATTGTCTGATGATCTTCCCAGGTCCCCTTCTTTGCTTACATACCTGCGCGGGCTTTTCAACCCGCGCCAGGTCTTCAACCATGATCTGCTCTATGAGCCTCACAATCCTCTAGCCATAACCCCTTTTCTCTCTCCTCCAATCTCTTTTCACTGCTTTGTCATTAAAAATGAAAACGAAAAAAAAACGTCAATTTTCAAACTCCCCAACAACACATCTTCGTTGAGGAAACCTCCTACATCTCCCACGGGTGCGTACCGCCTTGCGGACCACCCGTCCAAGGTCCGATGAGCGACCTTTTCTACCCCTCCTCTGAGGGGTCTTCTCCTGTACATTCTACACCATCCTCTTCGTCTTCCTCTTCTTCTGTAAATATTGTCAGTCAATCTAGGAATGATAGGCCAAGGGTAATACCTAGGAAGAAATCCAAGGGTAGGCAGATCCCTCGTCGATTCCTTCTGGATTTGGCCGCCAGGTGTCAGGCCCTTCTTGTCATCCCCCAGTTGTTAGAAAATCCCATCCAGCTACCCGAAATAGAATGCGAGGGCGACTGTGCATCTGATGAAGGGTATGGAGTCTACGAGATCACGGATGAAGAATGCCCCACTGAAGATGAGGGTGAAGAATATGAGGATGCGGCGGGCGCATACGCTAGTGGAATGAGGAGATTCGACGAGCCGTCAACCGTCGTAGAAGAATCCACCAAAGAAGTCAACTTGGGAACTGAGGAAGACCCTAGGATCATCCTCATAAGTGACAACCTACCACCCTCTAAAGAAGAGGCATTAATTGAGGTTCTCAAGGAATATAAGGACACGTTTGCATGGAGCTACGAGGATATGCCGGGTCTGGATTCAACCTTGGTCGAACACCGTTTAACCCTAAAACCAGGGTCCGTCTCGGTAAAACAAAGGTTAAGGCATTTCCACCCTCAGATGGCTTTGAAAATGAAAGAAGAGGTCGATAAGCTCCACAAAGCCAGGTTCATTAGAGTCGTCCTTTATCCTCAATGGGTGGCGAACATTGTCCCGGTCATGAAAAAAGATGGGAAAGTCGGGATTTGCATCGACTTCCGGGACCTTAACCGCGCGTGTCCAAAGGATGATTTTCCCTTACCTCACATTGATGTGCTGATTGATAACACGGCAGGCTACGAAATCCTCTCTTTCATGGATGGATTTTCAGGATACAATCAAATTCGTTTGGCAGAAGAGGATCAGGAAAAGACGTCATTCACTACCCCTTGGGGAACATATTGTTACGTGGTCATGCCGTTTGGGTTAAAAAATGCTGGAGCTACTTACCAAAGAGCGATGATGGCCATATTTCATGACATGATGCACATATATCTGGAAGTGTATGTGGATGACTTATTGGTGAAATCAAAGACCAGGATGGAACATCCAGAAGTTTTGGCTAAGGTCTTGCAAAGGTCAAGAGAATTCTGTGAGCGACATCACGCGGTTCGGAGTGCGATGGAGCGGGGAAGAGGATGCGGAGAGCGCGCGGGCTCCTCTTTTTGTTTGTTTTACTGTTTGCTGCAACACAGAGATGAGAGAAGAGAGAGAAGGGGCCACCACGGGAGATTGCTCCGGCGGGGCGAGCGGGACAAGTATAATATGGCAAGATATGGGGTTCAAACGGCCATAGCGGGAAGTGACTCGCCGCGACCTCGGGGGGCGGGAATGGTGCAGAAATTAAATAACAAGAATTGAAACGGCCATTGGGGAAGTTACTCGCCGCGGCCTCGAGAATATGAACAGAATATAACAGAATATAGAGAAAATATGAGAACAGAAATTTAAACGGCCATTGGGGAAGTGACTCGCCGCGGCCTCGATGATATGAGCAGAATATAACAGAATATAAAGAGAATATAAGAACGGAAATTTAAACGGCCATTGGGGATGTGACTCGCCGCGGCCTCGATGATATAAGCAGAATATAACAAAGCATAAAGAGATTATAGGAATAGAAAATTAAACGGCCATTGGGGAAGTGACTCGCCGCGGCCTCGATGATATAAGCAGAATATATAACAAAATATAAAGAGAATATAGGAAACAGAAATTTAAACGGCCATTGGGGAAGTGACTCGCCGCGGCCTCGATGATAAGATGTGATCGCCAGGGGCCAAAAGACCCCAAAATAAGAAGGTGATCGCGCCTACCTCAAGAGCGGGAGATGGCGGGTTGCTTCTTCCTCTCCTTCCGGCCGGCCGACGGAGAGGGCTTTCCTCGGGTACCCTTGCAAGACAACGACAAATAAATGACAAGTGGATTAGAAAGATGGAGGTGTAGTATTCGAATCCTTGCGATAAAAATAACGAAATGATGGCAAGACACACACCTGGTTGGTGTTATCTTTTAAACCCCTCTCGGACTCGAGTAGGAGGAAAATGAGATGATGGATGTAAGAAGTATAAGAGAAGAGGCCCCCTTGTGAAGGGGGATAGATGATGCAATATGATGAATGTAAAGGACTATGGAGAAAAAAGGGGAAGAAAAGGCTTATTGGATGAGCCGAGGGTGAAATCCGGCGGAGCTCCGGCAGCGTGGGGACGACGGGGAAGCGCGGTGGATGAAGACGACCTTCCTCTCGCGAGCGTAGGCACCCGAGAAGCCGGCAGAACCTCCACCTACAAAAAGACCCCACGGGTTAGAAAAATGACTCCGTAGCCTCTGGGCTCCGGCAGCCTATCGGATCACTGCTTAGCTCCTCCAGAACTGAGGGGGTGGGCCTCTATTTATAGAGCTACGGAGGGTGGAGGCGTCCAGGACCCTGGACACCTCCATCAGGGCCGAATTAATATTTTATTCTATTTTTATTGATTTTTTTGAATACTTTTGTGGAGGCGTCCAGGGCCCCGGACGCCTCAAACAGGTCCACCGAAAACCGACGACGGCCGCACGCGGTTTGGCACAACGCGTGGTTTTGTGAGCGGCGCCTCGTGATTCAGAAATGGGCGCGTCCAGTCCGCTGGACGTCTCTAAATTTGGCTTTTTTCACACACGACAAACCGTCGTTCGGTGGCCGGCGCCCGTGAGTGAGTTGATGGAGGCGTCCAGGGGCCTGGACGCCTCCAAAAGTTTATTATTATTTTTTATTTTTCTTTTGTCTTTTATACAAGGGCTGGCATTTTAATTTTTTTATTTATTTTTATGGAGGCGTCCAGCGGCCTGGACGCCTCCATTAATATGTATTTTTTATTTATTTTATTTTTATGCCAACTGGCATTTTATAAATATTTATTATTATTAGTTTTTATGGAGGCGTCCAGGGGCCTGGACGACTCCATTAATATATATATATTTTATTTATTTTTGGGCCTTGAGAAAAATAATAAAATAAATTATAAAAATGGGGGCGTCCAGGGGCCTGGACGCCCCCACTAAGACCCACCCGGGTCCTTAGATCAGGGCGTCGGCGGCCGCCCGGCAGATATCCTTCTTGGTTCCGGAACCTCCTGATGCGTTCGACTGGTGTTGATGCCGTCCGAATGCCGTGACGAGACGATTCCGGATGCCGAAAAGGGCGGAAGAAGACTCAGGAAAAGGAAGCACTCGAGCGATTCGAAATGCGTAGGCCATCGCGGGGCGTCGTATAGTAATATGAGACTTTCTCATGAGACGTCAAGAATGGCGTGTCTACAGCTGCCCCGCCTTGGCGTCTGCTTTGCAAGGGAGCGACACGTAGTGGAATGGTATCGAAGTGGACTGAAATGAAGTGGGAGCGGACTGATAAGTTGATGCCAAGGTGTGATGAGACACGCTTGTGACGTTACTGTTTGGAATCTTTCCTGAAGTTTCAATGAGGCGACCTTGAAGGAGGTCTTTCAAATATTGACGATTGCTTGGACGGAGATCAAATAAGGGAGGGTGAGATGTGCACTCAGGCACGAAACAAAAGAAGACCAACTTCTCGGTGTGGAAGTACCTGGGTCATAAACCGGAGGTTTCACCTTTGGGGAGCGGTTACCAGCCAATGTGGAAGTGCTGCGGCCAAGGTGGGTCAAAAATGTAAAGGAATATCTGAGGGTCTGTCCAAACAAGGGTCTCCTTTGGAAGAGCAGCGTAGGGCTGTCTCAAAGAAACTCAGTATTTCATTCAGAGTGGAATATCTCATATTTGTAGGAATTGAAACACAACGGCTTTCACAATCGAATCGCTTGAATGATCTTCCGCAATAAATCAAAGTCCTATATGAATGCATGCTGGGTTTAAAGAAAAATTAAAACAAACTAAAATAGAAAATAGCCAAGGATAATATTGTCAACTTGTGAAGAACGGGTCAGGATACCGACCCGGTGAGCTGATACTGGGCTGGGGCCCGTTTATCCGCGTACCAACTCACTGAATGGAACCGTCGTCCCCATTCTATCACAAATTGACGGCCTATCCGTACAACCCAAACTCTTCCGGGATCATCACCGTTTTTGTTGAAGGGGAACTCAAATCCCAGATTCGTTCGGGCCGCAAGGTCCTTGACATGTTCTAGTAGCGTAGGTATCATATACTATGATGCATGACATGGTGGGACCAACCAATGAAAGGTGGGACAGGAGATAGGACAAAGACGTCCGTTAGTAAAACCTGCACAGGCCAGCAAAGGTTAGCAACATCAAAAGGTAGCAGAATCGCACCACAGTTCAAAGGAGATCCAGACAAAATCTTGACAATGACCACTGATGTGACATGTTCTGTCCTGTAGCACCCTTCCCTTCCTATAAGAACTCCCCTTAGGCTAGTTCATTCAAATGCACCAAGGTGGGTTTTGGAAGCTCAGGAGAGGAAGGAGAGGAGAATCTAGAGATCTTCAGGATGGAAGGAGAGTCTTCCCGCGTTATGAAGAGGAGCAAGCCTAGCAGCGAGATTAGGCGACTTTCCGACCTCGAGGGTCATCTGAGTGGGACGATCATGTCGCATATGGTAAGCTGACTCTTTTCAAATTTCTGCACGTGAACCTTCTTCTTACTTCCTTCATTTCTTCTTCTTTCCAGCCATATCCACTCTTCCCAGGCCCGAGGAAGTTTTCCAAGCTGCCATGGCTTTCAAAGCTGACTTCCAATATCTCCATTGGCATGAGGGCCATACTCTCGAAGTGGCATCTGCAGGGGCTCCTTATTCACGCCAAGCATTACGAGAAGATTCGTATGGACTGGGCGGCTATGGGCGCGCTAGTGGAGGTCTGGCATCCCCAGACCCACACTTTTATCTTCCCGACCTTCGAGGTGACCATCCTCCTCGAGGAGGTGGAACTTCTGCTTGGTTTGAAGAAATTCAAGAGCGACGGGAAGGTGAAGGCTATGCGGATGCTGACACGGGGTACTTCTGAAAGCGTCCTTGGAAGCTTCATGCCGCCCGACGCAGCTAGAAAGGTCCGTACTCAGAAGGGGATCGATCTCCAAAAGCTTGCGGAGTGGGTCATGAACGCCCTGAGAGGGTCACCAGACGATGACTATTTGGAGGGAATCATGAAGGGGTTCACCATTTGTCTGGCGGGTGCTCTCTTGTTCCCTTATACCGACAACATGGTGGAGGAAGACCAACTGGGTGCTATCTGCGGGATCTGGCGTGGAAAGAGGGTGGGACCCGCCGTCCTCGCCTATCTTTACAGCGGTCTTACTGCCTCGAGCCTGGGTAAGCCTCCATTTGGTTGTGCACTTGTCTTGAATTGCTGGCTGGATTTGCATTTCAAATTCGACCACCGCGAGGGAATGCCAACCGCTTCGAAGCTCTTCCAACAAAGCCCGCTTCACCACATAGCCGACGTGTTAGGCTTTGGTGGTACTGTAGTGAACCGCGTTCCGTGGCTGAAGAAACGTGAAGACTGGCGGTCTCACTTCCGCACCGTGACACAAGGCTTCTTCACTTGCGCACCGGCATGTTTGCTTTCGCTTGATCTCCTCATGAGGCCTTCTCCCGAAGTTGATCTTCAACTGATCGGCGCGACCGAGTTTGTTCTTTACAACGCGCATCGGTGCTGCCTCCAGATTGGCATCCCACGCCATTCGTTCCCGCCACCGACTGGCATCGTTCCTTTGAAGAAGAGGGAGTTGGGCACTGAAGCGGACGCGAAGGAAGCGAAGGCCATTAAAGCTCCCTGGAAGACAAGTGTTGCGGGAAAGGCCTTAGCGCACGTGGTGGAAGAATGCGAGCCGTGGAGGGCTTATGTAACCGAACTGGGGAAGTTAAGGCCTAAAGCGCCTAAGCCCCTGATGTAGTTCACTCTGCTTTTCTGATGGAATAAAATTTGGCATTTGGATGTTTCGGACCCCCGTCCCCTTAATTATTATCTTTTTTTTATGGTTTTTCTTTTTCTTTGTGTTTTTTATTTTGTTTGGATTATATACATATTCTTATATAAATATATTATATTTTTTTTGTTTGAAAATTTTTTATTATGGGGGCGTCCAGGGGCCTGGACGCCCCTAATTTTATTTTATATTTTTTTTGTTTTGGGGGCGTCCAGGGTCCTGGACGCCCCAACTATTATTTTTTATTTTGTTTGATTTTTTTGTTTTGGGGGCGTCCAGGCGCCTGGACGCCCCAAAATTTTTTAAATTTTGAAATAAATAAAAATTAAGGGGGGCGTCCAGGCGCCTGGACGCCCCAAAGAAGCTAATTCCTATTTATAAGGGTTGCCCCCCCCCCCTTTGCTCATTTACTGTTCAATCTGACGACCCAGTCACCCAGACGACCTAATCTTAGTCCCCATGGAGCGAGGAGGATCGAGCCAGGTTCCAGGGAAGCGAAAACGACTGGCTCGTCGTGCGAGGAGGTTGAGGGATGATGCCGAGGAGGCTGCAGCAGAGGAGATTGCTGCGGAGGAGGGGATGGAGGTGCCTCTCCTGGCCGCGGAGGCTGCTGCGGATGCTGGTGACGCGGGAGAGGATGATCACGACCCGGTAAGTACCTCGGAATCCTCACTCTGTGGTTCAATAGGCTAAAACGGGTGTACGAGAGGTTGTGAGAGAGAGGCGGGTAGTGAGAGAAGGAGGCGTCCAGGGACCTGGACGCCTCCATGTTTTCTTTTTCTTTTTTTTTATTAATTTTCGTAAATAATAAAATAAATTTAAAAAATAAGGAGGCGTCCAAGGCCTAGGACGCCTCCATAATTATATATATATTATATATATATTTTTTTATTTTTGTTTTTTGATTTTTTTTTTCGAAAAAGGAATAAAGAAAATAGGAAGGAGGCGTCCAGGGGTCTGGACGCCTCCAAAAATATATATATGTATTTTTTTTATTTTTTAAAATAAAATAAAATAGTATATACAGTGTTATTGTTGATTACTGTTCATGATGCTGATGTGTTCTTTGTTGGTTTTGTGGTTTGCAGGGCGTGATGAAGGGCCGGATCAGCTGGTCCTTGGTGGTGGCAGCATACCGTGGGCTGCCGGATTTCAGAGGGCGCGTGTGGACGCCATGGGCTTTGGAGCTTTCCTTAGGATCGAGCCCTTCCGGCTCGACCTTCCTCTTATCCAGGCACTGAGGGAGCGGTGGCACGCACCGAGCCGGGCGTTTCTGATGCCCTGGGGGCACATGGTGCCGACGCTGGAGGACGTGGCTCGGATCACCGGGCTACGAGTTGACGGAGAGGCAGTCAGCGGGGTCACCTACCCCGACTACCGAGAGAGTGCCCTGGACCTGCTGTGGTTAGAGACGAGCGTGACTGATAGAGACAGCAGGGTAGTCGGCCGAGTGGAGATCATGGAGGCGCTCGGATTCGTCGACCCGCGTCAGCGGGTTAGCGAGACTGGAGCAGAGTTCTTGGCTCGACTGGAGGGGGATGCTCGTGCAGCTTTCACCCAGGACCCGAGCGAGCGGGAGCTGGTGGATCTAGACCTTCGGAGGTTCCTTTTCTTCTTCCTGGGCCGCCTTCTGCTGGGGACGAAGGGGGATGGCATCCACTGCCGTTTCCTCGGGCTCTTGGCGGATCTGGACAGAGTGGGGCACTATGCGTGGGGAGCGGCTCTGCTTGCCCATCTGATTGCCGATCTCTCCCAGACTTCGGAGAAGGAGACGACAGTCAGCGGCTTCGCACCTTTCCTCCAGGTAAACATTTTATTTATGCATTCCCACAGTTAAATATGCAATTATTGTACTAATGATGTATGATGGATGCAGGTGTGGAGCTATTACTATTTCCCGATGGGGAGGGCTAGGCATGGGAACAGGAGGGCCGTGCCTCTGGCGCGGCAGTGGAGGCCGGTCGTGGTTGCAGCACCCCACGGCTACCAGCTGGCGTCACTTCGTCGAGAGCTGAGCGAGTATCCCGAGGCCATGGTATGATGCGCATGATTTTTTTGTGTTTATGCATGTGACTGAATGGTAACTAACATGATGTATGTATGGTGATGCAGGTGGTGTGGAGGCCCTACTTGGGCATGGGCGATGCTGGCCAGCCCTGGGTTGTAGCGGGTCTTCCTCGCTTCAGGCGGGACGTGTGGGTCCATTGCCTGAACGAGATTGAGCCGCTGCGGCTTAGACTGGTCATGAGGACGTTGGGGCTGGCCCAGGAGTGGGTAGACGTAGATGCGCCGGCCCGCATTGGGCGGAAGACCAAGGGGAAGGCGAAGATCGTGGACTGGCGTACGCGCTTCCCAGCACAGTACCAGGACTGGCAGCAGGGCGGGGTCCCAGTAGTGTCCCACGTACAGGATAGCACAGACTACATGAGACGGTACCGAGCTACGTACGGGGACCGCCTCTCCTTGGGTGGTATGGCAGGGGTAAGTGAAATGAAACTGCTCCACCTTTCTATATGTATGCATGGGATACTAACTTATGTGTAATGCAGGATGCTCGTGATACCATGATTGCCGACCTGCGGGCCCAGTTGGCGGACGCCAGGCGACAGTTGGTGGCCATCCGACAGGAGTTGGAGATCCTGGTGAGTTTATGCAATGCATTTTTTGTGACCTGGATTTTTGATGCTTAGCCTTTGACTGACGTTTGCCCCGTGTTTCAGCGGGCCCACCAGACAGCGGCAGCCGCGATGGCTGGTGGAGCGGGTTCCAGTTCGCGGGGCCCTCCTCCGGAGGTTTCTGCCCTCCAGGAGCAGCTGGCGTACGCGGTGGCTCGGGCTGAGGAGGCCGAGCGTGACCGCGAGGCTCGAGTGAGTGCTTGCTTGGCCGCGACCCTTTTCCAGCTACTTTCCTTCTATCACTGTTCTCTTACGGTGCATGCGTGTCTTGACAGGTGGCCGAGATCCGAGAGGCCCTGGCGCGTGCTGTTCGTGCTGAGCAGGAGCGCGATGCCCGGGTGGCAGAGCGTGACGTCCGGATTGCGGAGCTAGAGGAGGAGCGGCGACGGGAGGCTGAGGAGCTTCCTCGCGACGTAGTGGATCTGCGGATCGCCCTCGAGCTGTCGAGGAGAGAGGCGATGAGGGAGAGAGAGGAGAGGGAGAGGGATAGGGAGAGCGTGGAGAGAGAGAGGGAGAGGGATAGAGAGAGAGAGAGGGAGGAGCGACAGCGGGATCAGACCGAGAGGAGGGCTCTAGAGGCCCAGCTGCTGGAGCTCCGATTGAGTCTTGGCACGGCGGAGGGGAGGCTTCGGGAGAGCGAGGAGCGGTACCAGAGGGCGAAGGAACGCGGGGCGCGACTTCGTCAGTCTGGTTCTTTTTCCATGGGCAGCTACCTGGTTTCTTCGGCCGAGGAGCGTCGTCGCGCCTTCGAGGCTGGAGTGCCACCGCAGGGCGAGGCGAGCACGGCTTCTCAGGGTTCACAGAGGTCGCGGAGGCCCCCTAGGGATCTCCGTCAGAGGAGGGAGGAAGGAGATGACCAGGAGGGTGACGGTGAGAGTTAGAGAGTTGCTTGTACGTCACCCTTCTCACTGTATGATGTACTTTCGGCTATTATATGAAATGGAAATGGCTTTTTGTGTTGTGTGTACTTTCTCTCTCCCACACTTTCTTTTTTGCACTGAGTTGTCCCTTGAGGCACGCTTCGCGAGACCTTGCCCTGAACAGCGGGGAACTAAGTTTTGCACGGGGGGATTTTGTTTCCTTTCCCCCCTTTTGGGCGCGTCCAGGCGCGAGGACGCGTCTTAATCCTTGATTTTAAATTTAAAGCGACGGGTGGTCCTTTCTTCTCCCGTGCCTTACCCGCAAACGAGCCCGCCTCCGCCGAAACGCGCTTGCCCCTTTTTCGTCTTCCTCCTCTTTTGATCGATGGAGTTCGGTGGGCCCGACCGTGGTGAAGGTGGAGAGGGACGAGGAAATCCTCGCCCAAGGAGGGACGCGCCCGATCACGGAACGGCGTCCATGGAGGAGGAAGGGCCGCTTCGGGCCCCCGAGGGACCCGAGGGGCCCGATGGCGTGGGAGGAGGTGAACACGGTCCGGTAGGTCCTCCGATCTCTTCCTCTTTTAATTCATTTTGGGTTTTGAAGCGAGCCGCGCGAGGAGGAAAGGGTTCGGAGAGTGTTGCACTCAAATGATGGACGCGTCCTAGACAGGGGACGCGTTCCTTTTGACTGATATGGGACCCCTTTCTTGGTGCAGGACATGGCAAGGACCCTGGGCCTGGCCGATGAGTGGGCGAGTGCGGACGAGCCGAGCCGCGTCAGGAGGGAGAGTCGCGGCAAGGCGAGGCTCGAGGACTGGCCCGTACGTCTCCCTGGACAGCAAGGGGGTGTACTGGTGCAGGACAGTGCCGACTTCCTGCGGCGGCAGAGAGAGAGTTACGCGGGGCTTCCCCAAGCTGGGGACACGCGTGGCATCGGCGGCTCGCGCGCCCAGCTGTCAGAGACTAGGCGGCAACTGGCCGTCGCTCAACATGAGCTGTCGCTCCTGGTAAGTTACGTGCCGCCCTTTTAACTTCAGATTTTGGAGTTTCACTGACGGCCGTTGTTTATTTTGTTCCAGCGTGCCCAGCAGACAGCGACGGTGGGAGCGGCTGGCGGATCTTCTAGCTCCTCGGCCCCTTTTCTCGAGATTGCTTCCCTCCGGGAGCAACTTGCCGGTGCGGTGGCCCGTGCGACCCGGGCGGAAGAGGAGCGTGACGCCTGGGTGGCGACTGTAGCGGAGCTGCGGCATCGTGGTGAGGAGAGACCTTCTCCAGACATCCTGGAGTTAAGGGTTCTTCTGCAGATGATGAGGAGAGAGGTAGAGAGAGAGAAGGCCGAGAGAAGGTCCGAGCGACAGCGGGATCTGACCGAGAGGAGGGCCTTGGAGGCCCAAGTGAGGGAGCTCCAGCTGGGCCTTCAGGCCGTCGTGCAGAGGCTAGGAGGGATGGAGACGCGCTACGAGAGAGCGCGAGAGTTCGGGGAGCGACTCCGCCAGTCCGGTCGCTTTGCCGCCAGTGGCTTCTTCGCCACGCCAGGGGAGGAGCAGCGAGTCACTGCTGCGGAGCAGGCGCCCAGAGGCGAGGCAGGTGCTACTGCACGGGGATCCCGGAGGCTTCTGAGGGACCCTCACCTCGGGGGAGAGGAGGAGAGTGCCCGGAGAGATGAGTGATGGTGAGGATTGGCGGGCTAGTGGACCCGTCACCTCTCTATGATTGTAGTGCTTATGACAGCTTATGTAGAATTATGAATGGAGTGATTTGATTTTCTGCTGCTTGTTTGTCTCTTGTGCGTTCCTTCTTCCCTACACTTCTTCTCCTTTGCACTGTTCCCATGTGACGGATCTGTCGAGACTCCGCCTCGAGCGGAGAATCACGTCTTGTTGTGACCATTTTCCACGGGAATCTGCCGTCGAAGTCAATACTGACGGCCCTAGTTCCTTTTCCCGGATGTTGTGCCAAATTTTGCGTGCGTCCTCCAAAACATGATAGGGTATCCCTAGACAACATAGGGGCTATTCGTCCTATTCTTCGTCCAGTCAATCACCCTGTGCGAGCGGTGAAGCGACACATGGGGCCGCTTGGCCTGTGTCTCATTGCGAGGGCTATCATCGACAGGTGATGGAGGTAATCTTGGCCCGCACTCCTTCCATTTCTATAAATTCTTGTCCCTTTTATCCTCCAGGTATATCGAGAGCTAACTCGAGGAGCACAAGTTCTTACGGGAGAGAGGAGTTCAAAATTCGAGAGTTGGATGGAGGGCGAATCTTCCCATTCCTCGAAGAGAAGCAGGTCCAGTGGTAGTAGTTCCAGGAGGCTTTCAGACCTTTGAAGGGCACTTCAGCGAAAGGGCCCAATCACAACTCGTAAGCCAAGTTTTCTTGCCCTTTTCTCATTTTTTCTTCCTTTCTTCTGACCAAACCTCACCCCCATTCCTTGTATGTGTAGGTTGTGATGAAATCACAAATCTTGTGGGAGTTGGTAGTAGCGGCGTACAGGGGCCTCCCAGATTTTCAGAAGGCGAGGCTAGACGTGATGGGATTTTCGGATCGAGCCGATCAAGCCCGACCTGGTTCTGATCCAAGCCTTGTGTGAGAGATGGGACCCAGTGAGCCGGGCATTCCTGATGCCCTGGGGGCACATGGTGCCCAGCTTGGAGGATGTGGTCCGGATCACAAGCCTGAAGGTAGAGGGCGAGGCAGTGACCGGAGTCACTTACGCGGACTACAGAGAAGGTGCCCAGAAGTTACTGGGTCTGGACCTGGATGGTCGGAAAAATAGGTCGGTAGCTAGGGCGTCCCTCATGGATGCATTAGGGCTCACCGACACTCGTCGGCGGGATGATGAATCCTCAGAAGAGTTCATGGAAAGGATAGAAATAGGATGCCGCGCCGTGTATTGCACAGATTTCGGCAACTGGGAAAGATGTAACATAGATTTGAGGAGATTTCTCCTCTTCCTTTTGGGGAGATTGGTACTGAGCTCGAAAGGGGATGGTATCCAATGTTGCTTCCTGGAGCTGCTGTCAGACCTTGAAAGAGTAGGGTATTATGCCTGGGGAGCCGCCATGCTGGCACACTTGTTTGCAGGCCTATTCCAAGAAACGGATCGTGAGATGACTGTGAGTGGCTTCACACCATTCATCCAGGTATTTTTTTTGGTTTTGCTTGTTTTGTATATATTTTTTTTTTTTGTGTTTTTGCATGGTACTGATGACCTGCGCCGAGCAGTTATGGAGCTATTATTACCTCCCATGGGGAGAGCTCGACATTGGCGACCCTGCGATGGTGCCGCTAGCCAGGCGGTGGGAACCCATCATGAGTGCGGCACCCCTAACCTACCAACTGATGGTGCTGAGGCGAGAGCTACAGGAGTTCCCTGCAGCGATGGTAAACTGGAGACCCTACTCAGACATGGTCGATGCCGACCAGCCGTGGGTTCTAGCAAGTCGTGCCCGGTTCGGACGTGAACTGTGGATGCACTGCCTGAATGAAATCGAGCCGCTCCGGCTACGATTGGTTATGAGAACCTTAGGACTGGCTCAGGAATGGGTGGATACGGCCGCGCCACCTCGTGTCGGGAGAAAGACGCGAGGACCGGCGACCTGCATTGACTGGCGCGTGCGGTTCCCTGAACAGTACGAAGACTGGCAACGGGGTGGCACGATTGTAGAATCGCAGGCGCGGGACAGCGAAGACTACTTGCGTCTATATAGGACAAAGTACGCAGAACGGTTCCAACCCCGGGGACTTGTGGAGGTAGGTTTCCCCTTTTTCTCTTCTCTTCTTTCTCCTTTTCTTGGTTTTCTGGTGAAAATGCTGACTTGTAAGGCTGCAGGATGTCCGGGATGCCATGATAGCGAATTTACGAACTCGCTTGGCAGAGATGGAACAACAGTTGGGCGATGCCCGCGGAGCTACGAGCGCCTTGGTAGGTGTACAGTACGTTCCTAGTTAAAACCCCAGATTCCAGATGTTGGCTGCTAATTCACATGGTCGCAGCATGCCCAGATTGGCGCAGCCTCCCCAGCGATGGGAGTAGGTGGTGCCTCTTCCAGCTTGTGGATTCCCACCTCAGAACTTGACTCGCTTCATGAGCAACTTGCTCACGCCACGCAGCGTGCTGCGGAGGCAGAAGGAATGCTCGTATACAGGTAAAAGTTTCAGCGTTGAGTTCTCTTTGTTTACGCCTTATCGCGTATCTGAGATGGTACACTCGGCAGGACGGAAGAAGCGCTTGCCCAAGCTGCGCAGAAGGAGGCTAGGATAGCAGAACTGGAGAGGGAACTGCGGCGTCATCCTGATGACGACTCATCCAGGGATGCTATGGAACTGAGGATCACTCTCCAGTTAGAGAGGGAAGACCGTGAGAGAGAACGGACAGAGAGAGAAAGAGACGCAGAGAGAGAAAGAGCCAACAGATTGACTGAAAGGGAGGAACGAAGGGCCATGGAGGCCCAACTATTCGAACTCCGAATCAGCCTTGGTCTTGCTGAACAGTGGCTGAGAGAAGGTGAGGAGCGCTACCGAAAAGCACGAGAGCGTGGCTTTCGTGTTGGTAGCTTCTCTGCTGCTTCCGCGGATCAACGCCGGGATGTGGGAATAGGAAGAGGAGTACAGAGCGGCAGGAGTACCGCTTTTTCGTAGTTGGGTAGCACCTTTGAGAGTGTTTTGCCCGGAGAGTAGTGGGACGAGTAATGCAGAGAGAGAGGGCGGAACTTGATGTAATTTTTTTGGTTTTTTGGAATAAAACACAAGGTTTGGTTTGTTTGTTTTTCACCTTTGCTTCAGTTACCTGAATCCCTGCACATATCACTGAAACAAACAAATCAGAATTTCTGTTCTGACTTGGCCCCTTGCTCAATAAGCAAATGGTCACTGTGACTGTCCTTGATAACTGGTCAAGGGGCCAAGCCTTTATTTAACGAAGGCAAGGGAAAGATGCGGTGATGATAAATGCGACAGGCAAGCACACGAATGCAAGCGGTATTAAAGTGAGATGATGCACGTAAATGCAATCATGCAAAATGATTTGTTTTCTTTTTTATATTTGACATTTTTTTGTTTATCATAAAAAGATTTTTTTGTTTGCAAATATGTACATTTCTCTTTTCATTTTTTTTTTTGCTTTTATCATTTCAATTTTTTTTTTTATTGCTAACGCCCGGCAAGCACCCAAATGGCACCTAACCTACGTGAGACAGGGGTTTCTTACTAACCTCCCAGGTATCCTAAGTGCACATCTAGGTTGATTTGGGCCTCTAGACCCCTCGAATGACGATCCCGCCGGCTAAGACTTACCTGATGACAATACCGTCATGCCATGCTTAGGCTCCCAGTTGCTTCCGACCACAGGGATTCACCCAAAAGGTGTTTGAGGTAGATGATTTGCCCGACCCGGGTCTGTTTCCTCACAACTCTAGATGGTATAAGATGGAACACCCTGGAACCCTAACGACCAACCGCGCGACGCTGACCCGGAATCAGACGCCGTCGCACCCATAGGTGACGCGCTTGCATTGGCCTAAGCCCGAGGTTAAACAAGAAGACATCAAGGTGGTAAACAGGGGTCTTGACCAGCCAGAAACACAGAGACTCCTTCGCAGCGATAGCTTTTGCTTTTCAAAGTAGGCAACCAAAATGTGTATATTAAAATAAGGTCGCAGACCCTGGGCAGTTTTC